>PKRV01000611.1:678247-696701 GCA_003709505.1 Hyphantria cunea
AAATGGTATCGTCTGCAACGATGAGTGTAATCATGTGACCATTGCTGTGCCTTAAAGTCTAAATATCGCAAAAATTTCTTTTGGATCCCCTCAATACGAGACTTATAAATTTCGTATTGTGGGTTCCAGACCTGCGATGCATACTCTAAAAGACTGCGCACAAAGGAACAGTACAAAACCTTTATGGGTTTAATAGTTCGGAAGCCGTTCGCGGCTCTTATAATGAAGCCCAAGGCTTTTGACGCCTTATTGACTATGTTATCAATGTGTTTGTCGTATACTAGCCTGCTGTCTTGCATAACTCCCAGATCTCGAACACTATCAACCCTGCTGATCTGCTGCTGATTCATTGTGTAGCTAGCACCAATCGTAGATGTTTTTCGGGAGAATGTTACTTGATAACATTTGGTAACATTAAGATGAAGTTTATTAGTTTTACAATACATTTCGAATCTGTTCAGATCAGCCTGAAGGTCTTGAGTGTCAGACAGTTCTTTCACTTTTTTGTGAATCTTCATGTCATCAGCATAAAGAAGGATGTAAGAGTGTTCGAAGCATCTCTTGATGTCAGCCACAAATAAAACAAATAAATATTATAAACGTGAAAGTTTCCGAGGATGTATGTTACTCATTCACGCCAAAACTACTGAACGGATTTGTATGAAACTTTACAGTAATATAGCTCATACATCAGAATAACACATAGGCTACTGTTTGCCGCGATAACCGACATATACGCGGGCGGATTCACGGTCATAAACTAGTTCAATATCATTATTCAAGTTATTAAGCACGTTGATAACAAACAAGTCAACACACCCACTGTTTAATTGAATTCTGATATATCCACCTTGCCGTGCCCTCGACGGGAGATTCCCAAACATTGCAAATACAAAGACATTATTTAAGGAAAATAAGAAAGTCAGTAGTCTTTATAAAAATATTAATACTGTGTTTATCCTTAATAACACAGGTTCATTCTATTTTATAGCTTTATTCGGCATCGGAGTTTGTCATGTACAATACAATAAGGAACATCTGAAAGTCCAGGTCTGAAATTATTTAAAAAATATCGTTACCATCCGTTTACCCGTTTTACGTGAAAGAATCACCAGTTTCTATCAATTCATCTTCAAAAACTTATGTTTACAGTACAAGCAGCATGTATAATCTATCATTAAAACCATAAAACTCACCACCAGCGTCGCAGAACCTCGCCAGACTCACAAGCAAACAAACAAAAATCGACCACCTCATCTCACTGTTCGTCACAACACAATTAACGAACCGTAGCAGGTCACACGACCGCCGTCGAGCGCTGAGTTCAACTCACAACTGTGAACTGACTGATATTTCTTCGCGTACAATTCAAATGATATACTCCTGAGCAACTTAAAATGTACCGTTGGATTCATACCCCACTCCTCCTACAGCCCGCGATTTAGAAGCGAAATAAGAGTTTACAAACGGCAGTATTATGTTTGCTATATGTTATCTTTAATTGTGATTTTTTTAAATAGCTTCTAAATACAGTATGGTTGGGAGAATTAATGTGATCCGCAATTTTGTTCCGACTACAATAAATACTTGAAAATTGAACATTCAAATCAACTATCATAGCGCACAGCACCAACTAGTGATTTCTGAGGGTAGTTTTGTGGTAAACAACAGCCCAGAACCACACAAAACATTCTAGTTTTTAGATTTTTTTTATTTAGACTCTAGAATCAGAAAAATTAAAATTATAAATAGCCACAAATCCCATGCATACATAGATAATAACATGCGTTTTTTTTTTCATACGAAAACTCTAAAAATATTTTGATGAAGTTAGAATAACGACATAATGACATAAATTGTTAAGATTAGCCTAACAATTGAATATGGTATTGCAATCATTTAAAATTTTTATTTAATCAGTTAACCAGCATGACTTAAACTATCATATGAATTTAAGTATCGGAGTAGGTCGAAGTATGGGTATAGCCACATTGACATATTTTTTTATTCTTTAGCACATAATGGTTAAAAATGTTAGCCTTCAACACTTTTCCATATTTACACATTAAATATTCCAAATGTTCTCAACCTATGTCGTGTAAAAGTAATAAAAGGTTTAGAAATATATTTTTTTCGTCTTGCTTGCTTGTAATTTAAATAGTATCTTAATTAGATAACTATAGAGACCGGACGTAACTTGGCCAGACTTGTTAGATGCGTAGAAATCGTGTTTAGGTCCCTTTGGTTGATAGAGGGACGCGGGGATTATAGTACCACTGTTGCGAGCAAACGATTGGAGCATCACTCGACTACTCTTCGATTTTGTTTGTTTTGATTTGTTAAACCAAGTGCACTTTGCACGAACTTATCCCCACTACGCCGAAATCTGGCCAAGTTACGTGCCGGCGCCTATAACTTGGTTGAATTCAATATTTTATCTTTGCACCTACCGTGTTTCTTACGCATGTCCTGAAGGTTGACTGGGCCAGAATGCCTCTGGGCATTAAGAATACCTTTGTCGCACAAATTTTGAATATTGTTTTTTGCAATAATTTTGAAATCAATTTCTAAAAACTACTTCATCATTATTCAAAATATCATATCCGATGAGGTTTTATTAAAAGCATTTCTAAATTCTGCTAAGGACCGACTAAAATTATAAATGTATTTTAAATTATTAATAAAGATTATCTAAGAATTATATCTACGTCATAAGTACGCAGTAAAATCACTGACATTATGCAAAGCCTTTTAGTTTTTAAATTCTTTCAAATAAAAGGCAATGGTATTGGCAAACTGGCTGAGTTAACAAAACCGATCAAGATGCCGCCAAGTCAAAGGCTTTGCGATAACTTTACTGCGCTTTTTACGACTTTAAACTTTTATTCTCTTTGGAATGTTGCGTTTAAATTTAGAATTCACATTTTCCAATCGCTAAGGTTATTGCACACGAACACGGTATTGCAATTTTTTTGACAGTCTAAAACCATTTTGTTTTTAGACTGTCAAAAAAAAGTTTTCGTTCGTCGTTAAGAAATAATCACATATTTCCCCTTATTTCCTACAGTGAATTTCCTATTTATTCAAATCTGAGCTTACCAACAGACCTCTTAAAGTCTGTGAGGTAGTATTTATAAAATGTTGTTTAATTTGAACATTTGACAAAACACCGTCTAGTTTTAAAATAAGCCGACCTTGTACCATGAAAGCTGGATTGACTGATAGAACAATTATATTTTTTTGTACGTAGATAATATTTTGTCCTACCCTGTTTTTGTAGAAATCCCTTCGGATACCACAGATTGGCGGTTATGTCGGACTCGAACCGAGTAAAAACCGGACACCGTCTCGGGTACTAGAATCCGGGGAAACAGGTGCATTCTCAAAAGGAAATCCCTGGAACTCCGACGTACCTCGTGCCATCTACGATTTATAGAACCCTGTTGCTTCTTTTCTATTTAGAAATGGGGTACAAGTACTTTATAGAGTTTGCGACGCCACCCCAGCCTGCTTCTGCTAGGGTGACTGGTGGCCTCACCTGTCAACCCCAGGCTTGCGCTTATGGAGGACGGAGATCGTTTAGCCATCAGGCCTGGCAGATAGGGAGAATTCTAAACCTCTCCCGGTCCCGCTCCGCCATCTCTACCCGGGAATCTAACCTGAGATCTCAAGACAGCAGTTGCATACGCTACCACTGTACCACTGAGACAGTCCATAACAATCATTCGGCCTCAGAGGTTTCCTACTTACTTATACAAAACACACTGGTTTTGTATAAGTAAGGAAACCTCAAGCAACGTTTTCCTTAAACAAAAAAATAGTTCACCGCTTCTGTTTTCGAGGATACTCTAAAAGTAATTTTTCACAGGTATTCTATCCGCTATTAATATTTAAAATAAAATAAGTCGATTGCTTTTACTCTGTGTGCGCTGTCCTTTATTCTCGTTTTTAATGATACCCACGGGCAGTCTGTTGCTAACTCCGGTTTTGTTTTTAATTTTTTACGGCGTCTTTGATGCTAGGCTCTTGGAGCGAGTTTAAAATCCTTTACAGAAATACTGTAAGATAATGAATATACGTCAAAACATAATAATGAATCTAATTCTTAAACTTTATGCATATTAGGTACATATTTGTTTTTTATATTTCGGAAAAAAATTCTCGACCTACGCTATATATGAAGTATTCAGATCAAAAATAGCTGGTGATCGATTTGCGGGGGAAGAGGTATATTGAGTGGGCATAATAAATCATTTTTTGTAGTACAGTCGTGGGTGAGTGACGTTAGGAACTAAATTTATTAGAAGCCGTGGGAGATCCACGCTTCGGCACAAATGGGCTGGCTCGACCGGAGTGATACCACGGCCTCACAGAAAACCGATATCAAACAGCGATTGCGATGTGTTTTAGTGAGTGAGGATACCAGAAGCCTCACCCTCCATTCCTCTCCTCATCCCCCTAAGGTCAGCAACGCACTATTGACGCATCTTCGTTTTCTGTCTTTTTTTAATTTTCATGAAATTTAGTATGCAAGGGTTTCGAGGGGAATCGATCTATGGTTTTTATCTGTAGCTTCAATTTAACGTTCATAAATGTCACTTAGTGTCCTAATAGAATAAATGATTTTGAATTTGAATTTGAATTCTATAAACATGAATCACCGAAATGTATGTACGCGCATAAATTCCGATCGACTGACCCAAATTTGATGATTCTTTCTTTTATGTAGGTATTTGTTATAGTCAGGACAAGGTTTGTATAAAGGAAAACAATAAGAAAACCGAAAGTTTTCTATTTTCGAAGTTCGCCCACTGTACACTACCCGTAAGTGACTGAGGCGGGTATAAATACAAAAACGTTTTTTTTTTCGGAAATTTAGAAAATATTCACAATAAAAAGAATGGCGGTGCGAAGATCGCCGGGTCAGCTAGTTAATTATATTGGTAGGATATCTTTCTTAATCGTTTTATGTTAGCGGCTCCCATCAATTTTATAAAAAACAACAGTTTCATAAATACATCCGATATTTCTTTTAAAATAATGTTTATTTCCTCGATTTCTAACGATGTAGTGTTTTGATTGTTTCTAATCTACTGTTCACTTTGACGAGGATGTTCCCACGGCTATCAGCTGTCAGTTCCGGCCCATATCTCTTGCTATATCCTTCTCTAAACGCCCATGTGACTCACATACCTTGACCATAAACAAACCTCAGTACCTACTTAATTATAATGAGCCTCTGTTACCAACAGTATTTCTGCTGAGAGTCTACTTACTGGTTTTATATATATAAAGCTGTCTGTGTATTGAAAGAAAACTAAGTTTCAATACCCCTATTTATCCCGTGGCTGTCGTAATAATAATAAATAATATTCAATAAAACCTTTTATTCGAACTTAAAATACATGCTTCTTAAACTATTGTACTAATAGATCTTTATATATTACACAATGTTTGCGTATTTAATGCTTCTTAACGTGTTGTAAGTCCGTTTGCCAGTTGGCAAAGGCCTTTTTTTTAACGTGTGGAAACCTCCTGGGGCCTTCACCCACCGGGGTTTGCGGCGGGGCGGTGTGTCAACATCGAACCGACTAAAACCACATCCGGGAACCGCTTTCTTACACCATCCGGACCAGTTGGCAAAGGCCTCCTCCAACATGTTCCATTCTCGTCTCTCTCTGGCCACTCTACTACATGTACCTGCAACCTGTCTGATATCGTCGTCCTATCTTTTTTGTTGTCTACCTCTTTTTCCTTTATACCTTACCCCCTAGAATACCATTGTGTAACTATTTTGCTCCATTTGTCCTTTCCTCTAATCATGTATCCCAACCTCTTCCATTTTTGCCTTTTTATTTTTGAGGTTACGTCCTGTATCTTGGTTTTATTCCTAATGGTGATATTCCTGATTTTGTGCCTCCTTTTAACTCCTAGCATGCATGCATGCGTGTATGTCGTAATAGGCGACAAATTAACCAAACTTAGCAGGACAATATTATTTCAAAGAGACTGAAAATTTGAAACAAACGCTATGCCAACCCAGCTGGCCAGCGTAGTGTAGTAAGTAGGTCAAAACCTCCTTTCTTGGAAGAGGCGTATGTATAGCAGTGGTCTGTTTGAGATAAGTTAGAGGATAATGTGGATAATGATGGATAGCTACATAAAATTTTTTCAGACATCTTTCGGACATCTAACACACAATATTTTCGGACGTGTAGTGGATTTATGAAAAGGGGACGGTAGACTGCTGATCTGTAAGATGATATAAGTATGCGTGTGTATGTTTTAACATTACTGACATTTGCAAACAAGCGTCATCATCAACAGCATTTAATTCCTATAAGTATGCCTCTCTACAGAAGTAGCCTAGAGTTACATAATTATATAATGTTCTCCTAGCCGACTACAGCCACGGCGGCCAGTCTCAATGGAGTCCAGCCAACTAAGCAGGAGATATAATAGTCCACAAGTGTGTGCGCGAACACAGATCCACTCTCTGTTCCCTCTCTCTCATATTCCGATGGGATGGTTAACCAACACGATCAGGGAGATATCAGGCGCAGGACCGACAGTTTTACGTGCTCTCCAAGGCACGGGGGTTCAGAGTCCAACTTCTAAACTCCGAGCTGCGTTCTAAACGTTTTTATCGGGTTCATAATTATATATACCGTATTCATATAGCTCATGAAGTGTGCGGTGAAAATGACTCGAGTTCCATGATTTTTGGTCAATCAAAAAGTGTTCAACACGCCTAAAGAAATTTTCACTTCAATAACTTACATTTGACGCACAACAAGCTATTAAATTGGTATAAGGTTTGTTTCATATTTTCCTCTTCATTGCGGTGATGTATGTCAACAGCAAATAAAGGTGGTGACCTTCCTTTTTTCTTAATTTGTCACTACTCATGGTACTACAACTGGTTGAAAACAATTTGATACTGTTAGCTTTTTATAAGACGGGAGAGGTTAACGTGTCCTTTTGCAGGATTTTCAAGATGTTACAAATATAATACAGTTTTACCTTGAGTTATACGCAGATTTAGAACCAAGCAAATCCGCCTTGCTTTAAATCTCGTCGGGTATTTGCCGTACATCCGGTATAAAATTAGACAAACTATTTTTTAGAAATCTTCAAAACAACAATCATAATAAAAGTGATGTATACCGGGCTATGTACGTAATCATATTTTATATTGTTTGTTCACTGTTCATATAAAACTTGTTTGTGTAAACTGAATAAATCCAGGAATTCCCGGAATGCGGCTTATAATAAGATAAATTGTAAATTAAATTCATCGTTTCATTCACTGTTTGTGAAGGTAAATTCAAAAATAGCCTGCAATGAGTTTCATTCTGGAAGATTTACTAGTTTGAAATCCTATAAATCTTTATTTTAATTTAAAAGAATGTATTTTACATTAGGAAACTATGCACCCTTGAGCATCGTTGTCGAGTTGCCAGCTTATCGGTTTTTCATAGGATACACTTTAGAGAGCGCTCGAAGGCTCTTTTCGAACTGATTGAGGCATCTCCATTCCTTGGTCGGACTACTAGATGCAGGCAAAAGTTTCATCCATACGTTGTTGACATACCCAAAAGTCGAACTAAACGGTTTGGCTCGTTTTTGGTGAGATTCGCCAAGATTTCCTGATAAGTTGAACTCTGGAGCCTTTAAGAGTAGAGTGAACAGGTTTCTTTTGGATGGGCGTGTACCACTTCCGTCTTCATCTACACTTTCCATCAGGTGAGATGGAAGACAAATGCCTATTCCATTACAACAATAAAAAACATTGTAAAAACATAAACTTAAAATAATTGAACTATAACTAAATATCATCAATCATCATCAATAACCCATAATGTTCCACTGCTGGGCTCGGGTCTCCTCTCAGGAGAGGGTTAAGGCCATATGTCCCCACGTTGGCCAAGTGCGGGTTGGGGACTAGCAAGAGTACGTTGTGGCTACATAACCTTACCGTTGGATGTTTTTAAGCCGCCCAAAGGCCTCTAATTGAGCTTTACGACAGTTATCTTAGGATAACAACCGGGACCGACTACTTAACGTGACCTTCGAATCACGTAGACGCTCATGGTAACAAGTCACCAGCGGTCACCCATCCAGGTACTGATCGCGCCGTCGTTGCTTACCCTCGATGATTGTTTACAATCACCGAGTGCAACTGGGCCTCTAAAAAATAATTAGACGTATCTTCTATAAAAATTATGACAGGAAAACTCTAAAAGAACTCATTTGTAACCGGTGAAACAGGACCTTTGTTTGCAAAACGACGAGGTAATAAAATAAGCTAACCTTTATAAGGTTACTGGAAATAGCATCTTTAATTGTTATTATGTATATGCATTGAATTAGACCCCAAATGATCTCGGTGTAGTCGTCGAATCAAAATTCGCTGCATGCCTATAAAAGATACCCAAACTTGGGGAGCTTTGATTAAAATGACGTCACACATCATATTTTATTGAAATATCAACATAAACAATTATTTTAGGAAATAAAGGTGCTATTCGAATTAAGCCTTTCTCTTCTAGTGCTCTATTTAAATTTGTAAATAAATCACTATTTAATTACCAATATTGATTTATTCCTACCACAATTTGGACCATTATTATATTGACCATAATTATATTGAATTAAATCTTTACTTGGGGCTTTACAAAAACGTTTAACATGTAGTGTAAACAAAATATTCGACGTGTATGAATCATTGGCCTTGAAGTAGACTTCGACTGCGAAAGGTGCCCTGGTCAATCGTCCACAAATACCCAGTGTATCACATGGCAACACACATCAACAGCTTTTAAAAGTCCACTGCTATGGTTATCGTGGGGCTAGGTTTTGATCTACACGCAGGCCAAACGGATTAGTGTAGGTTTATTTCAAGTTTTTCTATCTCTTTCCATTGATGATGTCCAGTGCAGTTTGCCCCCTTAGTCACACTTACCCTCTTGGGACTAATTGAGACGGGAGGAATACAACAAGGGGGGACAGGGAGGAGCTGCTGCCCCCTTAGGTTTAGTTACTACCCTACTAACTATCTTCTTTTTTAAGATGAGGGTTAATTTTAAGAACATTAAAGATCTCTTATTGAGTGAATTGGCGGAACTGTGACGCTCTTAGTTAATCACCTAGTAGCTACAGCCTTATATGTTTGCATGAATATATTTATACTACACATACACCTAGTATGTGTGTATGTATGTATATTTTCGTGTTACCGTGTATATTTATTCAAGGTCAAAATTTCGTGGCAGAGCCACGCTTCGGCACGAATGGGCCGGCTCGACCAACTTGCGACGCGTCTGGTGTTGCGGATGTCCATAGGCGGCGGTAATCGCGTACCATCAGGCCATACTGCCCCCATCCCATAAAAAAATAGTTTATATGTGATCAAACCTATGTAACACTTAATACTTTACCAATAAATGCGCCTGCACCTCATCTTTTCTCTGCATCGCCCAATCGGTCGACTGGCAGAAAGTGCCTTTGTCCGTAAGTCCGCCGATGCATGTATTTTTGCATATACTTATAAATAAATAAATATGAGTGACGACACTCTGTAGTCTTAATACAATATCTTTCTACATGGAAAAGTTGGCAACGCACTTGTGACTAATGTGTGAAAACGATATTCAAGTCACGATCATCAGATGAACATTCCACTAATTTCTTCCCTATAACATTTTAAAAGACGGTCTGTCATTTAGTCTGCTATAGTTAGAAGTACGTAAGAAAGCATCCTATGTAGGTAAAAAGGGAAGTTGTAATCTTGTAATACGGCATGGGCAAATGAACTACCTTTTAGAACTGTAAAACCGAACCGCAGTCCTGAAATTCGAATTCTGTCTCTCTGTTATGCTTTCCCCGCGGCACCGATTTCATTGAAATTGGCATTTCAATGAAATCTGGCACGCGATTCCGACAAATGACCAATATGTCATACCCAACCGCATCATCTCTATAGGTAAACTTATCTATACTAATATTATAAAGAGGTAAAGTTAACATAACCTAAAATCCAATTTACAAAATATCTGAATGATTGTTGTTATTATTATGAACATAACTTAGTCTCAAATAATACTTACACAGTTGTTTTTACATTTTTAAGTTCTGCAGCATAGAAATCGACGTTACTTCTGAAGAAAAGTGCTACCATAAAAGCATCGATCGTGAGTAGGTTACTGTTATCAGCTTGCACACCCGCTGCACCGATTTCAATGAAATTGGCATTTCAATGAAGTCTAGCACGCGATTCTGACAAATGACCAATATGTCATTTGTAATTTTGTTTACCTAATTATTTTGACGGAATTTTACTTAAGTAGAGGAGATCGTTTTTGTTTTTTCGAAAGACGGTCCCCATTTCATGTCATCCACATTTTTTATAATTTTTATCATTAACTCCATCACGACGAAGACTTGAAGACTCGAAGACTTAGAATTGAAGACTCGAAATACTTGACATTGGCAGAAATAGCTGATCCGGCTGATTGCCATATCATCAAAAGAAGAAGAAGTTTACTTAAGTATTTTGATTTTGACGGAACCAAAAAATTTTAAAACGTATTTTTTGATGTAAATATCGGATATATTTTCTTTATCTATATATTGTATTTAGTGAAAGCTATTAATCTGAAATTACAAACAGAAACTTTAATTTTTTTTTATAAATGTATTAAAATGTTAAACTTTTTTAGCAGATGAGTTCGGCATTTACGCGTTTTGTTTACTCGTCTGCGCTAAAAGTAGAGTTATTTATTTATTTTGCGTGTCGGTTGTCTAAACGACTCCGCTCTACAGGTGTTAGATTTGTCCTAATAGGCTATTTGACTAATTTCTGGAAATCATTTAAACTAATCATAACTACTTATACAGTCCACTCCATTGATATTTCGAGGATAGTTCTTGTATTTTTAATGAAAATTGGAAATAAAGTTTGAATTTTTAAACCGGCGCTAAAAACGCTGTTGCTACAATGGCGGTCGTCATATGACGCGTCTGACATCATTTTTCAGTAGGCGTCATATAAACACAGTGCAACTGAAGCGTATTTTATTATTTGCTTTGTGAATATTGGATGAAATGTCGTATAAATGGTGAGCAGTGCCACAATGTACCAATACATCTCTAAAAACTCCAGAAAAACTGTTTTTTTTCTGTTCTAAAGAATACTAAAAGACGAAGAAGTGGTTACAGTTATCTCGAACAGACCCCGATAGCATTGTATCGAATTCAAGTGTTTTTATGTGTGAAGATCACTTTGATGTATTATTCGGCTTATTTATTTTCCTAGTTGACTGAAAAGAATTCTTTTTAAAAAACGAAATAATATGGTTTAACCAAACTCGTCAAGAAACAGCTGCATTTTCAACCAGATTATCTATTGCAGCGTAACATCCCTCCAAGAAACACACTGTAAAATTCAAAAGCTTTCTATTCGTGTAAGCGTCGTAAACTATTGATGAACTCGGTCTGTGTGGTATTTCTTTTTTAGATAACTGGTCCACAGTAATGTACTTCAAAGTAGTCCCTACTCTGGCCAAGGTGGACTTCCTTTAGTAACACTCAACAGAAGTACATGCAAGTTCTTTACTACGTCAATGAACCCACATCAAAAATGCAACTGCATGCTTGCGTCCTCCAGCTGAAGCAGCACAGTCGTAGCACTTAGAGCTGATAATTTCGCTGTCATTCTCGTTTACAATCAGCGTTACGTTATACGGCTTTGTTTGCACCTTATGCTCTGGGCATATTTTACACTTAACTGTGCAAATCCCGCCATCCCGGTGCAGTTGGACATACCCAACCGCATCATCTCTATAGGACTCTCTTGCAGACCTGTGAAACAAATACCATTTCAAATAGTTAACTTATCTATACTAATATTATAAAGAAGGAAAGGTAACATAACCTAAAATCCAATTTAACAAAATATTTGAATGATTGTTGATACTATTATGAACATAACTTAGTCTCAAATAATACGTACACAGCTGTTTTTACATATTTAAGTTCTGCAGCATAGAAATCGACGTTACTTCTGAAGAAAAGTGCTACCATAAAAACATCGATCGGAGGTAGGTTACTGTTATCAGCTTGCACAAATTTTGGGTCCATTTTGAGTTTCATCATGAAAATTTATATCACAAAGTATAAGATTATCAAAGTTTGAAAGAAAATTGTTGCAAAAATAGGTAGAAGATCGAAATAACACTTAGAAAACAAAACGCGAACACAATCAGTTAGGAAGTCGAGTGTTTACTGAAAACTGACGTCACTCATGATTCGACCAATCACAAAGCGTTTCCGTCACAGAATAAATTTCAAAAAAATATTGATTTGTTTTTCGTTTACTTTGCCAAAAATATACATAAATTAGGATAAATAATAATAAGATATGCTTTATTAAGCAATCGGCTAATGGGATGACCACAATTAGTAAAGTATTTTCAGTATTGTCAAATAGCCTATTGTGAGTTGAAATGAATACTTATATCAAATTTACATTAATTATAATGGTCCGATCTCGGAATCATTATGCACCAACGAACCTTTTTTTCTTTAAATTTTGTTCATGTGCATGTACCTATGTATTTAGGTACAAACACAATTTATACCTACGTAACGTATGTGAGGCTCAGATTACAAAATAAAGTAGATAAGATAAACCTTATGTACAAGGTAAATAGTACAATGAAGAATGAAGCCGTCTATTATTTACGTGTGCGTGACAACTTGTGATTGTGTGTGTGAACTTCCATACACAAACGCGCGCTTCTGTGTGCGTGTAATGATACCAAAAGCAGAAGATTTCCCTGGTTTTTTTGTTAATATTAAGAATAAGAAAAAGTATCGGGGTTTTCAAATAAGAAAAATATTAGACTATTATTTTTATTTCAATAACTATTACATACAAATAACATATGTTTTTCGTTAAATAGTGCAATCATACCCTTAAATACTTTTTTATTAATAAGTCATCAAGATGCTACTTCGGTAACTTGGGTTACAAGCGAGCTGGGATTTCCAAGCGAGCTGGGATTTCTAAGTGAGCTGGGATTTCCAAGCGAGCTGGGATTTCCAAGCGAGCTGGGATTCTCAAGTGAGCTATGATTTTCAAGCGAGCTGGGTTTTTCAAGCTCGCTTGTTACGCGTGTTTGCCATTTTGCCAATGTTTTAGGATGTGGAAGACAATAATTAAAAGATTTTCTTACATACTGATAGGCCTTTGGAGAGTATAAATTTAAAGATAAGCAAAATTTCCTAATGGCTGGGGAATATGTAATTTTTTTATTACCTGCCTTTTTTACGTAAATCTTACTAAAAAGTTCGGTTGCTATTATATTCTGACTTAATAAGTTATGTGTATTGCTATTAATAAATTTTCCATCTTTTATATCTTTTAATATTTTCTTAAGTGAAATATTCCTTTTTGTTAGCCGCCTAATTCTTTGCTGTAATGTTTTTAATTTACGTTGAGCACTGATTCGTAAAGACCTTTGTTTTCTTAATTTTTTTCTTAATTGGCTACTTCTCGGTGAATCAAATAGAGAGTCCAAGTCTGAATCTTCAATTTCAGGTTCTTCGGTTTTAGGTTCGGTTTCACATGGGTTTAAGGATTCTACATTAACTGGAAGTGAGTTTGAAGGACTACATTGGTCTTCCAATTTAATTGGATCTATTGAGCTCTCAGTAATATTCGTTTCTACTGATGTTGATAAATTTTTTGCCGGAACTGATGTTTTTTTAACCAACCGTCGACCTTTTGCAGTAAAGTATACGTCAGCCTCTTTAAAATGTAATGAACACACAACACAAAATTTTGAAGGTAGCCAGTTATTATCTTGCCTATTTTGGCGAATAATAGAAACCCATTTATCACGTAAAACCTCATCTGTCGGCAACCTGCAAATATGATAACACGGTAAAATTAATTGCATAATTTATAATAATTACTTTTTAAATATGATTAACATTTTTTACATTTTACAGTTGTACGGGAGCTGCGGATGAAATTTCCATGACCGTTTTATTTTCATTATCCAAATAAATATATAAAGTTTAATTGATTGTTACATCATAAATTCAGTACCATTGTAATATGATGTGTAACACAAATTAAAAAGAAAAGTACTTCAAGACTTTTGACAATTTGTAAAATATTCCACATTTTTTTCATATGTAATAAATATCAGCAATCATATAAAAATAATTGAAATATCTCTAAATCTGAAAATGAGGTTCACTTCATGGCTGGACTCAAGTAATTTCCCTAAATTCAGGGTACAAAAAACGACAAAAACTGGCATCACAGACAGTTACCGTTTTGTGTTCTAACAAAAGAAGTAAAAGGTACAATAGCAACCAAATAATGTATATATACCTGTGAAAGGATATTCCATCTTCTTTTTTGTCTTTTTGGGAACTATTTTTACAATGTTTAAATAGGCAAGACGGCATTTTGAACTCAAAACTAAGAATCAATCGTGACGTTAACATAGCATGACGGTTTGTCAAACACTGCCGTCCGTCAGCGCCCATCTGCGGCGAGATTGTATTTGGTTTGGTAGATTCACTTTCTTATTCTATACATTCCGACTACCTTTGTTTTGTGTTCTCAGCAATATATTTAATTCTTATAATTTTATAAAAGCTAGGTAATAGTTTTGCCTATCATATAAATTCCTAAAAGTTTGGACATTATTTAACACATTCCTGTTAGGGATTTGATTAGAATTAGAACTACATATTGACTGTGTGTAATTATATCTACTTTTTACATGTTCATTCAACTTTGAACGAATATCAACGGCGTAAATCTTAGTAAATGTATAGATTTCTTTTATTAGTGCCTTTTTTTCTTCCATGGTGCGAGTTTGTTTATGTTTCAATTATTAATCTTGCTATTTTACGTAGTTGATTCTTCTCCACAGGAATTACATTTCAGAACAGCGCAACTAGTGTCGTTTTATTAATGTAAAGTTTCAAAACTACCTAAAAAGGCCTACTTCAAAAAAATCCTTTGTGTATTTGAATTTTTTGTGTGATAAATACGGTCATTAGTTCTGTGGCTTGGTAGACCTATATTATATATTACCTATATTAAGTATTTATGTGATTGCCAATAGTCTGGTTACCATAGTGCGGGCTTTGTCCGAATTGGTATCGGATATAGAATGTATAGAATGTATACGGATGTTATAAAATATTATTCTCAATAATCATATTTATAACACCAATGTTGTAATGGTTCGCTGCACATGTTGGGTGACTTGTGTGTACTTAAAACATAATAGTGAGCATTTGATTATAATAAATTGTTGTAGAGAATATTTCAATAATAATTTATTTATTTTCTTTTTGGTTAAGTTAGGAGGGCACGTAAAGCCGTCGGTCTCGGTTGTCATGAACATCTATGGCAATCGTTATTGTTCTCAAATTAGTTACCGATCTAAAGTCTTTTTCTTCTTTTGATGAAATGGCAACCAGGAAATCAGCTATCTGCCAATGTCAAGTATTTAAAGTCGTCAAATCTTAAGTCTTGGAGTCTTCAAGTCTTCGTCGTGATGAAAATAATGATAAAAAATATGGATTAGATGAAATGGCCAAAACGTTTTCAAAACACTTCCAATGGAATGTTTTTATGTAGGTTTTCATGGCAAAATGTGTGTCATGCTATAATGCTAAAAGGAGACCGTGTGACTCTCATTCTGCAGCTTATGCCTGGAACACGCTAAGTCACTGTCAGCTGTCACTCAATATGGTTGACGTTGAAATAAACAAACTCGGTCCCATTTACTGAACAATCTGAATTTAATTAGTAGTTAGTACATTATGGAAGAAGGAAACTCAATTATTTACGGCCTAGAACATCAGGTAATAAAGTACCAATTACAACGAATACAAACCCTTAACAACAGAAATGTATACCATAATTAATATTAAATAATTATCATTAA
Organism: Hyphantria cunea; assembly: GCA_003709505.1. Classification (NCBI taxonomy): domain Eukaryota; kingdom Metazoa; phylum Arthropoda; class Insecta; order Lepidoptera; family Erebidae; genus Hyphantria; species Hyphantria cunea. The sequence goes on from PKRV01000611.1 coordinate 694,231, forward strand.
TTGCATACTTATTCTCAACAAAATACTACCCCAATATTCACAACAGTAAAAGAAATGTAGAGTATAGAGGCTTATAGATATACCAACTTGAATTAGTATTAGTTGATGTGTCTTAAAAAAATTTTGTAAACACTAGAACTATAAGTTAAACTAAGAACTTCTCTAGAAAAAAACATATTCTCAAAGAGGTTGCTTACCATAAGCATAATGTTGAGAAACTATGGGTTTAAAGCAAAGAGAACTGTGTAAAGAGTTAATTAATATAAGTAAAATTTAAATAGTGTTATATGAGAATGGAAGAATGTCTGTCTATCAATAATATCTGTCCCTATATAACATATTTTCTAATTTTTATGAACTGGCTGAGCCCTGCGATGTTAACCGTGTTTGTTGTTGTAACCTGGGGCTAGGCTGCGGCAAAACAAGTCTAAAAAAGTAGCCTAAGTTATTCTTCATATCATCAGCTATCTGTCAGTGAAAGTCCCTTCAAATATGTCCAGCCGTTCACAGATTATCTGGAACAAACAATTTGACAAATATTGCAAAAAAATATTTTGATATATGTACTGTGTATAGATACATATGCATTAAGTTAAAGGCAGTTATTTTAATATCACAAACAGACACACTCCAATTTTATTTGTTACCCAAGTACGAAAGAAGGACGGTTATGGTTTTCCATGTATGTATGTACATTTCTATACCACTCCCTAGAGCCTGAACCGCTTGCTGTATTTTTGTGTTAGTGGTGTCAATAGATTTGTCTTAGCCGTCAGAGTGATACTGGGTATATCAAAATAAAAAAAAAAACAAAATTAAGGATTTTCGCCGCCTGTTATAATAAAAAATATATTTTGAAATTACATCGAGTGTGGTAACAAAATATAGAATTTTTAATGGTAATTACGACATAGACCTCCAATTAGAAAGGAGGTTATAGAGTACTACAGGCTACAGGCCAAAAGAGTGTGTTTATGGTAATACATAACTTGATGTAGATGATAATTCATACAACAATAATTTTTCAGACGAGAGCTTTGTCACCACAATATGCAGAGAGTGATGCTATCAGATTCCTCATTGGAACTCAGAGTCTAAAGCCAAACTCCAATCAAATCCATGTGGTTGAGCTTGAAGAAGATACGGGTGCTTTACATACTAAGGTAATGAAATTTATAAACCACTATTTGTACTTCCCATTATTAATTTAGACCAACTTTGCTTCACCCCCTCCATGAGCCTTTAAAAAAAGGTCCATATATCATCAGCTATCTACCAGATGTTGTTGTAAAGCACACACACTACAGGGAGCAGCTTGTGTTAAGTAAAACTTTAAGTTTTTGATTTTCTAATATATATATTTTTTCCAATAGAGGGCAAACGAGCAAACGTATCGCCTGATGGTAAGCGCTTATCGCCGCCTATAGGCACCCGCGACACCAGAGGCGTCACAAGTGCGTTGCCGGCTTCTGGGGGATGGAGGATGGGTATGGGCCCCCGGTATCTTCAGTCACTCGGTCATGTGAGGCCGTATCACTCCTGTGGAGCCGCATTCGTGCCGAAGCGTGGCTCTCCCACGTTTTTATTATGAGAGAATAATTTAGTCTGTAAAATCTTAATATTTACTAAAAGTCTTCTCACTGCAGAATCAACCTTTTAAATGTATATTATATGTTTTTATGTAAATGTTTAAATGTTTTTGAGTTTCCAATCAATACCTATACCTATAAACTGTTACCTAAATTATAAATTATCTTAGTATTTTATAAATTACTAAGTTTTGCCCGCGGCTCCACTCATTTTTGTCGGTTTTTTTTGGTAAAGACAACAGGAATCAATCAATTTGGTGCCGTGCCTTATCCGTCAAAGAGTTACAGACAGACAGAGTTACTTCCGAATGTATAATATTAATATGTACTAATGTTTTAATTTACTTTGATTAGGTGTTCAAGCACGACATTGGCGAAGTATGGCATTTGCGCTGCTCGCCACACGACGCAGCTGTTCTCCTCACAACACATAATGCTTATGACCCTGCCACCTCACAGTGCACTATGGGAGTGTCTTTATTCAAGTTGCCTACGGTTGAGGTAAGTCAAACACCGGGAGAGGGTGCTCTCTGCCCGCATCGTCCGGCACCTCAGCGAGGTGGGCCCAGACCTGTCGGACGCCCAATTCGGGTTCCGAGGGGGGCGTTCGACGGTCGATGCCGTGGTGCGCCTGTGGGCCGTGACCGAAGAGGCGGTGAGCTGTGGCGGCGTGGTGTTGGCGGTGTCTCTGGACATCGCCAACGCCTTTAATAGTCTGCCATTCAGCTGCATCAGGGAAGCACTCCGCTACCACGGGGTGCCAGAGTACCTGAGGCGGCTAGTGGCAGACTATTTGGAGGAGCGTACCGTCGTGTACGAGGATCGAGATGGCGCCTTGAGACGGCGACCCATGTCGTGCGGCGTTCCGCAGGGGTCTGTCCT
>PKRV01000611.1:697687-784818 GCA_003709505.1 Hyphantria cunea
AAAAAAAAAAAAAAAAAAAAAGTCATACACCGGGGGTCTTCACGGGGGTTGTCCGGTCGGCGCTTAAGGCGCACCGGTGTGGGTGTCGGCTCTGGCCGCCCAGAATAAGGCGCGCCTCTGGCGGCCTCAGAGGGTACTGGCGGTCAGAGCCATACGCGGATACCGCACGGTGTCAACCGAGGCGGCGTGCGCCTTGGCCGGAACACCCCCGTGGGATTTGGGGGGAAGTGCTCGCCGAAGTTTATCGACGGGTGGCTGAATTCTGAGAGTGGCATTCGCCCTCCGCCCGAAGAGGTACGCGAGTGGCGTGAAGCCGTCCGTCGAGTCACGATGGCTCGTTGATCTTCGCGGCTGAAGGCTCCACGTGCTGGCTTCGCCACCGTGGAGGCTCTCCAGCTGGTCATCCTCGAGTGGGCAGGGCGGTAGCACGGGACCCTTTCCTTCCGACTGACGCAGGTGCTTTCCGGGCACGGTTGCTTCGGGAAATACCTGCACTCGGTCGCCAGGAGGGAATTGAGTCCCGCCTGCCACCACTGCGACTGCAGTGAGGACTCGGCCCAGCACACGCTGGCGGTGTGCCCCGCTTGGGCGCTGCAGCGTCGGGCCCTCACTGAAGTCATTGGAGGAGATCTCTCGCTGCCGGCCGTCGTACGCTCCATGGCTGGCGGCGAGAGCAGTTGTACCGCGGTCGCGATCTTCTGCGAGGAAGTCATCTCGCAAAAGGTCGCGACAATTTAGGCGACGTTACGCGTGTGCCGTACGTTGCCTAAATTGAGAGTTTTTACCGTCAGACGGTGCCCGCTTCAGTGCGGACAAGCGCTGGGAGGGGTCCGAATGGCGTTAGAAAGCGGTTCCCGGATCTCTCCCGTCTCAGGCGCAGAGTGGCACACAGTGTGGTTCTAGTCGGGTCGATTCCGACACACCGCCACGCCGCAAACCCCTGTGGGGTGCAGGCCCGAGGGGGTTTACACACGTAAAGAAAAAAAAAGTCAAACACCTCTACAACTGTAATATAGCTTGTTGGTTAGTGGCAGGAACCCCTAATTAAATTTTTGCTCTTTTATATCATCAACAACACATAATGTCCCACTGCTGGTCTCGGGTCTCCTCTCAGGAGAGGGTTTAGGCCATACGTCCCCACACTGGCTGAGTACGTGTTGGGGACTGGTAAGAATACATTGTGTACAATGTTTTTAAGTCGCCCAAAGGGCTTCACAACTGTTATGTAATGATAACACCCCGGACCGACTTCTTAACATGACCTCCGAATCACGGAAACGCTCTAGTATCATGCCACCGGCGATCGACCATCCAGGTACTGACCGCACCGTTGTTGCTTACCCTCGGTGATTGTTTCTAAATACCGAGTGCAACTGGGCTATGAGCTGCTTGAGCGCTCTTTTATATAACACATATATTGTTTTCTTTTGCAGGTTATACCCAAAGACTTGGATGAGTTGAGCGCGATACAAAGTAGAAATGCAGAGAATATGGAGTTGCTCCTTACAGTTAACCCAGAGGTAGGCAACAAGTAACTAAAATATTTATGCCCTGTATCACCGGCTACAGATAAGGTCCGGATAGCTTATTTGAAAGATAATTTGACATATTTTGTATACAAATTCCAACTATCTGTCACCATATTCACCACTACACTTTATTAAAGGATACTAGAAGTGAATTCGTTAGAAGAATTCATTTTTGTATCATAGAAAATGAAGCCCATTTCGAGCAACTAATTAGTTACTTTTGTGGTGACTTCCACATACACCGGAAACATAAAACATATGACAACGCCATTTACCGAAGATACACTGAATAGTAAGTAAGTAACCTATAGTGTAGTGAAGTAAGTGAAGTAACCTATAGTGTACAAAGACGCTACAAATCTTGCATCGCGCAATAGAAATTCTTGCACCGATTAACATATATACAACTTCCCAACATCGCCTCACCTCGCCTGGTTGGAGGATCCTCCCTTTGTGTTGGACGGACATGTGATCCGTTCCTCCACAGTTTACCATTTTAATGTAAATAATTAAAATAATTTAATATTTCGTGGTTTTCCTCTCAAACGATTTATCAAGTTTTTAGAGAGATTTCATTCTTATACTTGACCCTGACGATCGATGAAATGAAAATACCGGGTGTAATTTTAAGAGGTTAGTCGGTTCCATTCCCGGGTGTTGCAAGCGAATTTTCGGTAATCTTTGAATGCAGTTAGTTTCTTTTAAAAAATAAAGGAATGTTTTCTTTGAGTGATATTGTCTACCTACAATATTAACTTACTTTCCCTTCAGGTGGCATTGAAAAATTCCACCCTGTGTTAGATATATAGGAACGTCTTTACAAATGTGACTGAATCTAAAAAGTGTCATATATATACTCTTGAAGAAACCAGAGGAAGAAATCCGTTGTGCGGAATGGCACCCAACAGACAGTAGTCGTATTGGGGTGGTGAGTGAGTCGGGGCTGTCGGTCCACGATGTGAGCTCCGGCGCCGCGCTGAGTCGAGCCTCGGCCAGCGCGCGCCTCAAGTTCACGGGCGGAAAATGGAACCCACACCAGGGTAATGCACAGGTACACACTTATTCTTTAAACAATTGATACTTTTTTAAAAAACTATTTGAAGACCCAATATAATCTTAATTGTAAAACATTACCGAAATTTGATTGTTTCGAGGCTTTTTTATTAAAATGACTAGCAGCCCGCCTCGGCTTCGCACGGGTAGACATTGGTATTTACCCAACAAATTAAATTTTATTAATTTTAACATGCTCTTAAGTTTGCAAGCTTAGAGCACTTGGCCAAGTCTCGAAATTTTCATACGAAACGGCTCGCAGGAGCTGGATGCGAGAAGCCGAGGATCGAACCAAGTGGCGTGCAATTGGAGAGACCTATGTCCGCAAGTGCATAGGCCATGACTCCGGGTATGGAATATGTCGGTGTTTCCGGCCCGTGCTTTAAAGAGCACGTTAAGCCGTCGGTCCCGGTTGTCTTGAACATCTGTGGCAATCGTTATCGGGAAGACAGTACCCTCAAATATACTGACAACTAGTTCAACTTTCGAATTCCGTTCACTCTCAGGGTTGCGAAGGTCCGATGCCATTCGCTCCGTGTAAAAACTGATGTATAGGTAAAGCTGGTTGAACTAGTAGCCGACCCCAAATCTTGGGACTAATAAAGGCTAGAAAGAAGAGATATATGTGTACGTTAAGTATGACACAGTGTCATCAATGTGGATATAAGAGTTTTTTTATTTATTTTTGTTTGAAATAGGGGCAAACGAGCAGACGTATCGCCTGATGGTAAGCGATTAAAGCCACTCATGGACACTCGCAACACCAGAGGCGTCGCAAAGGCGTTGACGGCCTTTGGGGGATGGGGAAGGGTTGGGTATAGGCCTCCGATATCCTCAATCACTCAGTGAAACGCGGCGCAACCGCTATTTCACACCGGTTTTTTGTGAGGCCGTGGTATCACTCCAGTCGAGCCGGCCCATTCATGCCGAAGCGTGGCTCTCCTACGTTCTTCAAATGTTAAATATTTCTTATGTATAGTTCGCAGTGTTACAAGACATGCACATAAAGTGCTACGATACGAGAACAGACTGCACCAAGCCGTCCTGGACCATAGACAACGCTCATAGACAACTCGCTAGAGACTTAGACTTCAATCCAAACAGGTAATCTATACTAATATGATAAAGCTCAAGAATTTGTTTGTTTAATTGAACGCGGTATTCCCAGGTTCTACTGGTCCGATTTGAAAAATTCTTTCACTATTTTCTTTAATGAAAAAATGAGCGAACTGGTAGACGTATCACATGATGGTAGGCGATTACCGCCGCCCATGGACACCCGTAACACCAGTAGCGTCACAAGTGCGTTGCCAGCGTAGGGATACGGAGGGGGGAGAGGTTGGGTTAAGTGCGTCCGTAGTTTCTGCGAGAGAGTCATCTTGCAGAAGACGGCGGCGGAGAAGGCCCGGGAGGACGATCTCCACTCGGAACCGATCCGTCGCCGGCAAACTTGGCGGCGGTGGTGCACCTATCTGCGCCTCGTGCCGCCCTGAGTGTGGCCGCGGATGGGCGGGACGGGTTTTCCCCCCCATCCGCTTTACAGGCCAGCCGCGTGGGGGGCGACGTTACGCGTGTGCCGTACATCGCCTATAAAAAGGGCGTCCGTAGTGTTCCGGATGGCGTAAGAAAGCGGTTCCTGGATCTCTCCCGTCTCAAGCGGAGAGTGGCACACCGTATGGTTTTAGTCGGTTCGATTCCGACTTACCGCCCCGCCGCAAACCCCGGTGAGGTGAAGTACCGAAGGGGTTTACACAGATAAAAAAATGGGCGTCCGTAGTGTATTACTCACTCGTTGAAACAAACGCAAGCGCTATTTTACACTGGTTATCTGTTATAAAGAGGTATCACTCCAATCGAACCAGTCCATTCTCGCCGAAGCGTGGCTCTTCCACGGTGAAGTAGACTAAATGATGATATATATTATATGCTACAACCAAAAAAATCAAAGTATCAATAAAAATATTGTAAAAACGGGAGAAAGTTTTCAGAGCTTCCTCTTTATAGGTTCTAAAAAAGTTGTTAATAATATTGTAAGACCCTGACTGCTAAGCCATAGCATTAATTAGGGTCCAGGGTTCCGTTCCCATCCAGGATAAATAATTGTGTGATCATCAAGTTCATATATTCTTTGCCCGGGGTAATTTATCTATATGTGTGAATTTAGAAATATATAATTGCTAGTTACGCCCCTCGGTGATCGGTTGTTGTTTTACGGCTAGAATAGCAACTGCGGGTAACACCGCGAGTCGCAACTAGTTACACACATAAACCTTCCTCTGGAATCACTATCTATTCCTGAACAATAAATTGAAATCCGTTGAGAAGTTAAAAGACCTAAGCGGACAGCGGACAGCGGAAGCGACTTCATTTTAACCGACTTTAAAAAGTAGGAGGTTCTTATTTCGAGTGTATTTTTTTATGTTTGTTATCATATCGACGATTTTTTTTTTATTTGAAAGCTGGTTCTTCCCTTGTTTAGTCTAGTCAAATTTGACATAAAATAGGGATATTTCGGAAAGTAGAGAGAAATACAATTTTTTATTTCTTGGAAACAGTGCTTTCGAGTGGTCGTATCATGAGTCGTTAAAATGAGGCTTTTAAAGCTTAAAAATACCTACAAAATGAGAGGTCACACGTCTCATTTGGTCAAAAATTCGCAGAGTTATAGCGAAAAAACAGTTTTCCTCCAAAGAAACTTCAAGGTCTCATGATACATCATCATCATCAGCCTATTGCAGTCCACTGCTGGACATAGGCCTCTCCAATTTAACGGTACTTGGTTCGATTCTCGGATTCATGTTACGACAATTCGAAAATAGGGATTTTCTATACACCCTTCGAAAAAAAAGTTAGTTATATGACGGCGTATATGTCGGTTATCACGGCAAATAGTAGCCTGTGTTATTCTGGTGTATAAGCTATATTACTGTAAAGTTTCATCCAAATCCATTGAGTAGTTTTTACATGAAAGAGTAAAAAACATCCATCCATACAAACTTTCGCGTTTATAATATTAGTACTTTATAAAATAAGTATTACAGTATGGATGTACGTACATCGACTGTAAAACTAAAATAAGTATATATATTTGTTGTTCTCAGACAATTCCACTTAGCCAGTGCGGGTGACGATGCAGCGCTCAACATATGGGACTACAGAAATGGGAAGGAACCCATATTCAGTCGGACTGACCACTCACACTGGTGAGTTGTACTAAACACCTCGTGTTTTTATACAGATATATGAAAGTTTCGCCCAACTAAGGCGCAATTAGTGTAAAATAAACTCACACTAGGCCCTCAAGATCCCGTTTGCACGTACATTATAAAACTTACTACCTATTATCGTATTAATTATATCGTTTACTAGAGTCCTTAAAATATAGCTTGATCTCTGTAACAGATGGCTACAGAACTGACGTAGGAACTTTGATCAAGACATTTTATTTGGTATCACTTATATTTTCAAACTTTACATGCCAGTTTTATCACAAATGAAGTGCAATACATTCTGAATATAAAGTTTCACTCTTAAAATGTACCTCATCAGTTCTAAAAAGATATTAGTGAAGTAACAACTATCAAAGAAGTCAAGGTATATTTTAAGGACTATAAATATCTTATTATTTAAATACTTACTTCACTGGCTCAGCGACGTAAAGTGTGTCTCGGCCTCCGGCTGTAGAATGCGCTAATTTTTCTATTCTAGGCCAGTTCAGATCGATCTGACATTCTCATCTCTTTCATATATTTAGCAAAGCCTCATATTACCAGCGGTATCTGTGACGTTCCTCTGACCGCTACCAGAAGAGACTCGAACCCAGCAGTGGAACATAATGGGTTAATGATGATGATTATTATGGTTGGAACTAAGACATAATGAAGTAGTATAATATGTGTATTTAAACGCTGGTCCGGTGGTGGGATAGGGTGTGGACGGTGCGCTACAACACGTTCCACGAGCAGCTGGTGCTGACGGGCAGCTCGGACGCGCGCGCCCTGCTCACGGCCGCCGCCAGCGTCGCCACCGACACCGACGACGACGGGAACCACATCACGCAACTGTGAGTTCATCTTTTACTTTACGGGGAGAATTGTCCCCGTCCCCACCATACCCTTTGTAGGCAAGACGAAGGCCGTGTGGAATTCCCGGAAACCCGGCCTACCCACTTAACCCCGTGGCGGCTTACCTCGGCAGTCAGAAGAGATACGGTCCAGGAAAACATCAGCGGCTTCTGGATTCCTCACCTCGCGACTGAGGTGAATCCCGGGATGACCACGGTCACCCCAGGGACATTATCGCATCTCTCACCGTTCTACACAGCAAGAGGCGGCACAGCGCCCCACCCTAGACGACATCCCTCCCGGGCCGTGTCCCCTAGCCTTCATTTATCCTCAGTTTTTTTGGGGTCGGCTTCCGACATCCGCAATCGAATTCGAGGGTTAAACTAGTTGTCAGTATATTTGAGGGAACTGACTTCCCAGTAACGATTTTTATGATTCACAACTACTTAAAGTGCTCCCCGAGACACATCACGTCACCATCCTTTAATAGTCCACTGCCGAACATAATCCTCTCTAGAAAGTTTTGGCCTAGCATATTACACTGGCAGGACAGGTTAGTAGTTAGTTTCATTTTTTCCTTTTATTTGCAGTGATCTCAACCTGTGTGATGTGTTTTTTTTAGTCCCCTCAAAGTGTATGTGCCAAGTTTTCCCACTTTCCACCAAAATTCCAATCCTCAGATCAGATCAAAGCCATCTAAAATGTCTGACAAATATCATCAATACAATTATAACCCGTCTCCTCGTTTATATATCATAATAAAATGTATCCTATTCTCAGTTTGGAAGATGGCGTTCTCCAGTCATATGAACAACACGAAGACTCAGTGTACTGCGCGGAGTGGAGCGCGGCCGAGCCCTGGACCTTCGCCTCGCTCAGCTACGACGCGCGGCTCGTGCTGTCGCGCGTGCCCAGACATTTCAAGTACAAGATACTGCTCTAAGCTCCACTTCTGTGTCATCTACTATCAACTATAAGGTATATTTACCACTATATAGCCAGAAAGTTCTGTATATTTTAAGTTAATTCAATAAAAAATATTGTAAATATATGTAGTTGTTTTTTCGTAAGTAATTTAGGTAGCCATAAGTGAAAAAAAGGTATTTCTTTACCTAAAGAATCATTTTTAAAACTCGTAATTTTAGGTGATACAGCGCATATCTTCTCAGTGATAATGACTTTTTATGTCCAAAACAATACTGACCATTAAAATGTGTAAACTAAAAATGACAATATATCACCTTAATGCTGGCTGGGCTAAAATACCAGCTTGGTTTTTTGGGGTCCCAGGACTTGGGGGGGTTAAAATCTCCCAAAAACACCAGTCCGGCAATCGAAAACTGCTCCTGCGCTTTATCCATTGCTTGGCTAGGGTGACTTTGGGTCTCCAAATGGGACCGATAGAGGCACACATAGATTCGGCTAATAGAGCCTAAATCCAAATGATGGAGAAGGAGGGGTCCTCAAGACAGCATAAACGACGACAACAAATATCCCCCGAGACGCAAAAGACATACCCCAGCCTTCACGAGAAAGCACTATTCAATCAGTAGCCGAGATAATGAAGATATGTCGTGTGGGCAGGGCGACGTATTTGTCTCCGTTATGAAAAGCATGGCCGGACGTGTCATCTCAAGATGTTGGTGAACGGGCCTTGAGGTTTGTGTGGAGTCCACGGATATTTGTAAACTCCACTTCAAAGGGTAGGAGATAGTGGGAGAAGGAACGAGTTTAGAAAGGAGGTTTTGTTCTGAATAGCGTATGTAGGTACTACACAATCCGGGTCGATTAAGTATTCCTGCTTTCCACCAAAAATCAAATTTCCTGACCGACCGACTGATTCATCATCGCCAAGAGTGAACTATTAAAGTTATGCTATGTGTATGGCTATGAAATTTGGTGAATAGGATCGTTTTAGTGAGTACACCCACTAAGGAAGGCATTTTGGAATTTCTACTCCTAAGGGGGCGAATTAAGGGTTGAAAGTTTGTGTGGCAGTCCTTCATTTATTTAAGTTAGAATCATGAAACTATTTTTGGGCTACTGGTTAAAAATAAGCAGATAAGTATTTAGGCGTTTTTTGGATGTTCTACCCCTAAGGGGTGAAATAGGGGTTGAAAGTTTATATGAAAATCCATTTTGTTTTGTTAGAACCCTGAAATTTTATCTTTGGGCCACTGATTCTATTTGGGCTAATAATTAAAATTGAGTAGAATATTATATATTATATATCCCTAAGGCAGTGAAATAGGGGAGGAAAGATTGAATTTAGATTAGTCGGAAATTCCGTAATTTTTTGTATTAGTAGCCTGCAAATTTGTCTTCAAGCTTTTGACTACAAATAATTGAATACTATTGGTAGCATTTATTTGAATTCTTCTCCGAAAAGGGTTAAAATAAAGGTCGAAAGTTTGTATAAAAGTTATTATTAATAGGCAATTGATTAAAAATAAATAAATACTTTTAAAAACAATAATACATTATAAAAAATTAAAGTTAAAAAAAAGCCGCGGGATAAGGCTAGGGTACACACTTAAGGATACAAGTTGCATACCACTTCTGAAAAACATTCCATGAGTATCAATTAATAAAAAGAATAAAACTATTTTAAGAATAAATGTATTTTTCAAGAGGATTTTAAATTAAAACATTTTCTATATTTAACTTTTTATATACAAACTAAAATCTTTGAGAGAGACTACTGGCTACAGTCCTCAAGCGGCCGTATACTTTCGACGGAGGTGATCCCATAATAAGGTTACAGATGGCTCTTCTTGCTAAGGCAATATTCTGGAAACTGCCAAGAATGTGTATTTTGGAATCTGCTAACACTATCCTAGTTTTAGTAACATTCTCAATAGCATACTTTGTCCTGCCAGCTTTGCCGGCCAGTCGGCCAATAGCTCGACTGTGGTGGTCGCCTTGTAATGTTTTGACGTCTTTGACTTCAAATGATTCAACAAAGAGATCGTCCAGCCGCAGTAATGCGAGCGCATCATCAACTTCAAAGCCATACACGAAAGCCTGAAAAATAACATCTCTATATAAATAAAAATGAATAGTAAAAATGTATTTATGCATATAACTTTTTATCGACTGCACCAAATTTGATATTTTTTATGTGTTTGTTATTGTGAGGAAAGGTTTGTTTGGAAAAAAATAAAAGGAAACCAAACCAGGTGTTATATTTTCTTACCCTGCTAATACGACTGTATACACTGAGACCCTCCAGGAAGTTAACACGGGCTAATCACTCTAAAATAAGTTTGTCGGTAATTCAGAAAACTATCATGAATATGAATATAACTGTACGAAGATCTCCAGGTCAGGTAGTTAATACATTATATGTCAGTAATATTTTGGCACGAGACTACCAATAAGGGTCAGTGACGATGGACGGAGTGATAGCAGGTTTAATTTCATTACATTCTGAAGCACTTTAGGTTTAATTTACATTGTTAATGCATTAAGTCTTTTCACTGTCACTATCTGTCATCGCTGACACAAAAAAAACATATCTTGTAACATAGAGAGTAGAATACAGACATCCTTATACACATTTTACTGCCATGCTAAAGCAAATACACAAACCTATGCTTTTATATAAATTACACTGAGCAAGAAATTAATCTGCAATTCATAGCCTAATACTCTCCTAGCTGTGTCCCACAGAGTTACAACTTGGTGTCGTTGTCCTGCATATATATATATATATTTTTAAATTTATTGATACAACATATACAATACAGGTGTTAGTTATAAAACATCACATAAACTTGGCAGGTTTGTCTGGACGTTGAATCACTTTTGAGCAATCTATTAACATATATTCATTTACAAGTATCTCAAAAACCACAAATATATGCATTTTCTTTATTTAACATTTTTTGAAATACCATTAACATTTACTTTACAACACATTTAGAACCTTAAATTAATAGTTACTTAACTGTTGGTAGGCATTCGCAAATAGGGATTGTACATAAACTTTCCTCTTGAATCATTCTAGTACTGCATTGAAATCCATCGAGTAGTTAAAAAAAACTAATCATTCATTCACATTCATCATCACTGTATACTATGTACAGATTAACACCTACATATATGTGTAAATTATAAAAACTAATTTCGACATCATAATTAACTGCCTGTCAGCAGGTGCGGGAGACCAATTATATACATACTTAATTCAACATATACTTAATTCAACATACCTTAACGAAATCTGCTGCTTTCTGGAGATTGGCTACATCTTTAGTCTCTGGACCGATTTTGATCTCAACATTACGTGATTTTGTGTTAAATCTAACTTGCAGCAATAAATGTTCCACAATTGGTGTAAAGATCTTCAACCAATTTTCTTTCAGTGGTGTATATCTGTAACCATATCATCATCATCATAAATCATAATTATCTGTATTTTATAAAAGTTTCACCAACATCAATGCTTGTTTAATTGAATTGAATACTTTCTCTTTGGTCTAATGTTGGTAACATATAAGATTTCAGACTAAAATAATTTATGGAATTTCATATTAATATATAGAACAGGGAGAGACCTTTGTCCAAGAGACTGATGATGATGACAATTTAGAACTATATTTAATAAAACACACCACACAAAAGTTTGTTTACTGTTAACTTCTAATACTGGCCAAATATCTCAGTTTTGAGTATGGTGAGAATGTTCTACGGTTGACTGCGTAGGACATTCTCACAGCATGCTTACAGCTATTGTTGTAGCCCCACTAGCATCTAGAGTAGAAATTCAAAATTTAATACCTGTGAGCGGGCACTGCTATTTTTCTCATGTTTTCTTTACTTTCATTTGGTTCTGCATTTTTTTTTGTTCTTTTGGACCTTGGTCGACTATGTTTAGCTTTTCCTTGGATGCCATTGTGCTCTTCAATTTCCATTCCATCACCAGATTCCGACACTGCTCGTCTCTTGATATTCTTTAGCTTAACCGTTTTCTTAGGCGCTTGAAAATCGTCAACTTGAATAGTTTCAGTCTCCATTTTCAATATTGTTTCTTCTCCACAGTACAAGAATCACAAAACCCACAATAATAACTATAGGGTTACAAAATAAATTTACACATGGCTCAGCACGTGCACAGTTTAAAAAGAAATTTTAGATTCTATATGTTATGTCAAAACGACAAAGACTTGCCTGGAGTGTTACCATTTTCCAAATTTATCTTCTTAAAAATTGGCTTCTTTGGTTTTCATTTAGTATCTCTATGTCATTCTTCATTTATATCAATTTGATTAAATTAAATAGACTAAATTATCTTACTGTAAGAAATGCGGGGAATATATTTAGAATGTGGTATCTACCCCTTAGTCAGTATCAGGGGAAATAAATCTAAATATGGAAACCTGTTTACAATTTTAAACATTTTAGCATTGTCTTAAATTTATTTCAAACTGTCTGTCTGGGTGGTTCATTCTCACTTTTTAAGTAAGTTATGACCACAAAAAATTATACATCAAAATGTATTTGACTAGCTTGGTTACATTTAGCACTTCACACATCGAATAAACAAAATTTTGCGAGAAATGGAGTGGTGTACAAATATACGTTCAAAACATAGTAAAAGCAATTGAAAATAAATGTTTTTCATTAAATTATAGTTTTCATTTACTACTTACAGCCATCAATTGAAGATATTTATTTTTAAAAACCATACCATTATGCTCTCTGTCTTAGATATAATAGTTAATTTGTTAGAATAAAGAATAATATTTAACTTAAAAATGAAATAAAAAACAAACCCGAACGCACCTTTAGGGAATGGTTATGTCACAAGTTCAGACGAAGAATTTTTGTTATTATGAATTGATTTGAGGTAAGGAAACTAAAACACTCTTAACTACAACTTTTTGAAACATATTAAATAGTCACATTAATAAAAATTCTCGTTTACCAGGTATCAAAAATAAGAAGATACCTCAAGCCACCATGGCTTCTTTAGTTAAAACTGCAATTGTCAAAGTTCTCAGCCCGAACCAGGGTTGTAAGATAGCAGCCTGCGCTTTTGTACAACACCGCGGTATCGCTGGAAAAGTTCTAAGAGACTCTTTACCCCCACCTCCACCTAAACCAGCACCCTTTGACTATGAAAATAAAGACTACTCCTATTTTCGTAGTTTAATTGACCGCACTACACACAGATTCGATGAGAACTCGAAAGTTGTCGTTGTCGAAGGTCCGGTGGCTGTCGGTAAGACCCAGTTTGCAGCAGCCTTAGCCGAAGATTTAGGGATGAAGCATTTCCCTGAAGCTAACATGGACATTCATTACAAAAGACCCAATGGATGCGACCTCCGCATGTTCGACGACCAAGTTCCTGAAGATACCCGCACGTTTGACCATGTTAACTTTAATTTGACTCCAACGCATCGTCTAGCTGGCAACTTTCAGCTTATGATGTACATAGCTAGATACAGTCAGTACATTGATGCTCTGACTCATTTGTTGAATACTGGTCAAGGTGTAGTACTTGAGAGGTCTCCATATTCTGACTTTGTGTTCCTGGAGGCAATGTACTCTCAAAAGTTTATTAGCAAAGGAGTCCGCAGTGTGTACTATGAGTTGCGAGGGAATACAATTGAAGAGCTGATGCGCCCACATTTAGTCATTTATCTGGATATGCCTCTGGAGAAGGTGAGTTATTGAGGCTTCAATTTCTAAAATTGTAGATCTTGTATCTACAGAGTGCCTCATTGGTCTAGCGGCTAGAGTAAGCAACTGCCGATCAATAAGTCTCAGGTTTGTTTTATGGGTTGCACCGATGTTGAGTTTTCTTACAAGAAATTCTTAACAACCGTCCCACCTGTACCTTAGAAACTGTGTTAAGCCATTGGTCCTGGTTATTGGACAATCGTTATTGGAAAGTCAGTGCCCTCAAATATACTAACAACTTAATTAACTTCCGAAATTAAGTTCACCCTCAGAATTGCGGAGGTTCAATGCCAGTAGCTCACTGGTAAAACTGATATTCAAGTAAAACTGGTAGAGCTAGTAGCCGACCCTATCTTGTGAATAGTATCTTCGATCTTGGGAATAGTAAAGGTTAAGAAGAAAAAGACCTGGCATCTATAATTTTAAATATACATTTATGCTAAAGTTATAAAATCGTAAGTTACTCTGTATACTATCTGTACTCTGGTTTTACTACTACAGCAAGGCACTGATTTCAATGAAATTTGGCATGAGGATACTTAGCTCACGTTGGATATAATGATAACATCACGCACAGCCATCTGATCCCTAACTAGTCTCATCCTGGACTGTGGTAACCAGACACTGTTGCAGATGTACTAAGGTTTTAATTGATTTCATTCACATGTCATTCAAGTTTTAATAAGTATAATTAGCAACCACAAAGTTTTGTTTGCACTTTTCTCAAACATTTAGAATCTCCTTTAAAAGAAAACAATATTTGGAAAACAGGTAAAAAGGTTGATTTAAATCTATATAAATAAAAATCAGTCACCAAAATGTATGTACGCACATAGCTTTTGACTGTCTCTACCAAAGTAGATAATAATATTCTTATTTACGTGTTTGTTATTGTCAGAATAAGGTTAGTATATATTTTCTTTGTCTGTAACTGTATGTTGAGTACAACTGGGTAGCTGTAGTGGAAATAAATATAAAAAAAGTTTTTCGGCGGTTTAGAAAATATCCACGAAAAAAAATATATGAAGGAGCAAAGATTGCTGGGTCAGCTATAAATAAGAAACAATTTTTGATTAATTTTGTGTGCAAATTATCTAACTTGTGGTTCACTAAACATGTATAAATATGTTAACAAAGACAGGACACGTTCCTTTTCGAGTAACACATTTCCTTGTAATGTATGGCTTTTGTTTGTTAGGCCACAGTTACTGTAATCTCAGTAAGCATTACTGACAAAGAGTGCTTGATATAAGGGTTGTTTTAACTACATATTTAAAAAACTTATTAGTGGGATTGCCAGTGTTTTAGTAGACTTCTGGTGTTGCAAACATTAAAATTTTTGGAAACAAATATTTCGCCAAGTATAATATCTTTCATCCTATCTCTGAAATTATGACCCTACTATATATACATCAAATAATCTCCATATTTCAGGTCCAGGCGGCAATTAAGGACAGAAACTTAAAGCATGAAGCTCCAATGCGCGCACTTTCTACACCATTCTTGACTGAGATGGAACGCCAGTATAAGAACAAATACCTGCGTGATATAGCTACTCATGCTGAATTGCTTGTTTATGACTGGAGTGGTGGCGGCGAAGTTGAAGTGGTAGGTAATAATAGTTAAAAGTAGGGTAGTTATACACATATTTAGACTGCACGGTTGGCCTAGTGGTTTAAGTGGTCGCCACACGGCTTCCTACTGCGCCAAGTGTTGTGGGTTCAAATCCTACATGGGGCAACACTTTGTGTGATCCATAAACTGTTGTTCTAATTCTGGGTGTACTTTGTGTCCGTTTCATGTATGTTTGTAAAGTTCCCTTGTGACACAGGATGTATATTCCTAATACAGGAGTTGTCTTTTTAACAGAGGAAAAAAAAACAGAACATATAGCAAAACAGGCTTCTGAGCCATCTAGTGACTATGGACCAAACTATATGGTCACTACTGATTCCTACATCACGCAATAAAAGTAATCGAGCTAGTTCTATTTGGTTATTGTTAGATAATTTGTTTGACATATTATTAAACAATGCTATTTGGACTCAAATTAAGTAACAAAAACGCGAATAGGCATTTAAATTATGTTTAGGTATACTAATGGAATAGTTAACTGAATAATGCTGCTAATTTTTCAAGGAATTTTAGAGTTTCGATGTGTATAAATATTTGAGAATCAATTAGATCTGGTCTCAATATGAAACAATCCCAAACACAAGCTACTAAGAAAGAAAAAGTAAAATTACCTTAATGCTGTGCTTGCTTCTTCCCACTGTACTCAGTGCCAGAACAGGGTATGTAAGCCACACTAGAGCACGCGCCCGAAACTTAGATGGTCAGACATAAACAGGCACCTTAACGATTTCATAGGTAACAGTCGTGAAGCTTAGTTGGGAGGCCTTTGGGCGGCTTAAAAACATCCAGCAGTAACATTACGTGGCCACAACGTTGTCTTGCCAGTCCCTAATACGCACTTGGCCAGCGTGGGAACGTACGTCCTTAATCCTCTCGAGACCGGAGCCCTGCTGTGGAACATTTTGGGTTGTTGATTGATTGCTTAGCGATATCGGTATCTAATACATACATATGTCTCTTCCGATACCTGTGCTCTAATCACGACAGAACTCTTCTTTCAGTTAATAATCTGCTTCTCTCATGTCCCTCTCACAATTCTGATTTCGTGAACTGTTCGTTCTCTGTTCAAGCAGAGCTGCTTTGGAATACGCTCCCGCTCGAGGTCAGGATGTCCACCAACAGATTTACCTTTAAAAAGAAGGTACACGAGCTTTTTCTAACTGAAATGGCAGAACAATCTAATCCATAACATACCTCACGTTACAGGGTTTTATAGTATAAAAACAAATATAGTATTTATGTATATGTTAACCTATTATATATTTGTATATATTTATATATGTACGTTATATTTAAGTCTATGTATGTATGTATACGTTTAAGTAAATTATGAATAATATATGTCTTATAAGTATGTAACCTCTGTGCACCTACCTTACAAACTATCTACATCACCCGAAGGTTGACTGGAAGAGAATGCCCTGGGCATTAAGTCCGCCGATGTTCAATGTAGTGCATATAGTTTATAAATAAATAAATAAAATATGTATATAGTATTATACATAGTATTACACATACAGCTGTATCTACTCTATCTAAATAAAAATACATAATTGTCTTCAGGTCGTAGAGGATATCGAGCGTCTCAATTTCGACCAATACACCGAGCGTGAAGAACCCAAGATGAAAGACTGGAGACTGCCCCGGGAACTAGAATGGGCCGACAAGCGCATGCTTTACACCAACCAGAAGCATTTGCTCATGAATTTGTTTGCGATCCCAAGACTTGACGTGCCAGAGCTCATCACCAGCGCTGATGATGATTATGAAAGGATGAAGGTATTTAATTACTAATAGTTGTGATGAATTAAGAATATTGAGTGTAATCATCCCTGTTCATCCGATAGGTTTCGTCAATGAGCGACTAAGGGTGCAAACTGCCCAGGATTATTGCCCTGTATAGTTTGCTTACAAGTGGCGGCCTTATCGCTCGTAGACTATCCCACAGGCGATTATGGGATAGAAACAAAAACATGGGATGAAAAGTAAAGAGTGGTGCATGGTGTATTGTAAAATGAATAATTTATATACTATATAAAATTCTCATATCGCAGTGTTTGTTACCAAATAACCGCGAAACGGCTGGATCTATTTTTATGACATTTTGTGTGCATATCGGGTGGGCCTGAGAATCCGTCAAGATCTATTTTTCATACCCCTTAATGATAAGGGTGACCCACCTCTAAATTTTTATTTTTATGGCATAACAATGTTGCAGGTCAGGTAGTATATAGTAGTAGTATAGATTACCTATAATTTATTTATATGCAAGGAAGGTTTGTATATAGATTAATATTGCGTTATTTTTCAGATCATCAATAATCACCCCAAGTTCCACTATATGGACGGGTACAACGAAGGGGGGGTACTCTTCAAGACCAAGATGCCCAAGTACACGGAATATCTGTAATGGGGACTTTGAATCATGTAGATTATTGTTATTATATTCAATTTATTTGAAAAATCTAAATTAATATAAAAATGTTGTGTTGTTATTTATTTAACCTATCTTTTTAACGGACGAACGAACTTTTAACGAATAAAATACATATAAACTTAGTTCGTTCGTTTTTCTTTTTGAATAATTAATCATATTTCAAGATATTTTTAGTTTCCTTTTTCACTGCGTTAGTAGGCATCCGGCCTCGCACTCACCAACGCACCGCGACATCACGAATGCTGCCTTTCTAGAGCCCGTGCAGGCTACAAACTTTTAGTCTGTCGATAATTAAATACCCACGACACAGGGAATCCTAGTGTGGGGATTAATGTATATTATACAGTTGTAAACTTTAAAGTATGAAAACAATAAATTATTATTATTATTAAAAATTTGACCGCGTTGGCTTTTTTCTTATTTGTCTGCCGATACCGAATCGTTATAATGTGCGCACTCCCATACATCTTACTGATCAAGATACAAACCAAACTATCGGCCGATCGAAAGTCTGCAGTTTGCGGGGGTTTTTAGGTTGGTCTTCTGAGACACTTGACAAACGACCAGGTAAACGGGAGGAGACCGGATGAGACGGTCTGTTCGGGCTGAAATGAGCGTGGCTCAAGTATATATAATAAAACCACAAAATTGTCTAATCGTTATATTTTTAATATCATTATACTCTAGTTGCATCATGCACAGCACCATGACCATGTGGACCAATGTGTAACAAACAATATAGTGCATAATCGACAACAGTAGATACAATAATGTGAATATACAGAAATTTGTTAAATTTTTCACTTGGCAACTCCTGAATTTTGATTACTGTAAGTTGCAGTGTTGCCAAAGTTCATAAAAAAAATCCATAAAGTTTGTTACACAACCTGATTCAGTCTACATGTAAAATGTATTTGTATAAAATCTAAGAGCGACGTGAGATTGTCACTCGGTAATATTTAATTATAATTATCTGACAACATTATCTGTATTTTAAGAAAAAAATCTCACGTCTAATGCAAAAGAAAAAAATAAATTTGAAACATGAAATTTACCATGTTTCAAGGTTCACATTATTATATACATATACCTTTAAATATTTCAACTCGTGTTTCACAAATCACGAGACGTATGTCTCCAAAAGGATAGGCACGTTGTTGGTGTAAAAGTAATCTATGAGGAATGTAGCGACTGTTTTTTATCTTTTACATATTTTTTTTTCGTTAAAAACAAAATTTTTGTTAAAAATATTTACAACTATGTAACATAAAAACAATAAACACAATGTAAGCAATTATATCACTGTGAATTTAACATTATGGGGTTAGCAATTGCGTCATAGTGTTATATTAACTATTATTATTACTATACATATTAATATTACATCCCTGTTCCCAAGAATCTTACGATATAATTACACAAACTAAATTTTACTTCACAGTGTTGTTGCTCATCATCATCAACAACCCATAATGTCCCACTGCTGGGCTCGGGTCTCCTCTCAGGAGAGGGTTAAGGCCATACGTTGTTGCTCAATTTTCCTCAATTAACTTGCTTTGTGCATTTAGATAGCTTCTATGCGCATTGTAATATATTTTCCAATTGAAATATGACTGAAATATGTACAAATAGTAACATATTATCACGTCCCTTTGGTGTACAGAATCTATTTCATTTTGTAACCAAACTTATTGGAAATCAAATGTTTAACAACACAATTTAATTCCAGGTCATGGAATAGATAATAGTCCAATTATATAAGGGGTTACATTTTCATTTTATTGCTAAAACTTGTTTCAAGTGTCTTATAACATCTCGTTTAACTTCTAGAACACTTAAATGAAAGTGTACATGAATAGCCCATTCAGAGGTTGGCCACTTTTTTTGATTACGTAACAAAATCTATAGTCCAGTACTTGTGTGACATAAGTCATTGCCAGTCAGTTACTCTATATTGTTTGATGAAAAGTATGAACAGAATACAAAAGTAATTGTCACCATACTCATTGCTAATGCAGAAATTGCAACAATGCAGCGTGATGACCCACACTATGGCGGTATATTGAGATGATTCTGTGTCATTGAGCTATATTTATTTATTTATTTAATCTTCCTGCAATTACATTGCTAAAGGCGGACTTAATGCCATGGGCATTATCTTCCAGTCAATCTTTGGGTGGTGCAGAGCTGCGTGTTGATATAACGTTGATTATAAGATTACACCACGCCTGTAGGCTGTAGATCCATCTAAGTTAAGAGGATAATTTTCATCATAGTTTCTGCAATACAATTGTTTATGAAATTGGATATGGAATGGGATCAGAATCAGCTAGATCATTCTGTTGAGTGACTCGTAGAGTTTAGTCGGAGGAGTGGAGTGGAGTCGACGGGAGTGGTGGAGTGCTACATGCTGACGAGGAAGGGCGAGTCGAGCGCGCCGAGTCCAGCGGCCACCCCGCCCTCGTTGGCGTCCGCCAGCTTGGAGCGGAGCACGTGACCCACCTGACAGTTTTGGTACACCTTCTCCTTGGTCCTGGGGAGGAAATATGCTGATTCATTTCTAGTACTGAGACCAATTCGTTCTTGTTATAAAATCACCTGTTTAGCTAGCCTTTGCTCGTGTAGTATATGTCAGGTATCACGGTAAAAAGTAGTGTATATAGCTGATACCGTAGCTTTCCATTAGTTCGATTTAGTGTTTTGAAGTGTGAAAGTTATCGGAACCTGATCTGTGTATATTTTTATTTATTTATGGTTTCACTTTATTTTACGACAAGATTTTTATGTATGAAATTCATAGGCTTGATTGTATATACACATAACCTGCCAAATGCAACCAGGACTTCTATTGATAGCTATGTCTAAGACAAAATTATTTAGGATGTTTTGTATAATTTTTTCTATTGGACACTAATCAAAAATATGTCAAAAACTTTTGTTTGGGACTTAGCTCAGTTAATAAAATTTAATGTGTTTTTTTTTAAATTAAATTCTATGCAACACATAGTCGGGTAAAATACAAGACCTGCAAATATGGCTTACCCAATGATGACGCCATATATCCCAAGCTCTGATACAATGTCAACGATGGGAGGAGGTAAGGGACCACCCGGACGGATGACGTATCCTGGCACCTAGGAAAAAAACAATTATTAAATTATATTGGTTTAACTAATTATAATGGTTTATATTAAATTATAAACCATTAAGAAAATAGAAATCAAATATGATAGTGGATTACCGTAAGATGTACTCATAATAATAGTGGAAGACTCTTGTGAGTAATATTATAAGTTTGTTGGACAAGTGGCGCATGCGCAGCAGCGCGTCGCGCACGTCGGCGCCGTACATGTTGTTGTATACTGTAAGGTATAGCAGGGCGGGGTGCGTACGTACGAGCGGCGGCAGGATCCTCTCCATGAGTATGTAGGCGGCGCGCTCGCGGCTGTGGCGCATGCGCAGCAGCGCGTCGCGCACGTCGGCGCCGTACATGTTGTTGCCGCCGCCCTCGCGCTGCGGCTTCAGCACGAACCTGTAAACGACACTCGCACTGCTTACAAATGAAAGCATGTTAGTCATCTGAGAACCAATAACAAGTTTTCACTTATAGTCTTGGCTAAATTCACAAACTTCATATAGAGAGCTACTGCTACGAAGTCTAGCTGCGCCCCGCGGTACGAAATCAACCGTGGCCAACACAGCGGGATCAAGCTAGTCTAAAAAAGTAGCCTAAATTAATCCTCATATCACCAGTTAAGTCTTTTAACATCCGCTTTGCCATCTTACTAAAAAAATTATGCATAGAGGTTTTCTTTCTTATGTATTTGAAAGACAATAAATGTTTATATTCGTTAGTTATTCTTTCATTTGCATTAAGTCAAAAGCTGTTAATTTCAAATTACAAACTCTTCAGAGTTAGTAATTTGAAATTGAAATTGGAAATTTAAATAAAATTGAAATTTTATTTATTTGTATAGAAGTGTTTGAGTGCCCTTAGAAATAACGCTTTGGCCTACTTTGCCACGTGGGTATAGTAGTAGTTTGTGCCGACTTTCTTGTTACTTCAAATTTATTGAAATATACACTTATCCCATTTCTGTGGAATTTTCATGTTTCATTACACTCAGTGCTTTTATGCCGACTTTCACAAAATGCCGACTATTTTAAGAGCTTTATGCCGACTTTCACAAAATGCCGACTATTTTAAGAATTTTATGCCGACTTTCACAACGTGCCGACAATTTTTCACTTTTTAATTTATTTTTACTTTGGTTAAAAAAAATCCAAACCTAACCACTTTGCTGACTATTTGTACAATCGAGTACAATTGTCTTGTACATACTGAAACTCAGCATAAATGTATTGATTCAAAATAATGTTATTTTATTTTATTTAATATAAACCGCCAAAAGAAATTATTTTCGGTTATCTAACACACATATATGATGAAATATAAATACATATATACTTTTTGTAAATACATATATATCATACATAGGAAATCAATCAACAAAATTTGCCGATCATACAAACATTTGGTATGACCTGGAAATCGAACCCGACACCTCAAGCAAAGAAGCCCACATCGTAGCAGTCAGTAAAAAATCTAAATGCTTGAAACAAGGTACGTACTTTTCGGCATCAGCGAGTGCCATTTCGACGGCCCTCTCGCCACTCTCGTCGAAGTCCAGTGAGTAGAGGCCGGTGAAGATGTCCCTCACTCGGCTGGTGGAGGCCGAGTCTCCCATGAACCTCTCCAACACGCCCGGAGCCGCCAGCGCTTGCTGCACTTTCTTAGTACCGGCCAGTTGGTAGTGGATCGACGGACATTTTATTGCTCTGTATTAATTAAGGATATTTGTTAATTATGCACAAAAGAAGGATTTAAATCAATCAATCAACAACTCATAATGTCCCACTGCTGGGCTCGGGTCTCATCTCAGGAGAGGGTTAAGGCCATACGTCCCCACGCTGGCCAAGTGCGGGTTGGGGACTGGCAAGACAACGTTGTGGCTACGTAATCTTGCCGTTGGATGTTTTTAAGCCGCCCAAAGGCCTCCAACTAAGCTTCACGATTGTTATCCTATGATAACAACCGGGACCGGCTGCTTAACGTGACCTCCGAATCACGGAGACGCTCATGGTAACGTGCCACCAGCGGTCACCCATCCAGGTACTGACCGCGCCGTCGTTGCTTACCCTCGGTGATTGTTTCTAATCACCGAGTGCAACTGGGTTCCATCCATACTAACCTTTACATAGTATAAAATGAAGTCGCTCCCGCTGTCTGTTGTCTTTTAAAGTTCTCTCCGCAATTTAATGCATTTTTCAACAATAGACAGTGATTTAAGAGGAAGGTTTATATATATTTTTTATTTATCTTCATTGCGTACATATTACGAGACGATGTTTAAATGAGTCACAAAATAGATAAATACAACAATTGGCGGTCTTATCGTTCACGGCGATCTCTTCCAGACAACCATATCATGGACATCGGGTGTGTATAATTTTTGAGTGGTAGTACACACAAGTAACACATTTATTACAGTAAGAATTTAAAAATCTAAAGAAAAAAATAATAAAAATGTATCAATAGAGAGGTTCATTAATAGCAAAGTGAACAAAAATATTATTGTTGTGGCGCATAGACTTCGCTCAGGACACTATCCGTCAAAGAAGTTTGGACATCTTATGAAGAAAGTAGATACACCGGACTGACAGATATGTGGGACTCTTGATGACGTCCATCACTTACTGACGGAGTGTGTCAAGTATCGAACACAAAGGGAAGCGTTGGTGCGTAAATATGATTTAAATAATTATGATATTGGTATATTTATTAACATTTTAGGAAACCCAACCTCAGATGCTGCACTTGACTTATTCGGAATGTTTATGCATCAAAAGCTTTGACTTAATTTTATATAGAATATAACATAGGATAAGGTACGATGGGACTAACATATTACCATGTAATAAAAGTCTCTAAATTAATAAAGATTAAAAAAAATAAAAAAATATATATCAATAGAGAGTTTATACCTGCTTAAATACACACTCATTCTCCTTACACATGTATTATTACGCAAATAACGGTTTAAACGTTTAACACAAGCATAAGTTCAGTAGAAAATCTGAGAACTTTGAAGACTTCTGTGCGAAGCTGTGGATCGCTAGTAATATTACACATTCGAAAGTAACAAAGATACACGGCTGCATAGATTATAATGAAACTTTTGCCTGGATATATTTTGATACTTGAGGACATAGGATACTTTTTACCGCGATTTTCGACTACACACGGGCGAAGCCGCGAACATCTAGTAATGATAATAACTAGACATAGCTCCCACACGGTATCCGATTCCAAATTCTTGCACGATAGATGTTTTGATGAACCGAACTAAAGCATTGCTCATTCTTGTCAATTCTGTGATTGGCAGTCGCTAAGTGTGACAGCAATACTATAATTGCAAGTCAAAAGCTTACAAACAAAAGAAGGAAAATACGATAATGGATGACTTATTGCTTGCAAGTTGTACTTGTATTTTTAGTGTTCAAAAGTCGGATCCCTCAGTCATCAATTTTGGTCTGCTTCCAATATTATTAGACATCTTGAGAATAATCCACAAGTAAATCGATAAGTATGTATTTAAAATCGCTAAAACATTAGAACGCTTTGAAAAGATCACTCCGAGGAGCGAGCACGTCCGTACACGTAAAAACGTTCTAAGCAACTGTCCTCGCGCTCTAGTATCGTTTTCATCAAGCGAGCGAGCATTCTTAGAATATTCTGTAGATTTTTTAGAATGCAGACAGAACAAGGAAATAATGGTCTATGTCTGTTTATACTAAAAGAATATAAGAGTCAAAATCGATTTGCATTATCGATAATGTAAATCGGAATTAGAATACTAACAAACACATTTGTGTTCTTCTTTTTTTTTCAAGATACAATGAGTAATATATCTATAACATCTGTGTAGATAAGAATTACTTTTTTTAATGTTTAAGCTACCAAAATGACTACTCTGCCTGATGGAAAGCATAAGTAGAATCCAAGAGTGTTGGTCACCATCCTCAATACGAATGTGGACAGAGCAGCATGGTGACCCACACTATGGGGGTAGTTCTACTTTATTACCGTCGGAGAGCCACGCTTCGGCATGAATGGGCCGGCTCGACCGGAGTGATACTACGGCCTCACAGAAAACCGGTGTGAAACAGCGCTTACGCTGTGTTTCATCGAGTGAGTGAGGATACCGGAGGCCCATAACCCAATCCAACGCCCCCTATCCCCCTCACCATCCCCCTTCCCCGCCATAGTGTGGGTCACCATGCTGCATTGTTCTTTTTCGCATTGAGGATGGTGACCACCACTCTTGGATTCTGCTCATGCTTTCCGTCAGGCAGGGCAGAGTCATTTTGGCAGCTCAAATAAAAAAAAAAAAAAAATGTCGGCCTGGTGAGATGTTTTTTCACGCCCCGCTTAAAGGACCCGGGATCGTAATCGTAACATGCGGTGGTAGTGAGTTCCAAGTTTTGATGGCTCAGCACGAGAAGGAAGAACCAAAACGTTGTTTACGACACCGTATATCTACCACTCTAAAACAGTGACTTCGAAGGCCAACACGTGTTGCCCTGTAGAGGAAGGGAGAAGGGGGACCAGTGGGAGTTGTTCATTTTTACCAACACTATGTATCTAACCAGAATATAAGCGTTTTGTTAATATTTAGATAACACTTCTACTACTCACGTAGACCTCTCCACTCGGAGCCTCGCATCCCATTCTTTAGATGAAGGGTACTGAGCTGGCTCGTAGCCTGAACGGTAGTACACAACAGCCACCGGGGAGCCATCGCTGTAAATATATATAGTATCTAGGATCATGGAAAAATAAAACTTATCATATCTTTAACAGAAAACCTTTTTGATGTGATCCCTGACCTCGACCTGGTGACCTTGAAAGTGATGTTTTGGCCAGCCATACCACGCTGGTCAGACGAATTGTTAAAGTGTTTATTTCGAATTTTCCTTCATAAAATATTATAGAAATACTCACATCATCAATTGATTTTTGTCATTGAGTTGCGTTTCTTCATAAATCTCGTTCAGTGTCATTCTGTGGATCTGAAGACATAATGCAGTTAAATCTACACAAATAAATAAAATCGAAGGGTCTGTTTGTACTTTCAAATTAACAGCTTATCACCAAAAGCAAATCAAAGTATATAAGATACAGCAAAGAAATCTTTTTTTTTTGTATTTATGTTTCTTTCAGGCTAACACTTGAACGGCTAGACCGATTTAAACGGGACTTTCAGAAAG
This sequence comes from Hyphantria cunea, assembly GCA_003709505.1. Classification (NCBI taxonomy): domain Eukaryota; kingdom Metazoa; phylum Arthropoda; class Insecta; order Lepidoptera; family Erebidae; genus Hyphantria; species Hyphantria cunea. The sequence goes on from PKRV01000611.1 coordinate 723,424, forward strand.
CTGATGATATAAGGAGTAACTCAGACTGCTTTAAAGACTAGTTTCGCTCCGCGTGTTTCAACTTCAACTTTCAAATTCAATAAAACAATGAATGCCAGGTGCTATCTGAAATTTTTGCCAGAACTTATAAGAAACTCACCATGATGTCCGGCCGTTTCTCAGATATTTCAAACTCGTGGAATCTCTGATCACAGATGTTGTATGAGACCTCCTCTACGACGAACAGTACCACTGCTGTAGGCACACCGAACAAGTCATAGGCCGATATGATACCGGCGCACAAGCCTGACAGAGCATGGTTATCGGGCATCTGAAAAAAAAAGACGTGTTTCGTTGATGAGTCCAGGACTGGAGACCTAATGATGTTGAAGCATCACTAGGCCGCCATTGCGTCACCATGCTGGATTGTAACATTGTCTGCATTCGCAGTGAGTATGGTGACCACTACTCTTGGATTCTGCTTATGGTTTCCATCAGGCAAAGTAGAGCCACATTGGCAGATTAAAACATAAAAAGATCGTATTCTGTTCATGGCAATGTTAAAATAAAATCTTAAGAAAAAAAAAGACTTAAGAACTGGACCAAATTGAAATGGAATCACACGGGAAGGTCAATAAAAAAAAGAATCATCAAAATCGGTTCACCCAGTCGGAAAGTTCTGAGGTAATAAACATAAAAAAAATTTAGGTCGAATAGAGAAACTCCACCTTTTTTGAGGTAAGTCAAAAGTAAGTCTAGTGGTCGGTATCTATATATTATTACGTGAAGCAAAAACTTTGTACCCATTTTTACAAAAATTATAGCAGAGCTAAAATAAATAAATATTTTCGGACATTTTAAGCGATATGAATTTTTGTAAATACATACATATTATACATAGGCAACACCCAAACTTCAGAGTTTTCAATGACAAATATTTTCAGATCATAAATACATTAGGTTCTACTCAGGAATCGAACCCAAGACCTCAAACACAGCAGTCGCATGCGCTACCACTGCATAACCAAGGCATTAAAAAAAAAAAATGATGGAATTTCGACCACTGGGCGACTAGAAGCAGTTGAATGATCTTAAAAATGGACCTCGAAATCGTTACAGCAAGATACTTTAAGATTATTTCTAAGCAAAATAGCTTAAACTGGCTTTTTATCTCTTGGCTCACAATAATGCAGTGGGGGAAAAAGCCTTTGTTGTCATGCAGTGGCAAAAACGCAACTGATAAACCTAACTCATTATTACAGAATCGTTTTTGCATCAAACCTCATCCAAATCTGTTGAGATTGAGTTCTATTCACCCCAAATACGGCAAGTGTACACGTGCGGCGATAGTAATTCGTTATCGCGTGACTCTGTTTAAACTCTTTCTCACTTGACTGATAGTTCATTCATCGATTGCAATAAATATTATTTTCATGTTACAAGATTAATATTTCTAGAAAATTCCACCTCTAATGAAAGAAAATTAAACGACAATACTGATAAAAATACAGCATAATTTATCATAATACAGATTTTTAAGCTAATTTTTACTAATTTATTTTAAAATGTCAATTCTATTTACAATTTTATTTACAATTTCCACTGCAGGCTGGCAGGAGCTGGATGCGAGAAGCCATAGATCGAACTAAGTGGCGTTAAATTGGAGAGGCCTATGTCCAGCAGTGGACTGCGATAGGCTGATGATGATGATGATGATGATGATGATGATGGTAGTAAATGTGGTAGAGCCACAGTATGGAGGGGGATGGGTGAGGCACTTGTGACGCCTCTGGTGTTGCGGGTATCCATGGGTGGCGGTAATTGTTTAGCATCCATAAAAAAGTACTTACATTTTTAACTAAATCGCCATGTCCCAGTTGTCGCAGAATATAGCTGAAAACGAGCAAATAACATTAAAACTACGTAAACATAGATAAGTGTGACGTCATCTTTTCATAATGTGACAAATTTTACAAGTCATTCATGAGATGACGTCATTGCAAGAATTGCAACTTAATGATAAAATATGACAGATCATGCTTTACTTTGACGTAATAAACGAAATTGATTCAACTCAACCAAATAGCTCATAATTCATCCCCTATATAATTATGGCCAGTCAAACCATCAAGTCGGTTTTGAGGGGGATGAGGCAGGGAAATTTTTTGTATATTAAATTATTTCCAGTAAATATTTTGGTAAAAATAGGATTGGCAGAAGAGTGAAAATTTAGGGTTGTAAATATGTTTTGATGGCAAATCATAAAATCAAAAAAGAAAAGGGACCACCCTTATCATTTAAGCATGTTTAAAATACCTTAAGACGTAATCTCAGACCCACAACAAAATTCATAAAAGTCGGTCCAGCCGTTATGGAGGGGGTACACATGTCAAACACGGTGACACTAGATTTTTACATATGAGATCAAAATTATACCCAGGCATATAAATTGTGACGAGCAGATACACTGTATGTCGTGGGTGATAATCGAATATACGACCGAGTAGAGTCGTCGGCATTCCGGACTTTTAATTCTAGAATGAAGTCCGAGTTAACGTTCAAAAACGGCAATTTATTAATATGGTTTGTTCTAAAAGGAGCTTTAAGCAAAACCAAATCTTATCTTAGAAAATGTTACAACGAGTGGAGTACAATTTCGCTGGTCACACCAAAGTTATGATTAAACGAACTGCGTTTTACCATGTATTGTGCTATGTATTCTCTTAATGATCTTTTCGAAATAATATAATCCGTAATCTAGTAAATTACAGTTCATTTAATAACCAATTCATAATCATTTATAAATATTCCATTATTATTTATCCTTCAGTTTCTTTACCGAAGATAAAACGTATTCGTTACCTCAAAATATCTTAAATAATTTTATGGCATTTTAGAATTTCTGAACGGAATTGATTAATCTTCACATTCAGGTCCAGGTAAAAATTCATTCATTTTTACCTGGACCTGAAAAGAAAACGAAAGAAACGATTTATATTTGGCAAAGACATACGCAAATTGATCTATTAAATCTGCAAGCAAAAAAACTAGAACATACATTTAATAACATCACAATATACAATACAAAAGCCATACTTCTAACACTACATGTAGCTATACGAGATGATTCGAAAACAAATGGAAATAAACTATTATATAACACTACTGATGGAAACTAACTCTATTATACATAGTGAGTGACTTTTATGTTAGTTTTTAGTCCTCGTAATTACTTACTACGTTTAAAGCCCTTTCACACTAGCACTTGTCCATGACAAGTACGAAGATGCCACGATAACATACGTAAATCGAATGCTAATGTAAAGGAGGCCTTAAGGAGAATATAATACCAGCCTTTATTGCTTAATAGTTGACCGGGTAAACATCATACCACCATATTCATATTCGTGAATATTTATTAAATTACCGAAAAACTTATTTAGTATTTGCTTTATATACTTTAGTATTTAAGCCCGCTTCAATTTCTCACAGGGCCGCAGTGTATACGACTAAGCGGACTAAGAAAATATAACACCGCCCGTTTTCTTTTCATTTTCTTCTATACAAAAACTCGTGCTGACAATAACAAAGGCATAAAAAAAGAACATACCAATTGAGTGGTTAAATTTTAGTGATTCATAGTTAAAGATTTTTGGGAAATATATAAAATCAGTGCCACTAGCCGTGCCACATCTTGTATACGGTAACGGTCGACGTGACCTCACGAAAAAATAAATAAATTGAAGCAGTTTTTATTTTGACACGTTTCAATTTTTAAACTGAATTAAAATCTTTTTTTTTCAAGTTAACTAATGAATTTTTTACTGATTTCATCTGATCCTGTATTTACTCAACGGTAGATAATAAAGTTGTTAATTATACTGTAATTAATAGGTTTTAAATTGGTAATATGCTCATATCTCCGATGATATGACTATCTCGTTACACAGCCAATTAAATATCAAGTTATCCTAGAACAAAACAAACAAACTGGAAAATTTACCCTCCTCCTAACCTATTCTTCATGCCTTCAGTTTAAGTAATGTTATAGTCAAAATCAAGGCTTGCAACGAGTTTCAATGAAAGGTTCCCATTTGAGAAGATATTTGCCATACTATGCTTTATTAGACACTTAAAATTCAGGCATCTTTGAATAACTAAAATATATATCTCGACGATCGCTTGTGAAACCACAGAACAGATAATTAAGTGTAAATCGACAGGTTGCGCTAAAGCAATTCGACTTTCGAAGGTTATTCATCATTATCTGATGTCGTAATGTCTTGGAATGAGAAACTACAACAGTTACAACATAGATAGTATTGAACATAGCACTTGGGTAATGCGACGCATATTTGTAATGGAAAAATAATCTATTGTTCCATGTTAACCTACAACACTTTAATAGCCGTTAACAATCCATTGCTGGACAGTCTTCCAGCAATGGATTGTTAACGGCGATCATAGCCTTGTAGTTAAAAAAAAGGTTTTGGCCTAACACGCTGGCTCATCAAATCAATCAACAACCCATAATCTCCCACTGCTGAGCTCGGATCTCCTCTCAGGAGAGGTTTAAGGCCATACGTCCCCCCGCTGGCCAAGTGCTGGTTGGGGACAGGCAAGACTACGTTGTAGCTACGTAATCTTGCCGTTGGATGTTTTCAAGCCGCCCAAAGGCCTCCAACTAAGCTTCACGACTGTTATACTATGATAACAACCAGGACCGACTGCTTAACGTGACCTCCGAATCACGGAGACGCTCATGGTAGAATGCCACCAGCGGTCACCCATCCAGGTACTGACCGCGCCGTCGTTGCTTACCCCCGGTGCTTGTTTCTAATCACCGAGTATCTCTACTGGGCTATGAGCGCCCCCACGCTGTGTGATTCAAGTTTTTCTTTTGTGGTAAAGTTGTTATGTCGCCATTGTCTCCTTAGTACCCTCTTGTGACACCCATGGGATGAAAAGGGGTGGTGACACTGCCTTCTCAATTCGTCACCACAAGGAGGATTATCAATTATTAATATGTATATACTATCTACGTATACCTACAATGACGACAAAAACTTCCGTTGACTAATACTTTATTTATTGATAATCGCGGTAACTTGATTTTTAAGTAACCACGTCAATATTCCAAACTCTTTTTCCGACATCGTTAATAGGGACTATTTATGTAATTATATACAGGATTGAAATATTATTCGGAACAACATAGATTATCGATTATAGGTTAAATGATAAATGTTAAACGAATTTTATAAACTCTAATCGTATGAAAGCAATATTTCTCAACGTCGTAAGACATAATTTCTTATTAGACTAGACAATAAAATAAATAAATACAGTCACTCAGTACTCTTATCTTAATTACTTTACAATTAAGAGATAAAGTTACTTTAAACTCAATTTCGTTGTTAAATGATATGTCGGTAATTTAGCAAGTAGTCCAACAATAGCTAACATCTAGTATTTGACGAATTTAAACTCAACCGAAACCGTTGGATGCGAGTTGTATTAGACCGGTTGCTGTAGAGCCTTGGGGAGGTCTTTGTCCAGCAGTGGGCACCTTTCGGTTGAGATGATGATGATGAAGCAAAAAACGGCCGTAAAAACAGCTTAACGAGTCGAAGCAATTTTCAGATTGACTAGTCTTTCGTCATAATCCTAGGTCTTATTTCGTATTTCTAACTTTGAAAATGAGGAACTTCAATTATAGCCGTTCACCCTGTCAGTTATTCGATAGGTAGGTATGGTGATCGATCTGTGTTATTACCGGTTTAATGCGATTTCAAACACCTTGCAATTTGTTGGTTGGGCGAGGCAAAAATAATCTTGAAAAGATCACAGTGTTGGAGAGTCAATTTTCAAAGCAAGGAAAAACAACGAGATATGGTTGTATGGGTTTGTTTATCTTTGTTAACGCGTATATTAATTCTTCGAGAAAAAGATCTAATCTTTAGATTGGGGAACTCTAGTAGTTAAACTCACGGACGAAACAAGAACTGAAATAAATTACTAAACCTATATGAAAAAAACTAAGCGCAATATTTTTTTTTGAAAGATGTATACCCTAAGCCATACCCAGCAATGATTGGACAGAAAAACACAATGTAATACACACAAAAATATATCAGGTTTTTGATCATATTTTAACACCGACAATGCAGGCGTGGACAGGTAACATCTCTCAAGTGATCGTGCTACCAAAGCGATTTAAAGCTCCCAATACCAATACATGCACGCATCAACTGTCTAATAACTAAAACAAAAAACAATGCTTACCGACTCAATAAAAAAAAATAAAAACAAAAATACACATGTAAAAATCTTACACATCTAAGAAGCGGTAATTCTACACATGCCTTCTAATTCAGCCACCAGAACGAAAGCAAAGCGCAAAGTGCAATGATCGTCAAACTTAAAAAAAGATGAGGCGTGCAGACGAAAAGACAGCAGTCACATGAGAGATGTTGACTGAATAATGTTACCTGGGCCAATTACCTGGATATCAATTTAAAAAAAAACCAGCTGCGTTAAAAAACTGACTGACATTTATAAACTTTTTTTTTTGTATTCAGGTAATGGCCAAGGCGTGCATCAAACGTGTCGGTACCGAGACATTGAGGGTAGATGCGACGAGATCGCGCCAAAACTCGTAGCGATCGTATTAAACTCCACTTGCTTGATTTTACACTTGTCAGCTTGCTGCATCAGGTAGTCGGAACGGAACAGGCCCAAGCTGAGTGACTGTAATTAATGAACTATGTGAAATTCTGTCCAACGCATTGTTCGTAAGGTGAAATTATATAATTTACACAATTCGTCTTCTGTCTTCGCCATCACCTAGTTACAAAAATATTTATATTAAAAAAAAAAAAGTTTGTTAGTACTAAATAATATCAGTTTCAAAACTACTTTTTTACAGTCACTCTAAGGAAACTGAAAGGCCATTTATGGTTAGTCTGACATATCTGGAATATTTGAATACAATGACAATTAAAATTTCAGAATTTTTAAAAGTAACGTAAAAGCTTCCTTAATATCCCTCCTACTGAAAATTATTCACTGCGAGCGAAAATATAGTCGTTTTAATCCATTGTCGTACTCGTTAAAAAAGCACCTTACTAACTACTAGCTTTGTCCCGCGGCTCCGCCAGCGTGTATGTCGTTATCACGGTAAATAGTTGCCCATGTTCTTCCTCGAGAATCTGAAGTATCTGCATGCAAAATTTGATTGAAATTGGTGCAGTGGTTTATTCGTAAAAGTGTAACGAACAGACAGAGTTACTTTCAAATATTAATATGGATTCATCTTTGCAAGAGGTATAGTTAAGAAAACATTACATTTCTAGCATGATTTAATAGGGGGAATAAAGGTGACTAAACATATAAATGGTTCATTTAAAGAGGTGCCTATAAGAGATTGAATTGAAGCGACAAGGCCGCCACTTGAATAACCAAGCATTTATTAATACTTTTAATTCGTAGTTAATCGTAACATTTTACGCTACGTTTACACGCTTGGCAAGTCTCGGCAAGTGTCCTGAAACACAAGCGTGCGAACGGGATATTTGACTCAGCTTGTGTGAGCTTGTCACCGACAGCTAGTAGGTCTTTCAACATAGATCAAAAAAGATTGCAGAAAGCGCTTATGGTAGGTATATTTACATGTTGATGTTTAGTGTCATTGTTTATTTTTAAATAAATATGGCAAGTCGAAATAAAAAAACAGTAACTACTAATGTTAATCCTAAGACATGTTGTTGCGAGTCTAGTCGAATCTCCACTGAACAAGTTTCTGTAATTTCCTTGTCTTGCAACAAACATTGCAAAGGAATGTTACGAACCGTGTTTCTGGTTTTGGCGGTGCACAACAAAAGAAAACGCTTGTATAATAATAGTATCTACTAATTGACCCTGTGGAGAAGCTTAACTGGAAACAAAAAGACACATGCATGACGCGTGGACAACCGATTCAATCGAGATGTTAATTGATCGGCGAGTAGTTGGCGACTCGATGTAGATACAATGGAAACAAAAGTTAGCGATTTTCTGAAGAGTGGCAAACAGTTGGAAACACTGAAATTGGCAACAATTTCTGTGGAACCGTATCTTAAGGGGGACACCAAATTCTTATACACATCAACAACCCATAATGTCGCACTGCTGGGCTCGGTCTTTCAGAAGGTTATTCTTATACATATGACACCAGACTGTCTCGGTGGCGCAGTGGTAGCGCACGCGACTGCTGTCCATGAGGTCTCGGGTTCGAATCCTGGGTCGGAACAAATGTTTGTATGATCTGCAAATATTTGTTTCGGAGTTTGGGTGTTTTCTATGTATAATATGTACGTATATATTTACAAAAAAAAAGTATTTATTTATCAATATCAGTTATCTAGTACCCATAATACAAGCTCTGCTTAGTTTGGGACTAGATGGCGTTGTGTGTTAGATGCCCAAAATATTTATTTATTATTATTATTATGCTGTTGTTGTTTAGTCTCACAAAAATAGCTTTATTTTACTGAGACTGAAAATTTTATTTCGATAATTTAAAAAGTGACAATGCAATCACTGGAATTAACTTTAAGTAATTCATGTGAAAGAAATAGCTCCTTACCTAATAAACTGAGCAAAAATAATTATTGTACTGCAATTGACACAAATACTATAATTGACATCAAAACAAAAAAAACTGGAATCTTTAATAAGCCAGTTTTCCGTATATTTACGTGACAATTGCGCAATATACTTGTCTTGATAACAATTGTATAATGTAGTAGATAAATATTCAATTTCCTTCTCTGCTGATAGAAAGCACGGCGTTTAAATTGAAATGGAGTAGATACATATACTCTGCAACTTTGTATGACAATTATCATAGTAAATAGTTCTTAAGTGGTCTATCCAGTATAAATAAATATATAAATATTTAAGACATCTAACACAACGCCATCTAGTCCCAAACTAAGCAGAGCTTGTATTATTGGGTACTAAACAACTGATATAAATACATATATATACTTTTTTTTGTAAATACATACATATCATACATAGATAACACCCAAACTCCGAAACAAACATTTGTGGATCATACAAACATTTGACCCGACCCGGGAATCGAACACGAGACCTCAAGAACAGCAGTCGCATACGCTACCGCTGCGCCACCGAGGCAGTCAGTATGTTCAACGGTTACATCATTACCACATTCTTTACCACAAGAATGTGGTAATGAAGTCCAGAGTTGAGGTCATTTTCTTGAGACAAATCACATGATTGTTCAATATTGAATGAATCAACTTCATAACTGGGAAGTTGGGAATACAATTGTCAATACGGGAAACGGGAAAGCACATCTTTTGACTCACATGAGGCAAATAAGTGCATTTAAACTCTTAATAAAAGTTAAGAGAAAACATAATAACAGTATTGACGCCAAAGTAAAGGAGAGTAAGGTTTGAAGTACGTATACATCAGTCTGAGGAGTCAGGAGTCTGAGGGGGTCGTAGGCCCATTAATGCTAAAACATCTCAATAGGTCCACATAGTGTGGGTCATAATGCTTCATTGTTTGTATTCACAATGAGTATGGTGATGGTCCAAGAGCAGTGCCCTTGGATTCTGCACATGCTTCCCACTGGGCAGTGTAGAGTCACCAGCTCTAAATAAGAAGTACGCAACTTTATCTGCGTCTCTTTTCAGTCATGCTCGGCACCTATTGCCCTAAGCGTGGTGTTAATTAAACTATCTTAAGCACGCCAGAAAAACACATTCAAAAAACGTACAAAACGGTTAGATAATTGCGGAATTCATCGTGAGCAACAATGTGACACGAGAATTACAATTATTAGATATATTTATTATCTGACTCTGGTTTCAGTGGTTGCCACACCGCTTCCTACTGCGCCAAGTGTTGTGGGTTCAAATCCTACATAGGACAATACTTTGTGTGATCGATAAATTGTTGTTCTAAGTCTGGGTGTACTTTGTGTCCGTTTAATGTATGTTTGTAAAGATCCCCGCGACACAGGAATGTATATTCCTAAAGCGGGAGTTGTCTTTTAAAAAAAAAAAATAATAAAAAAAAAAAAAAAAAATATGTATACCAACTTGTAAATACTGTTCATATGGAAAACCAATACTTATCAGTGTTGTCGACAACTACCAATATACTGGCCCAGCACATCTGGGAGATCTACTTAGCGGTACTCCTTTTGCGTATCTTTTTATGTATGTATTCCTTGGCCCAATAAGCAAGGTACCTAGTAAGGTACTCCTTGGTCCAATATATACAACGGCATTTAAGCGCTTCCGTATCTTTTTATGTATGTAAAAGCTGCCAAACAAACTTTTCTCAGAATAATTAAAAGCATATACAGAATCCAAAAGCGGTGGTCAGCATCCTAATTGCGAATGTGGACAATACAGCATGATGACACACAATATGGCGGCATATTCAGATTCTTCTCCACGTCTTCTACATAAAGGACCTTGAATTACAGTGGTAGCAAAGTAAGTGCGCTGGTAGTTAGTTACAGGTTTTGACAAGTTGACACGAAAAGAAGAGCCGAACCATTTCTTTGTCGGATTCATTCTCACATTTGGCTGGAAGCGTGTTGTTCCACCGACATATTTATTAGCTTATAATGTATTGATAAACTTCAATATTTCCGCAGTATATTTTCTAAACAGTCTGCTGTCGTTTCATTGTGGCTTATTGATAGCCGATTATCTACATACACCTCATTACAATAGTATTATTGTTGTGCATATGCCTCACTGCCGTGTGAGATACAGCCTATTTACAGCTGGCTATAAAACGCAAAATCAACCATCTAATTACAGCAAAATATAATTCGGTAATTTGAAAAACATTGGCTATATGATGATCTTCGAAAAAAACTGTTTTTTTACATATATATACCTATATTCTTTTCGCGTCATCTAAAATTAGACTTTGAAAAAATTTCGATAATCTTATATAGCATATAACCCGGATCGTTATTACGTATTTATTGACACCAGTTTTAATAGATTCGGTTAAGTAGTTTAGACGTAACTATGGAACATACAAACGTTTATAGATTGCCAAAAATACCCTTTCTTTCGCCGTAGTCGGGTAAATATAACACTAAAATCTAATTTATTATTCCAAATCTTTGGCATATTTTTATTGCAAAGTATTAGAATACCATTTTGAGGTGTCCACACACGATTTATAAAATTGATTTATCTGAAAATGAAAGGAACCAAATATGTTATAACGACTTCATAATTTCTAATTTACTTGAAACTATCTTCTACTCATGACCCTAATGAAACTAAACAAGTTTTTCAAATTACCAACCATAATCGAAAACCATAAATCTAATAAAATTATACAAATAAATTGTCTACTGCTAAAGAAGTAAGCATTTCATAATTAGGTAAATCCTTATATCTAGAACATTAAAAGACCGGCGTGTATATTGAATTAGACAATTCTAAACGTTTTCTCACAAACAGCGCAAATTAATCAACAAGGTATACACATCAGTCTCTTGTAATCGTTATTGATTAAAAATTAAGTTTCGTTATTAGCCTTGGGCGGGCAACACGCTCAGTTGTCCGTACTTTACATGATTCATTAAAAAACATGCAATTTCTATCATACAAATTTAGGTAAGCCACAGGCGACATGTATTATACCAAATTTTATTATACGGCAATCATCATGGCTGTCATACATTTACTAATAGATAGGAATTATAACCATGACAATGGAAAATACAAACATATATTGTTGGTATTAGAACATGTTATTACACAAACAAGACATTCAGAATTAAACATTCATCATAATGAACAGTCATAAATTGTTTCTTTTAAAATAATATACATACTATCTATGGTATGTATTGTCAACTACGAAATGTGTTAGCTTGTTAGTTTTAAAAGTAAACCTTACTAGAAATGATGTCGTTGACATTAAAAAAAAACAACAGATATGAAATTAAAACCACACACCATGCTTCGACTAGTTTATGATAGAGCAACTAAAAAGTTTTGACAAGTAATAATGGTGCAGATTCTACATAAATTTCGTGACGAAATAAAATTTGAATTTCGAACTAATCGATGACTACATTTACTACAACTTAGTTGCGACTGTTTGCAAAATCTTGTAATGTGCATGCCAATGAATAAGTTTTAGGCCGCGTACACGAACTTAGCGGGAGCGGAGCCGGCAGCGGTACGTTCAAATGTATAATTAGACTTATTGAGGAGTGTTCACACAGCGGAACGGGGTGCGGGCGACGAGTGGATGACGAGCGGCGTACGAGCGTATAAAATAGTAATCACCAGTGATTTTTTTCAAGTTTATTTAATTATTAATATGTTATTTATTTGTTTCTATTAAAACATTTTAATCATCTTTATTACTTGAAATTATGTTCGCTTAGCTATGTTTTTTATTTATTGTGCTTTCTGTGATCTTCCATAAGTGAGTGAACGAGTATAGTAACCTAATACTCCCCTCCCCACGTCCCCCATTTGTCAATTATAGTAATGTCACCATTTGTCAACCAGTGTCAATTATAGCTCTCAAAACAGTAAAGTGATCGTCGATTATATTCTAGGAAAGTAACCTTTATACATACGTGACGTAACTTGTTCTGTTTGGTGTCCAACTTAACATGGTGGATTTCCGTATTTTGTAGGCTTATTTTTGTTAATTAACTAATAATCTGGTAAACGAGCGACATAATCAAAATTGTGTCTAAACTCCGTTAGTTAAAATTTAAAAAAAAACTATGAATCTCGCTCTAAATATAAAAATAAATACTAAATATATTTATACTTTTTGAACCCCATTTAATCAGATAAATACATAATTTTAGTGGTTCTTGGTAACTGTCATGTTTATAAGGCTTGGGATGGACGATATTAGAATACTTATTTATGACGGTATTACATGAGTAGATATCCTTCATCATCATCATCATCAGCCTATCGCAGTCCACTGCTGGACACAGGCCTCTCCAATTTCACGCCACTTAGTTCCTTCTATGGCTTCTCACATCCAGCTCCTGCCAGCCGTCTTGCGCAAATCATCGCTCCACCTGGCATGTGGACGTCCTACACTAGATAGATATCCTAATTTAACTACATAGTATCAAACATTGATCGTTTTCTCTAATTATTTGAAATCACTGATATTTTTGGTGAAATCTGTAATCTGTATCAAGCTATATTTTACGAGGTATTGTTTCTTTTATACATACATACATACATATATATATATATATATAACTCATCACTAAACCGCTCTAGCGCCCGCCGGTTCCGAAAACGGGTTAGCATTTCCGCTCCGCTGCCCGCTGCCGCTCCGCTCCGGAGCTCAAGAACGCCTTAGAGCTAATATTTTTTTAGCTAGAATTCGATTGTAAAAAGGTATTACTCAAATTCGTATTTCGGGGATGCCTAGTTCTGTTAAGGTCCTAAGTGTTTCTATCATAATATAGCCACGTGTTGTCAAGCAACAACAGCAAGGTAGACATACCAGGTTCACACACATCGAGTAAAACGGTTAATCTTCAATTATGAATACTTATTTCTGGTCTTTTTTATTTTATATTCAACAGAATCTCTACCATTCAGGTTAATATTCGGAACATATTCATTTCTAGTAACGTTTCTTTCTCTATTAATACGTAGGTCAGGCATAACTGAACGCGTCGCCCGATTCTTCAATGATATTTAGAGTTACATAATTGAAATCTCACTCACACATCCACTTATAGGCCGAATAGTTGTTGCATGTCTTGGTTTCGTTTCGGCGTTAACGTGTACCTAACATTAATATTAGTATATACGAATACTCAAATATTCGCAACGACACTAAACTGATTTATTTTTAAAATTAGTAAAAAAAACATTTTGTGCACCTATGTGACGTTTTATAAAAGATATTATTCAATATTTTTATTAGTTTCACAAATACAGATAAGACACAGAGTGAACTAGTCAAAATACTAATGATATTTTATTTATACATACATTTTTAGACTAGTAACCAGAGACCCTGCATAGGGTTGTTGCAAAAGAGAATAATAGTAAAAATAATAGGAAGCATGTTAATTATAAAATACTTCGTTACTGCAAAAGTTTTTTAGCATGTCATTGTCGTCTAAGTACCAAAGTTGATTGCACGGTTGGCCTAGTGGTTTAAGTGGTCGCTACACCTCTTTCTACTGCGCCAAGTGTTGTGGGTTCAAATCCTACATGGGACAAAACTTTGTGTGATCCATAAATTGTAGTTCCGAGTCTGGGTGTACTTTGTGTCCGTTACGTATGTTCGTAATGTCCCTTGCGACACAGGAATGTATATTCCTAATGCGGGAGTTGTCTTAAAAAAATAAGTTTAGATCGAACCACAAGACAAAGAGCACATCTATAGCTTTGAATATAATTAAATAGCTAGTGTCAAACTTACACTAACTTTGCTTTGCTATGCTATGAGCATAGACAAACAATTTTCATTGGAATGTGTGAATGAGTTTCATCAACGCACTCTGTACATCTTCTACCTCTGAATGTCCCTGGTCCTAGGGCCCATGTGTCCGAATCCTGACGCGATGCTGTTGATTTCCACTTGTTTCCAGGAGCAGTAAGGGGTATGTTTAGCGCATTGGTTCTCCGTGTGCGGGCACCGAGACTCCAGCATGATGTCGGAGCGCAGCATCCCTAGCGATATTGGCTATGCCACATGGCATATTTTACATTCACGTGCGGCGATGATATAAATGAGGATTAATTAGCCGTCAGAATCAGTCATTTGGTGTGGACAGCCATCGTATTGAGTGTCGGGACAGCACATGACTGATCCTTGAATACAGTTACAAGACGCAAAACGATATAGACATGCATATACAATATTGATACTGATAGCTTTGGATCTATTATTTTGAATTAATATTTCGTCTGCAATTAATTATACATATATACGACAGACAGAATATGGGTGCTGTAGTGAGTGGTAACAGCTGCATGTACTAACAATATGGACTTAAACAAAGCAAACTAATAAACTTATAAAGAATCAATCAATCAAACTAAATAGTTAATAATTTCAGTAAATAATTGAGATATTGTCACAGTGTGTACATATATCATCATTATGTGTACTTAAATGTATTGTTTCATTATCGCATGATGGTTTTAGCACTCGTGTACTATCGCCACATTCTGAAAAACAATTACAGGTTTCTCCACAGCGGTAAGTGTACAAGTGTATACTGCTATCAGGCGTGGTTTAACGTAAAAAAATAAAGTATTACACCCAAATTCTGTTCATATCTAATAATATTTTGTTTACCTGTCTTATTTCTTCATTTCGAACTTTCATCCATATGTCATAGAGCTTGGCGGTGAACTCATCCACTTGTAAGGCGTTCTGAAGTGTGCCCATCAAAAATTCATCGTCATGCGCCACCTTAACGTTTTTAATAATAAGTAAACGGACAACACCACAGATCAAGCAAAACAGAGCTTGTATTATGGATACTAGACAGCAGTTATAAATACATATAAACTTTTTTTTGGAAATACATATGTTTTATGCATAGAAAACACACGAAATTCGAAACAAATATTTGTAGATCATCCAAACATTTGGTCCGATTCGGGAAACGAATCCGAGACCTTAAGCACAGCAGTCGTGTACTCTACCAGTGTGCCACAGAGACAGTCAAAATGAAAATAAAACTATTCAAAACCAAAAAAAGAAACGTAAAATTCCCGACTGCTTTAAAATGTATACTTAATATTTACAAGCCGGTATTCTTCTTCATACACTCGATGCAATATATGAAGAAGGCTTTCTATTGAAAGCCTCGTACGTGCACCGGTTGCCGTATGCGACTGTCGGTCGAGAGTTCTCGAGTTCGTTGCCCGGATAGGATCAATATGTTGTTGTTACGATAATTTTTAATAACAAATCGGAGTATGGAAGTTTGGAGGTGTTACGCGCCTGAGCCTCAAGGAGCACGTTTCATCGTCTTTACCGGTTGTCATGAACATCTATTGCAATCATTATTGGGAGGTAAGTGGCCCTCAAATATCTTAACGAGTTCCACCTTAGTATTCAATTCGCCCACAGGGTTGTTGAGATCAAATACCATTTTCTATATGGCAAACCTGATATTCAGGTAAAAGCGGTAGAACTAATAGCAAACCCAGAATAATCTATGGTATAAAAAAGGTTAGGAAGATGATATTATATAAAGGAGCTTAAGGACATCTCAAACCGCAATTCTAGTCCTGATCTACAGCATCTGACTTGTGCTTGAATATATAATTTTAACCCGTACGGTTTTATATATAGTAGTGTAACATTTCTTTATGAAAATCGTTAATCGTGGCCTAAGAAGCTTATAGTCTGATATAAAAATGTCGAAAACCAAGTTTTCGAATTTTAAGACTCTATAAATGGAATGAATTACACCATGAATATTTACATTTGGGCTTTGTTAAATTAACTTACCTTATGCATGAGCTCATTCAAAATAGGTTGCAATTCGACAGCTTTTTCAAACTCAGCCTTAGGGAACGGGGACGGCAGTAGAGCAAATGGTGCGATCTGGTAACAAAATTTTGTTCATTTATGCTATATACATGTTTTTTCAACTGACTTCGAAAAAAGGAACTGGTATTCAGCTGTAAGTTTTATTTATTTTCAATACAAATAGATATTTACTTGTATTCAATTCTATTTTAGCAGAATTTATTAAAGTATTATGTTATTTGACTATTTACTTATATTATTAAATTTATGACTTTTGTGTTCCATTTTTTTTTATTTAAACTGAATGTTTGGATTAAACTAACTATATATCTCTATTGGTTGACATGCAATTTATTTATATCTCTTCACTCATGCTCGGCTGCTGTGTTATTTTCAGAATGCTGTCCTAGGTACACCATCAAAAAAAAATATACGTACATTTTAAAAGATAAAATGTGAAAATTGGTTATATAGCTTTAGAGTTCATTGTGAGCAACAAAATGGACAAAACCTGTGGCTTTACATGCGGTACCACAATAAACCCGAGGTAAAAATAGTCTAAAAAATGTAGTCTGGTTACACCTTAGATCATCAGCTATATATCAGTGAAAGTCCCATCGAAATTGGACCGGCCGTTCTAGACATTAGCGGAAACAAACAGGCATATAAAAATTTCATGTAAATATCCTATATCCTTTTATTTGCATTTAGTGAAAAGCTGTGTTAATTTAAATTTTCACTTCAATTTTATTTATTTGTATTGATAGAGTGAGAGATGGTCATTGTGCTAAACGGTCAATGAAATAATTATTTATGAAAATTTAGCTTATAGTTTGCTTAACTGACAGATGTTCTAGATATTAAAATAATATGCTCAACTCATAAGTGTAACGTGTGCGCATATAAATTCGATGTTGTTTGATTTACCTAATTTTTATAGTAGTTTACGTGCCAGGCTGGCTTTGCACTGAAGTCTTTGGAATTGTCAGATTTAGTCTGCTGTATTATGCATTTATTACATATATATATATATATATATAAACTTTCCTCTAGATTCACTCTACCTATTGTCGAAAAGAACATTAAAATCTCTTGAGTAGTTTAAAAGATCTAAATGAAAAAGAGCAGAAGCTACTAAATTTTATATGAAGTAACAACATAAATCACTTTATATTTATTTCTTCTATAATAATTGACTATTAAAATAAACCTTTCTTTTACTAATTACTAGTTAAATAATTTTAATAAAATGGTCAATAACAAATGTACTTAATAGTTAATTAAAAATAGCCAGTACCTGAATCACATCTTTGTTGAAGTGTTTTCTGTCTCGCATACCGACTCCGTGCATCAGAGCCCAGTCTTTAGCTTTTTCTATTACATTTACTAGCTTTTTCTGATCCAATGGCAGCGGAATACAAGATGTAAATCGTGCCTGAGACATTTTGACTACAAAAACAACCTAGTTAAAATAATAACACCAAAACACTCAATTAATTTTAATTATCAGAATATTCTGAAGAATACGTATTTGTAGTTAGCTATCGGTACGAGGTCTGAACTGCGACTGTCTGACTAGATAGATTACCGACGCCTACAAAAGATTTTGTTGCACAAAAGTTGAAAAAATAATTCATGCAATTTGAAGATGTTGAGGAGTGAAGATGTCAAAAGTGTTGCCAGAATTACAGATCTAATGTGTCGAATGACAATCAAGCAGTCAATTTAGAAAAAAATAATATTTGTACTTTCAGTTTCAATTAGTATTTTAGAAATGATCTGACGCACCACGAAACCTTTTACTAGTAAAAAAGAAACACAGAATATTATTGCGTTCCTTAATGTAGTATTTACGAAGATTCTGGAATAAGTTTTCATTTGAATCCACAAGACTTATTAATGAAGAAAAAATTGGAAACGGTTTTATGAAAAGAAAAACCAATTTCACCAGTAATGAGAGTTTGTTTTTATCATTTTCAAATTTAAAATTATTTTCCAAACAGTAAAGTTTTTTTAAAGACAGCTCCCGCCAGAAGAATATACTTCCTGCGTGCGTCGTAGAGCACGTTACAAGCAAACTTGAAACGAGCGCAAATAACGCCTAAACTCAGAACAATAATTTATGGATCACTCAAAGTGTTGTCCTAGTCTTATGTGGAATTTGAACCCATCACATTTGGTTCAGTAGAGAGCAGCCGCTTAAAATTAGGCAGCTTCTTAAATACCACCTTTTTTTTACGTGTGGAGCCTCGTTTTTTTTAATGCTGATGTTTTACTAGAATATGTCGATGTTAAATATTGATGATACGATGTTATCGTTTTCAAAAATTTATGTCAAAATATCGATATTTTTCTGTTAAACATCGATGTTTTCTCAACATAAACGAATATCGAGCATCTCTGAAGCTCTGATCCAAGCCAAGCCAATCATTATTCAACCAACAGTCGAAAATGCTCTATACGTGGCAGTGGTTAACTAGTAAAATATTTTAAAACTCTGAAATATTATAAAATAACAAAATGTAGGAAGTTATTAAAATTCACATGTTGTTTAAATTCAAATATTTAATATAAGCACTGTGGACAATCATAAAGAACATCAAAAAACAGGAACCCTACAGGCAGTTTATGAGTACATGTGCTTTGATCGTCAGAATATGCACAGAGCCGGAAGTCTGTACCTGATTGCTAGTTACTTTGGTCTTGTTAGGTTGATCAATTTCTGGTATATGTCGTATAGTCGCTTGGCGCTTTGTTGATGTTTCATTGTCTTCATTACGACGAAAAGTTGGTGACACCCTTCTCTCAATTGGTGCTAAATCATGATCTGACCTTTCATAAGGTAACTTCTCTGTAGTTGTACATAACTACACATTAAAGCATGTTGCTAGTAGGAAAATTATAAAAAGAATGTGGTTTCAATTGTTTCAATACTAATATTTGTTGCATTGGTCAGGATTCAATGATGTAATCAAAATATGTTTTATATACTAAAAACCTTTTTAACCAAGTTCAAAAAAAGAGAAGGATCTCAGTTCGACTGTATTTTTGTTTGTTTGTTACCCTAGAACTATCGACTTAGTGAACCATTTTGATGATTATTTCTTGATTTGAAAGCTATTGATGTCCATGTGGTCCAATTTTTTTGGTCCCATTCTTGAAGTTGTTTCTTTTATTAAGATTTTGCCAATATAATCATTGTAAACAATCTTAACTAAATTATTACACTTGTTACTCTGCTAGAATGTAAGATGAATGCTTATCCTATGGGCTCGTGAGTCTTTTTCAATAACAATCTTAAGCTCCACCCTCATAGTTTAGTGGCAAGTACTCTGTATGTAATGGGAACTATTCTGAGTAATCATTTATAAGATTTTAACTGACAGAACTTGACAGTTTCTGAGAATTATTCTGATGAATCATTTATACAGTACTATCTTATCGAAATAATATATTGCACTTATTACAATATTGTCTTAAAAAGAAAAAATACATATTCTAACTAGATCTCATCTGGTCTCTGGCTATTTAGCCACTCTGGGCAAAGATAATTTTCACTGGCCTTTATATACATGGGACTTATTAAGTACATAAGTACCTATATAAAATATGTTACATAGTAGGGATTATATCAACCTATAAATATTCATGTCAGTCTATTGGGTCTTCTGAAGAAGTACCTTTGTGAAAGTTGATAAATGTTTTTATGTTAGTAGTCTGAGAGCTGGCACCAATTTTTGCTCCATACCAAAATTTTTAAAAATGATTTTTTTTTTCAAGATTTGTATTTGAGGCAATATGCATTTTATTGTTATATATAATAAAATGCATATCTCTGTAGTTTTATATTTAAAAATAAAATAAAAAAAAGGGGATAATTTAGTCGAGGCTTTTACATTGCCAGACCATTTTTTGATTGGGGTTGTTCTCCAGTACAAGTAAAAAAATGATTATGTTTTTAGAATTGGTCAATAAAAACTAAAAACATATTAGTTATTTAGTGTTTTTTTTTATTAAAGTAAGTTAAAATTACAAAATTATAAACACACAAGTTTGGTGAAGTCTAATTTTTTCCTCTCTCTTATTTTATAAAATATAATATAATTAGTAATAAAATATCAATATTAAGTATACACTATTATATAATAATCCTATTATAAATAACAGCAAGAGTAATATGAACATAATTAGTAAAAAAAAAAAGAATTTTGTTGAAACACTCCCAACACAAACACGGCTTGTTTGGACAAGTTGCGCAGTAAGTCAATCTTTTAGGCTTTGCTTTTTGCACTTTTTGCTTTTTTTTGGCTTTTTTTTTTTGCATTGTCGGCATGTCAAGCCTTTCGCGCAGGACCATCTGCTTTAGAGAGAGCATGTTTCAACCTCTTTGGCCTTTGCATATGAGCAAGCACAATTTCTTGGGGTTTGTGACACAAGTTTTTTAGAATTCCTTTTCTGAAGTCTACAATCTGGATGTTCTGATTTGTTGTAGTCTTGTACAATGTCAAAGCATTGACGATTGACGTATTTAAACGTAAATCAATCCCAAGTTTTTATATCATTTGACCATTTTCTTCAATAGACTGGAGTATGCTATGAGTATGCCAAATCAACTGCTTTACCTTAATTATAATATAAAAATATTTTAGTCTTGTACAAAACCTGCCCACCAGTGCTTGCTACATAAAACCAGAACATCCCTTTTGTCTTTCCATTTCATAATGGTAATTCTATTTTCATTTTCATTCGCAATATATTCTCCTTTTTCAAGTTTTTTTAGTACAACATCATATGGAATATTTTTGCAATTTTTTCTGAGAGTACCCACTAACTGCGTTTCGTTATCTAATAATTTTTTGGGCTAATTCGACACTTGTATACCAATTATCAGTATATAATGTATGACCTTATTTAAAAGATCGTGCCACAAATCCATAACCACTAGTCAGTTGTTCTTCTCGTAGACACCAGCTAGGGTTTCGGAGTAACTTTTCCAGTTCTAATGCCTGTTCAAGTAGTGATCCGCGCCGCCTGCAACTACAGACGGGTGACTGGGTTGAGTCCAGATGAGCCCGATGGAAATTCGGTTCAGTGGGGGGGACGTAACTGGGTCGTGTCTTTGTGGTTAGGCCCTACAAGGTAACTGACCTGCCAGTGACAAAAAGTAAAAGGCTATCCCAGAAGGTGTAATACCAAATCTTAGAAAAATATTTACCACAATTGCTTATACTCACGTACTTTTACGTAGCGTAAAGCTGAAATTGTTATTGCCTATTTTTAAGGCAAAAAGAATTAAACACATATTCCACATATATTTTAATTTATGACAAAACATCAATTATTTTTACAATACAATTGGCGACAGGCATTTTATCACATCTACCGTCACATTTTGATTTTGTTAACATCAATTTTATGTGTGTATTTTTAATTGTTTACCTTCATTTTTATGCTAAGTACGCTCTTTAGAGTGACATTGTAAATTACTAGAAATAGTTCTAAGTTCTCATATAAGCGAATAATGTAGTATTCATTTGAGAAATAAACCATTTACAAATTTTCAACAAAAAAAAATCATCAAGGATTGAACCAAATCGCAATGGTGCCAGTTTTCAAATAAAAAAGCATCATTAAAATCGGTTCACCCGATCGAAAGTTCTGAGGTAACAAACAAAAAAAAAAACCAGTCATCATATGTTATGACTTCAGGCATGCAATATTGTTTCGTGTATGTTTCAACCCTGCACCTGCCCTGCACCCAGTTGAAATTTGCCGATGTACCAAGCAAACGATCAGCTTCGTCGTCCATACCCTTTTTAAGGTTGTTTATGACTTCTAGAATAGGCTCTTCAAGCTCTTCACGTTCGGGACGTCTCCTCTTATATCTGTGAAGGCAGTACAACAAACTCGCTATACAAATCACTACCGTCACAATTACGTTTTGTTCTGTCTTGTTGACGTTATCTCCGGTGTTGAAGGAATGACATGAACATAGGAGATGACGCCAATATTGCATTCCGCAGAAGTAATCTTATTACTTTCTGTAGATGGTTCTACGCCCTTCACCCACCTCTGGACGTGCCATGGCGCTTCTTGCAGAAGTTCTGCCACCTCCTCGACCGACACGTCCATCGCCTCAACCCTTTCTAATATATTAGAACTGTAAGAAAACATGAATTGATTAGTCCTTTGCCTTTCGAGAATGTAAGTTCATAATCCACCTACCTACACTAATAAGTACAATTGGAGTGTCTGTTTGTAATATTCAAAGAAACACTTTTTACCAAATGCATATGTATGTATACACGGTGCATATACCAAAATAACATTCTTTCAGTTTTTATCTGTCTGTTTGTTTTATTCCGACTAATCTCTACATCGGCTGGACCGATTCTGACAGGACTTTCACTGGCAGTTAGCCGATTGAAAAAGGAGATACTTGTACTTTTTGACTAGCTTCAACCTGCAGTGTTACCCGCGTTTGTAAATATACAAAGTATAATGCGGGTAACACCGCAGGACTGGGCATGTAAAATTATAGCATAGATGGAAACTTTTTTACATATATTTATACTTTTTAATTATTTATGCATATTATTTTAAATAACAATTTAAAAAGTATAAATATATATAAGTAAAAATAATACAAAAGAAACTCACCAAAGTGGGACATCATGCATGACTGCTCGATGACTACCGCCAGGGGTTCTTTGGATAGTCGGCGATTTGTCTGTCACTCATAGAATCACCTTGCGTATTCTCCACAGAGAAAGTTTGGATTTTCGGTCTAGAAAAACGAATAAATTTTACTATATATGTGTGTGTGTGTGTGAAAATATTATTATTGACAATATTTATCAACTCTATGCTGCAAGCATTTATTATATAACGGTTATGTATAAATTGGGCGATATATCGTAATGTGTAGTATATTTACCTGGATGGTAAAAGATCCATTTTTGGGTCTCTGGCCTCTTGCTGGTTGATGAGACCCAACAAAAGAGCACGTCGTACGATCGAAGGCTGTTCTCGTCTCCGTTTAGGACTCGGTGATATCGATCTAGAACACCGAACTCTAGCCAATCTAAAATATACATTTATTATGTTTAGAAATATATTACTATTTATAAGTAATAAAATGAACTTTTTTTTTTTTTTTAAATTACTCAAATTTTGTTTTGTGCCTGCCTGTACTTCGAACATGGCATTCCCGCTATTTCGGAGAAATGGTGAGAATTGTTTATTTCGTGTTATTTGAAACAGGATTACACCTAAGTTATGTAATAATGCAAAGAAATAATATTATCAATGTATTTGCAGACAAATAATCTAAAAACTTATGTGCATAACAGAACACTCAGAAACTATATTTTTATAAATAATGTGACAAAATATCTGTGCCACTCGCGTAAAAATAAACACACTATAAGTTTTTTACATTTTGCTCCATGTTCACACTATTTCTCAAATGAATCTCACTGCACACATTTACTTCATTAATATCCCAGTAAATCTGTATATGTATCATATAAAAGAACTCACCGATTCCTCCTGTTATACATTATTTTCACAAATTTGTGGTAGCAAGCACTCAACACCCGTGTTTCAAGAATGGCGCCTTTTTTTTTATTTTATTTTTTCTTGGGCTCGCTCGATTAGAGTATTTGCCAAACAAAGGTAGGGAATCGGATCAAAAGATAAATATGGAATTTAGGATATGGATTTGGACGAGTGGATAGGTATAATTATATTTTAATATTATTATTACTTATGAAAGAGGAAAGACACATAAATATATTCATATTATCGGATGCTAAAAGAACAGGGAGAGAAGTTGGAAGAGGAACGTTTAAGGAAATGAGAGATGAATATAATAAAGGATGGTCATATAGAGGACAGGATAGTCACCCACTTCACAACACTCGCAAGCATCAGAGGGTATGATCCGCAATCTTGCGAGGTGGGAAGGGGTGCAAGTGTGCCCGAGCCGCATTCGAATTATAATAGAAGTAGATGCCTTGCCAAGTTTAATCCCGAAAAACCAAGGTTTTTTGGGGATAGTTGGTTGGATAGAGAAGAGAAATTTACCCTTGGATTGACCACTGGTTTGCCATTGCTCTGTCCATGCTTTTATTAAAAACTGAATAGGTAATGCTCCCAAGTCATGCGAGAAGTTTTTATATGGATACATATCACCACAGTAAACAGCATCTTTTGCCATTATGTCAGCCCTGACATTTCCCAGAATGTTACTATGGCCTGGAACCCAAGCAAACGCAACATTTAGCCCTTTTCTTTTACAATCATGTATTAGTTTTCTAATTTGAATTATAATCTGAAACACACTATTGGAAGAAAAAGGAAATCGTTCTAAGGCCTGAAGGGCACTTTTAGAATCACAGAAAATAACAGTGTTTCTAAGTCTGAAAATAAGAATGTATTCTAAAGCTTTTAATAGACCAAAACATTTGCCTGTAAAGACGGAGGATTCCGGAGGTAATTTAATTTTTTGTTCTATATTGTATCTAGGGTGAAAAACTCCTATGCCAACACAGCTCGATGCAATATCTTTGGAAGCATCTTTAAAAATATGATGCCAATGCTCCCATTTTGTATTAACAATATGATTAAAAGAATGATGACCTTGAGGATCAGATTTACGAATACCTAAATTGAGATGGACATCTGGGGGAGTAACTAACGACTCAAAAGGAGCACAAAATAAGGGAAAGAATGAAATATGATGAGAAGGAGCTTCAAGAGAAGTATGTTTTTGAAAGCTTTTAACAAGGTATGGAGGATTTTTATGAGACCAATAGCTTGATGAAGCAATCTTATCTTGTAGTGACTTAAGTTTAAAACGAAGTGGATGATCAGAAAACTGAAGGCAACGAAACATAAACTTATCAGCTAAATATTGACGACGAAGATACAAAGGAGGGTCAACCTATTCTACCTGAAGGGCGTTAATAGGGGAAGATTTCATAGCACCAGAAATTATTCTTAACGCTTTTGACTGAATGCTATCTAGCCTTTTGAATGCTGCGACATTCCCAGGTTCTAATAAAAATATACCATAATCCAACAAACTTCGAAAAATAGCATTATAAATCAGTTTTAAAGAGTAAGGATGTGCACCCCACCAGACGCCAGAAGAATGTTGAGTGATTTTTCGCATTTTGGTTTTGTGATCCATTAATGTTTGTAAGTTGTAACTGT
Source organism: Hyphantria cunea (assembly GCA_003709505.1). Lineage (NCBI taxonomy): Eukaryota > Metazoa > Arthropoda > Insecta > Lepidoptera > Erebidae > Hyphantria > Hyphantria cunea. The sequence goes on from PKRV01000611.1 coordinate 749,176, forward strand.
GAGATATCATTCTTTATAAGGGCAGCGTTGGACGGTTGCAAACAGCATAACCCCCAGAGGATTTAACTCTTGTCTTGTGTTTAATATTAACAGTTTTTCTGTAAGAAATGTTTGTTGATTGTGGTGGTGGTTGTGAAAGTAAATAAGACTGAGAAGTGTTTGTGGAGTTGGTTCTGAGGAAATAAGAGCATCTGCATAAGAGATTTTTGATATTGGAGCATGTTGTTTGGAAGCTTCGGCATATGATATACAACTTTTGGCCATAGTCTTTTTTTATTCTCTTTTGTCTTAAAAATTCAAGGCATTTGTTGCTGGTTGCCATATGTAAACCTTTGCAAAGAACACAACGGATATGTTCCTCTTCGACTAAGCAACTATCCCCTGTGTGATCATGACCGCATCTGAAGCACCTGGGACGAGAAGGGCATTGCATTTTAACGTGACCGAAACGACAGCAGTTATAACACTGAACTGTAGGGTAAATATACACATCAACCGGTAAGGCAGTATAACCAGCATACACTTTAGCAGGCAAAACCTGCCCATCAAATGTTACAACTACAGACTCTGTACATTTTAATTCAGTAACATTATTTATTAAAATTTTTCTTTTTAACCTTCTGACTTTAATAACCTTACCACACCCAGATGGAATTTCAATATTATTCATAATGTCATCCTCAGATCAATCAACCGGAATACCCCTAATTACACCCATGCGAGTGATTGAAAAAGTTGCAATAAAAGCCTTGTAATTATTTTGTTTAAGCAGTGGAGAGTTCAAGAATGCATTGGCATCTTGATAATTTCTAAATTCAATAGTAATTCTGTTCCTACCAATACGCTGGAGAGAACCAACTTTAATATTCTTAAAAGAATTCTTTTTTAAGGATGTCCAAATGTGAGCTCTTTTAATTGAACATTATCATCTGGAGAAGATACTTTTTTTGGGATGTGTACAATAAAAGGAGAAATGTCAGTGCTAACATAAGACATCCTTGCAAGAGGTTGTGAGGGCTGTAAGGTCTGCGACGGTTGAGAGGGTTGCAAGATCTGAGACTGAGATGCAGAAGATTGTAAGAAAGGATCTTGAGCGGTAGTCATGTCCACATCATTATTTTATTGTTCAACCAGTGCGGTGGGTGAGCAATGGCAGTGGACATCATTAAGCTTCTTTTCGCCATGTTTACGTCTACGTTTATTACAATGTTCACAAATGTGAGACGAGATCTTTCTTCTTTTAACGGAACCATCGATACTGATAATCGAACAGTCTGTATCTATGCTAACATCAGTGTTTGAGGTCATATTATCAATAGTGACGGCATATCCAATATCAGGGGCCGTGCCCCCAGGATCCTCGGGATCCCCCATAAATACTAAAACTTACCTAACGATGAATCACATGAAATATGTACACAAACTACTTATCTACAAATGGAATATTTACACACTATAAACTTATATTTACACACTCATTTACACCAATCCACCAGAAAATTAAATTAAGCAGAAAAACCGCGTCCGCCAAATTCAACGATTCCCGCGCTTTTTCGAATGGCGCCTTTTTGTCAATTTGACGCGCCACTAAAAAGTTTTTTTTTTTGTTCGTTCCGTTATTGCAAGTTATGAGCAGTATGACACAAAACCAAATTCACACTACATTAGACTAGTTTTTAACCTACATAAGGATAAAAACTAGTCTAACGTAGTGTGAATTTGGTTTTGTGTCATAAGTGAATCGGAACGTCAAAAATCGACGACCAATTGGAGTGTACCGCTTATGCACACCCGTGTGTTCATACGACGCCTCGAGACTTTATTTTTTATGCACACCCATATGTGCAGCCGACATTTGAGGAGTTTAGTAATTCACTCTTTTTTTCAATTTATTTGCAAACCATACTCTGGTGATTTTTGGAGAACTCTCTTCAGTTTTACAAACCCTTCCTCATAGGTCTGAGAAGGTAATACTATGTCATCGATAAAAATCAACTCGCCATCTTCTGCAATCACATGTCTGTAAATAGAGTAAAACAGTTTGGACTAATCTTTAATCCAAAAGGGGCTCTAGTGAACTCGTACTAGCAATATTGAGTTACAAACGATGTATATATTATATGCTTTAAATGCAACTCATCACTTCCCTAATTCTACTCCGTCCCTCCTTGATCTTATACTTGTATCCTGCCTAGATTTAGTTGCTAAGTATAGATAGTGCTCAGCTGATGAATTTTCTTACCATGTCTGATATTTCTATGCTATAAACTACGCTCCCTTAAACCTAAAGTCAAAATACTTATGCAACGCAATTTTAGGGACATGAACCTTGACGCACTCCGTCGGGATGCCGCTGGAATCGATTGAAATGGACTCAATTGATAATAAAATCAAGTTTTTTAACGAAAAACTAACCAACCTCTATGACGTGCATGCACCAGTTCGCGCTGTAAGACTTAAACATTTACCCGCCCCATGGATAACAGATGAAATCAAAAGTTTAACCTTAAAAAAAAGGTGCAGCCATAAGCAAGTTTAAGTCTAGGCCGACACTTATCAACCGAGAAAAATATATTACTATCCGAAGTCTCTGCAGTAAGGCTTGTAGGAAAGCACAACGCCAACATGTTCATAATTCGGTCGAGAACGGAGACCCAACTAAAATTTGGAAATTTCTTAAAACATTAGGAGTTGTAAAGTCACATTCGTTTTCAGATTCCAAAAAAAACTGATATCGAGTTGTTAAACCAACATTTCTCTTCTTCGTCCAAATTTAACCAGACCAGTTAAGCAAATACCTTAAAATATCTTTCTACGCTTCCAGCTCCTCATCATCCACCGTTCTGTTTTAATCGATTGACTGCTTGTGATTGTACAAGTCTTAAAATGATCCAGCCAATTCTTGAAGAATTGTTACCCGCACTTAGCTGTATTCTAAATCACTCCCAAAAGGGAGCACTTTCCAGCACTTTTCTGGAGATTTGGATAGAAGTACTTACTATTCCACTACCCAAAAAGAACAACCCTGAATCCTTCTCCGAATATCGTCCCATTTCCACATTGCCTTTCCTTTTAAAAGTTCTAGAACGTCTTGTGCATATCCAATTAAATTCATTCCTTAATAGAAACCAACTCCGAAATCACTTCCAATCAGGTTTTCAAGCAGGTCATAGTACAGTTAGTGCTTTGATCACCGTTACGGATGACATCAGGCTAGGTATGGAGAATGGGAATGTTACAGTTATTTCTTTACTGGACTTTAGTAATACTTTTACTAGTGTAGATTTCCACATACTGCTGGGCATATTGCGCTCTATCAACATATCTCCGTACACAGTAATTGATTGGTTTCAAAGTTATCTGTTTGGGCGAAGGCAGCGTGTGTGTGGAAGGTTCCTGGAGGAATCTTTACCTTCTTGGTGTAACACGTCTGCTGAGGTTCCGCAGGGTGGCGTTTTATCTCCTTTACTTTTCACCATATTTATTAATTCTATCTCCAAATCATTAGCCTCCTCCTACCACCTTTATGCAGATGATTTTTAAATATATAGACAAGCACCGCTACATAGATTATGAGAAGCATTTTCAACTATTCATCAAGATCTGGCGCATGTGTCAATGGAGTGAGCGGTATGGAGTTGTGATTAATCCATCTCAGACCCAACTTGTTGTGGTAGGCAGTGCCAGGATGGTATCAAGAATAGACTGGACGCAATTACCTAATATATTATTTGCAAGAGATCCAACAACACTACAAAACATGTTGCAACAGCTGTCATCAGAAAGCCAAAAAGCAGGATTATCATTGAATACAAGTAAGACTATGTGATGACGAACAAAGCTATGGTTAAGATAGAAGTGGGACAAGAAGAGATCGAGTATGTCGACGAGGACCTATCTAACAAAGAAGTAGACAGAAGAATAAATAATAGTTGGCAAAGATATTAGTCTCTTAAAGAGGTTATGAAAAATAAAACCATACCGGTCTGTGAAAAAACAAAATTGTATAATACTTGTATCCTTCTGTGCTTTACATACGGTTGCCAGACCTGGCCATCCACATTAAAGATTAAGATCGACTCGATCTACAACTAACGGATAAATAACCAAGGTGGCTGATATAGGAATAAAAACAAGGTCATTGAAATGGAAATGGACAGGACACATGTGGAGATCGCAAGTAGAGAATTGGACTAGAAAAGTTACGGAATGGTATCCCAGGTATGGGAAGAGACATAGAGGAAGACCGGTAAAAAGATAGTAAGACGATCTGCCAAATGGATGAAGAAGAACTGCGCTCGACGGAAACAAGTGGAGTGAATTAGAGGAGGCCTATGTCAGAAGACAACCCGGCTTGTTTGCCATAATGCTACTTGATCAGATATCATTTAATTAATTTTCAATTCAAGTCTTCATAGATTATAATCCTAGGGTATTTTAAGGGCCTGATGCATCCCGCATAGTCCGCAATTTTGCCCCTGTCAAATTCCAACATCATCGCATCGACGCTAATGGTTGTAGGGATGTTTTCGGCATTGGTTTCGCTATCTTCCGCCATTTTCTGAAGGAGGATATTAGCTTGCTCGAATTGTGTTGTGTTAATTTTCCTGTTGAAAATCAGCAGTGTTTTATATCTAATTCGCGCCAATCGGCATTCCAAATTCTGAATTTTTATGTTGGTATAGTTTTTATAGACGGAATATTTCACTGTTGTTCTGCTGGCTTTTCCCTTCAACAGGACGGCGAGTGCGGGGATATGGACACCTTTCCCCGAGCACTCACAAAGCAAAAGGTCACGCCCAGTCTCTCGTCGTTTCTAGACATGAACAGCTCCACAGCTCGGGCCGCCAAACCGGGCTCCCCAGGCTCACCACTGGCCAGCATCCGAGACATAGACGCATAGACCTGCGAATGAATGAAAATGCCAGTCTCTATAACATCAGAAAGGGACGTAACCGGGACTATATTCCAACGAACAAGGTGATCGAGGAAAGGATAAAGTTCTCAGAGCTACTTCATCCCTCAAAATTCATGACCTTCACCTACGAACTCATTGAGGACATGGACTCAGAAACTATAGGATACTACCATAGGATTATAATCTATGAAGACTTGAATTGAAAATTAATTAAATGATATCTGATCAAGTAGCATTATGGCAAACAAGTGGGGTTGTCTTCTGACATAGGCCTCCTCTAATTCACTCCACTTGTTTCGGTCTAGCACAGTTCTTTTCCATCCATTTGGCAGATCGACTTACTATCTTTTTACCGGTCTTCCTCTATGTCTCTTCCCATGCCTGGGCTACCATTCCGTAACTTTTCTAGTCCATTTCTCTGCTTGCGATCTCCACATGTGTCCTGTCCATTTCCATTTCAATGACCTTGTTTTTATTCATATATCACCCACCTTGGTTATTTATCCTTAAGTCGTAGATCCAGCATACTTCTTTCCATGCCTATTTGACACACTCTTAATTTTTTCTTAATCTTTCATGTGGATGGCCAGGTCTGGCAACCGTATGTAAAGCACAGAATAATACAAGTATTATACAATTTTGTTTTTCACAGACCGGTATGGTTTTATTTTTCATAACCTCTTTAAGAGACTAATATCTTTGCCAACTATTATTTATTCTTCTGTCTACTTCTTTGTTAGATAGGTCTTTTACCGATATAATTTGTCCCAGATATATATACTCGTCGACACACTCGATCTCTTCTTGTCCCACTTCTATCTTAACCTTAGCTTTGTTCGTCATCACTTAGTCTTACTTGTATTCAATGATAATCCTGCTTTTTGACTTTCTGATGACAGCTGTTGCAACATGTTTTGTAGTGTTGTTGAATCTCTTGCAAATAAAATGTTAAGTAATTGCGTCCAGTCTATATTCTATATTCTTCTGGTTGGATGATTACCTCTCGTTTCTTTAGAATCTTTTCTTTATTGCCTGAGACTCTGTCCGGGTGCATAAAACTATGCCCTGTTGCGGGAACTATTATTTCAATACGTTTGACAGAGACATTTTACAATAACCATTTAGAAACCATACTTAGCATTATGATATTTTCGTTTTGTCCACCGCTTCCGTTGGCAAATAAGCGTATGATAGTGATCCCTGATAAATTTGTTTTATTTGATTGATTGCACTTACACTTTTTACAGGGACCTCCATGGTTATCCAAATTTGAATAATAGCAAAACAATTATTACCTAATTCAATATAAATAAACGAATAATGCCAAAAACAAGACGACACGTTCGCATAAATTGTATGGGGCGGCCATGATGTATTTCCGAAATCTTGCTCCTTGATTGGCAGGCGTAATCTTCTTAGCTGTATTTGATGCCAATATCAATTTTTGAAATGAATTTGCTAGGAATTTAGCTGTATTTGTTAGTAAAATGAAAACCTTAAAGCGTGTCCAACTAATTAAACTAGATGCCGCCATAGTTAAACTCATTTAACGACATTAAGGCGTTTAGCTAGCTGCCTTTAATTTTATAGGCCTCATATACCTCTATACCTGCTGGAATATTACCTTCTTCCTCACATTTTTTCTTATATAGTGTATACATTATTTTTATATTGAGTATTCAAGATATTTGTACTCTATATTCTTTTTGCAATTATTTGTGATTCTGTGGCAAAAAATGAGAATATATGGCTTTTAAATAGATTGTATCGATCAATAGAAAGTTTGGACGGGAAGAAACCTTTTTGAGGGCTCCCCTAATAATCGCATTTTTAAATTTTTTATGTGTCAAAAGAAATCTCTGCAAACAAAGACAATCTCATGCCCAATTGTAAATGTAAAACGATGTGTAAACTCTTCGCGTGAAGGGCCATTTGTGGTTGATCTTTTAGTCTTTTCCTTTATAAAATGTTGGACTATAAATTGCCGCTGTGCTTCCCAGAGCTTGAAACGAGTCATATATTAGGTGTTGGAATTAATTCGTCGCGTTTTTTGTTTAAAAAATACGATTATCTAATAAATCGTTACTTTTCAGTGAAATAAAAAAAATACATTATTGAAAATAATGCCCATCGCTTGCCACTACTTTTTCCCATTTTTCAGGTAACTGTCGAATACCCCGTCAAAAAACTCTGTGTCCTTAGAGGCAAACCATGAATTGATCCAATTTTGGCAATCCTCATAAGATGTTAGTTTTTCTCCTGATAAACTATGAGCCATTGATCGAAACAGGTGGTTATCCGAAGGGATAATATCTGGAGAATACGGCGGGTGGGTTAAGTTTTCCCATTTCAATATTTCTAGGTATGTTTTCACTGGTTTAGCCACGTGAGGTCGAGCATTGTCGTGCAGTAAAATAACGTCATCGTGCCCTTTGCTCCATTCCGGCCATTTTCCCTTCAATGCACGACTCAAACGCATCAATTGTAACCGGTAGTGATCCGCAGTGATGGTTTCATTGGGTTTTAACAATTCATAATAAACCACACCTTGTTGATCCCTCCAAATATAGTAATATGGCCAGCTCATTTGCACTTCAGCTTACTAATCCTTTAGGCTATGTTAACGACCTTGGTTTTCTACCGGATCACCTCATTCCTGATAAGATCCCTGAGAGAAACGCCGAGCATAGCACGCTGAGCGACTTTAACTTGTTGACCAGTCGTGCCGTAAGTGTCCACGTTACGACTTCGTATGTCATGTCGGGTAGGACGCACTAATTGTAGACTTTTTATTGGATGTTACAATTTAGAAAGACTCAAGTGCGAATGGAATTAGCTGCACTTCTGTAATCAGGTACAGTAATATTTTGTGTCCTCTCCGATTGAGCCACATTTTAGTTATTTCTTGTTTATTAATAAGAATAATTCTTTAGTCATAGTTTGAAGACATTGACTGCAAAAGTATGTCCTCCTTATTCTTGATATTCTCCCTAAATTTAAAAAGTGATTAATCATGGGATTCTCATAAAAGAGTTTAGCAGCCGACGGTGCCCGCTTCAGTGCGGGCAGGCACTAGGAGAGGTCCGGATGGCGTAAGAAAGTGGTTCCCGGATCCTTCCCGTCTCAGGCGCAGAGTGGCACACCGTGTAGTTTTATTCGGTTCGATTCCAACAAATCGCGCCGACGCAAACCCGGTGGGGTGAAGGCCCAAGGGGACTTCCAAACTTAAAAAGGGGCTCATAGTTGATTGTTTATAATTATATTTCCTTAAAGAAAACATCAAAATGTTTATGAAAAATACTCATTATTTCGCAAGGGAAATAGATACCACATTTACACAATAAGCTTTCTTCTTTCTAGCAGATTAATTTCATAAATGACCAGATGGGGCTAAATGTTTTATTATAATTAGAAAACTACAGAAAATGACATGTTGTTTCCTCCAGCAGTTGAATTTTAGTACGTTATCAGCCAAATTAAGAAAAATGATTTATGTTTTTTTCTAGAACTTAGGGATGTAGCCGATATCAAACTACTAAATTATATTTATACAAAGCTTTGTCAATCCATATTATCATATTACATAGAAGTGTGAGGTAGCACATCATGGATGCTTGGCGACCATTCTTTTGTATTTTTCAAAGTTTTAAAATTATCCTGTCCGACATATTTTTCAACGTAATCGAATCCCTCTCTTAATTCTCTCTTAATTGATTTGATTTTGTCCCATTATTTTATTCGTCCTCAATGTACTGTTTCTGAATTCCTAGGATATAATTTTCGGTACTCATTTACGAAAAATTCATATTCGAATCTTTATTGTTAATTAAGTGTAAGTTTATTGTGTGATCTTATACGGTTTCAGAACGTTTATTTCTCAAAAAAATACTACATTATTCGCAGATATGAGAACTTAAAACTATTACTAGTAATTTTCAATGTCCCTCTAAACAGCGTACCTAGTCAAAATAATAAAGATAAACAATTAAAAAACACATATAAAATTGATGTTAACAAAATCAAAAAGTGACGGTAGATATGATAAAATGCCTGTCGCCATAACTCCGCATCCACCGATCGCCACAGCGTATAGTCATTACTAGATGAGACTATGATAACTTATAAAATCAATTTATCTATTTTTGTTTCTATTTTTTTATAAATATATGTTACTAATTTGTAATCTATTTATGTCGCTATTTATTTATTTATTTATTTACAATCTAATATATATAAATAATTGTTATAGGCTATTAAAATTTCTAACATAGTGATTAAGTGATTTTTTAAAAGTTTTAAATGATTTTGCTTCACGGATATCACTTGGTATTTTATTATATATTTGTGCCCTCACATACATAATGTTTTTTTTTACCATAGTTTGTTCTAGAAATCTTACAATATCCTGTTTCAACTTTTGATAATAGTTTTCTTTTGTTTCCTTGTTTCTTTCTCTAACAGTAAAATGCTTAGTTTCAGACAAGACCTTATGCTCCTTCAGTATAGATTTTTCTTGAAGTATGTGGCCGCTAAATATATTTTTTTCTTTTTTTGACTTCAGTGCCTCATAATTAGTCTTCAACGTTTTTTTTCATAGCTTCACCAAACAAAACCTTTTTCTTGACTTCATTTATCTTTGTCTTATCATTAATGAGTCTCAGAGCTTTACAATTTGGACTTTTAATTGTTGTTTTAGTCTCGACAAAGTTTTCTGTAATTGTTTAGTTTTCTCTGTAATTCTTGTATTTGTAAAGTATACTTCTTTTCTTGCCTCTGCATCATGTACTTTAGTTTTCTAATTTTCTTATTTAAATTGTGAGTAATCGGATTGACTTCGTCATATCTTTGTTCTGGTTCTGGAATGGCATCGTGGTCCCGTATATCACGGTGTTCATGTTCCTCATCATTATCATTTCTTAAGAGGTCGGTTTCACTATCACTCGCGAGTATTAACATCCATAAATTCTTGTCCTTGTTTCAGTAATAGTTTCGTTTGGTAGTATTTATTTAAATTTTCTCTCCATTTTCTCCTTTGTAACATTTTAGCTTTTGGTGTTAAATCCTTAATACTTAAAATTTTCTTACTTTCTTTTCTTTTCAAGTACCTTTGCCGTTCCTTCTCTTTTTCTTGAGCGTATTTTTCCTGATCAGACTTAACGTTAGCGTATCTTTCTCTCCGAGCTAATTTTGCCTTCTCTACTACCTCTTCTTTTGTACGCGGCATTGTAAAATTCCTGTTAAAAATGATACTAAATTAGTTTAAAATTTCGCGGCTAAAACACATTGACCTAAAAGATTTTATACGAATTTCGTTGTTACGATCTGTAATTATCGTTTCTTTTTGGATCGAACCTTCCTAGTTTCTATTTGTTTTCGATAGTTCATCATAACACAGAAATCACAGTAAAAAAATAATATAATTACCATTTCAAAATTTTTCTCATTACCATTTACTGTAGATTAACGGAAAATACGGTTTTTATGCAAATGGTAATTAGGATTTCAAACATTTTGTGGATTTAAACAGTTCTTTATAAGAATTATGAATTTTTTAACCTACTTTATCTAAAAATGAATCCTTTAACAACTTTAATAAACGTATCAATTAAAAAAATAATCATCTACTTACCATAAAAATAATAAATGGTGATTAGACTATATTTTGAAAAGCACAATGACGAAGGTAGATATTCGAATATGGAGCCAAAAATACCAGTCTTTGATGTTTGTGACATGCTCGGGCACCGAGCGCAGACTGGCAAACTTGTTTAGGTAGTTAAAGGTTTTAATTTTCAAATTTGTAGGCAGTAAAATAAGCCGAATATTTTTTAAACGGTAATTATAAAGTTATCCGAGGACATATTTTAAGAGCATTAATTCTTAATAATTTATGTTCTTTATGTAAAACAACTTGTATGAGAGGCGCTCATAGCCCAGTTGCACTCGGTGATTAGAAACAATCAGCGAGGGCAAGCAACGACGGCGCGGTCAGTACCTGGATGGGTGACCGCTGGTGGCATGTTACCATGAGCGTCTCCGTGATTCGGAGGTCACGTTAAGCAGTCGGTCCCGGTTGTTATCATAGGATAACAGTCGTGAAGCTTAGTTGGAGGCCTTCGAGCGGCTTAAAAAGATCCAACGGTAAGATTACGTAGCCACAACGTTGTCTTGCCAGTCCCCAACCCGCACTTGGCCAGCGTGGGGACGAATAGCATATCGATTTGTGTTATGCACTATTTGTTGAAACACGTCATCAGTCACAAAGAGTGAATAAAAATCGACGGGCGATTTGTTATTCATAGATAATCTGACATGCAGAGGAGCACCAGAAACCTCGGTAAAAGGAATTATTTGGCGTTGATTACCTGTTGGTTCACTCCAAGAACTCGTGATAGGTGTAACGCTTGAAGTTTCTTGCGTACTGACCCCATATCCTGAATTGCTGTCTTCGCTATCCGATCTGATGATACGTACTCGTCGTGTTCTTGTAGGCGCTATTTGCTCATTCTTCATCAGCAGTGCTATTTCAATGTTTTGAAGCTGTGTCAGATCTTCCTCCGTTATTTCACAGGCCATCATCAAAGTCACACATTTTAAGCAATAAAGATATATAAATCTATTGGATGAAATCACAAGCAGAAGCTTGTCTAGTTTGTTAGTAGTCGTAGCGTGTTTATGATTTGGCGGGAAAAAAATGCGCATCTAACATTCACCCTAGCGTCCTGCGGGGCATTGAGAATTGCGCGCGCTCAAAGATAGCTAGTGGCGCGCGGCGTTAGAGTGGGGACGCGCGGACAGGATGATCGGTGGGAGTGGGCGACACTGTGACCCGTGCGGCTTCAATGGAAGAAAGTTCAAATAATCATTCGCAGCAGGCCATGGGAGACAATGTTGGGCGACATGACTTATCTTCACATTTATAAAGATTTTCGCGGTTATGTCAATGTTTTGTAATTTAAAAATGCATATTTAATAATATAATTAAATAAAACGAAAAGTCATTTTTTTGTCAATTTCAAATTTTGTGTGGCTTATAGGGAAAGTTAAGGGTCGCCCAGCATTGTCCGACATGGCTTTGAACGTGTTAATTAAAAAAAACTTCAGCCCTTTCAATTTACACCCATTTTTGACGAGTTGTTCAAAAATTAAGCTGCTATTTTGTTACGGCGAACATTTTGGATTAATAATAATAACGATTATATCTAATTGCATTGTCATCAGAAAGAACTAAAGGGAAATTCCAAATTGGATTTCAATCGTAAATCGGGAAGTGCATCACAGGACACGTGAAACTAAATAAAAACTTGCAAAAAGACGACTGTCAAACTGTTAACTTCAGTGCTGGTGATATTTATATGGTCTAGAAAAGATGGAGCGGGGAGAGTTGTAATGGTATTCCCATTCGATTATTAATTAGAAGCGCAGAACCACCATATCCATCAGATCTGTCACACCTCAGGATGTTGTAATAGGGAATATAAAAGTTGACACTAGGCAGTAACCAAGTTTCAACAATACAGCAGACTAGAGGTTGGTATTTGTTTACCAAAAATATTAAGTCGTTTTTTATAAAACCGCTACTCACATTCTAGTTAAGGAATACTAGATTGGTTGCTAGTTTTTGTATGAAGTTAAAGTTAAAGGTTTATTAATCGACTACCCAAACACCGTCCAACGTTGCAACGTTAGACGATGGGTGTACGAAGAGACTTAGGCAATCAGTAACCAAATTACATTGTCAATAAGGTAATGCTCTTTTGTTCATGGCACAGCCATTGGATTGTGAAGGTCGAAGAGTAGTAGTCAGTAACCAAATTACATTGTCAATAAGGTAATGCTCTTTTGTTCATGGCACAGCCTTTGGATTGTGAAGGTCGAAGAGTAGTAATAATATCCTGAAAGGAGACTTTGTCATTTGATGGGCATAGAGTACGACGGGGTTTAGGCTGACGGAAGGTGTGATAATGGCGTATGTGTTGTTAATTTTTTAATTTTAAAATTAACCAACGAACTTAAAGACAGTCATACCAACATCTTAGGCTTTCCTTTAGACTATACAATGCTTTATGCTACTTACACACCCTGAAGTGAAAGATCTGAACCTCATTTCCCTCAGTTGGATGCACGTGGAACACACGTGCCGCCTACGACTGCCAAATCCAATGTTAAATCTTGTTACGAAAATTTGCGGAAGAAACTGAAATTAATGGAAAAGCCAGGTAGTGTCTCATCGGAGTACATTTATCTCAACTTTTTTATGTTCAGCTCTAGATGTAAATATTGCCCTTACCGAACTTTATCCTGGCAGTAGTGGATTTCTAGAGGTTGCAGTCTGAATATACTTTTCAGCAGCTTCTTTGCGTGAACGATGTGCATGCGTTTTTTTATCTCCACCACGATTTTTGTCCACCATTTAGCCAGTTACATAATGACGCTTAGCCACATAGTCTACTCTGCCCTTTTTTAAATTCCGTTTTTAAAAACGGTGATCAACGCTTTGTCTTTTTTTGGCCTTAATAGGCCATAAAGAAATCCGATATACCTATACATGAAATAATGCGAAACATTGATTGTTTTTATTATTGCATAACGTCATTTTACACTTTTTACAGAACCAGGAGGAGGTAAGTTTCGTACAATTATTAAATTTACACTTATTTCTAGAATCCATATATATTTTTTCATGACCAATACAACCGCAACGCAAGTCAGTAGAGGGTAGTACTTGTTACACCCGTGTCTTGTCGACTGTTGGTACTGGGTCTTCCCCTTTTATTTTTCAAGTGACTTTGATATCTACATAAAGTATCGGCAAGCTCAGTTCTAAAATCTGCTAACTTCATAATATTCTTCTGAAGTTTTCCTTTCACTGTGTTTACCTTTTTGTATAGTAAAATAAATGATAATACTTCCAAGCCTTTGGGACAACGCTGTAGGAGATCGAATAATTTAATGTATGGCAGATGACAGGGAGAATTTCATTTGGGATTCAAAGGATCATGTTCCAACTTAAACATTCAGAACCCACTGCAATCGAAGTAATAGATATTATGCTCTTCTTAACGTCACAACCACAGAATTGACTAAGACAAAAAGAGAACAGTCAGGAGTTGGGACGGAACTAAGATGTTTTAGAGTAGCATCTTTTGTCATTTTATTAAAGTTTGTTGAAGCGGAGAAATGTTGATTAAGTAAACTTAAGTCTACAATTTTAGGAGAAGAGTCATGAACAGATTTGCCTACTTCCAGTGACTTATAAAAGTTCCAGACTTGAGCTGGATCTGGATTCAACCGAGTTGTGGATGTATCGGCGTTGTGCGTTCCTACANAGTCTCACTTTTTTTAAGATTTTGTTACAATAATTTCTATATCTTTTATAGGTAGTTTGCAATATTGTACTTTCAGGCGACTGCTTACACCTTTTGTGCATTTGGTCTCTATTTCTCATGCATCTTAGCAAACCTGGGGTAATCCAAGGCTTTAAGATTCTATTACGTTTTGAGATATGCTTCGTCATTGTATTCTGCTTGATTGTCTGAGAGAGTGTCTGAACAAGACAATCGGTAGCAGAGTTTGGTTCTGTCATAGAGAGTATGTGAGAAAAGTCAAGTCTTTCCATTGATTTGTCAAGAGAGGCATAGTTAGTTTTTATTATAGAAGTAACAGGATGATTGCACTGTGGCTTTAGGTTTAGAGATAGGAGAGTCGCATAGTGGTCAGTTACCGTCGACTCGAGAACAAAAACGGATGATGGAAATCTGGTTCTCAGTATAGTATGGTCAAGACAGTTTGAACCTCTTGTTGGTAGGGTATGAGTTGGCAGAAATCCGTGGTAAGCGAGAGAATTAAGATAATCATGGGTTTGATAGTCCATGGTGTTGTTATGATCTGTGTTTATATTATACTCATGATTCTTGTGGCAATTCTCGTTTCAAAGACAAATATTATTATTTGTATTTCGCAGCGCACCTACTGGCTCCACTTGTGCCGGAAATGAACTTGTATACCTCCAGTGTGTTGTAACTATGACACGTTCACGGTAATCACATAAATGTCCCATGAAAGTTTTGTTTTTTTTAATAGCCAAAAGACTTAATACGTATTTGTACAAATTACAGTTTTACTTCGAATTTTTTTATAAATATTTATTTGAGCCTACATTTTGCGAATATGCTCAAGCTTTTCATCACTCACTTTGGAGTGATTGAAAGCTTAAGCATAATCCAAGGGTCACGAAACTTGTTGTGAAGACAGACAATGCGACAATGCAGCAGGGTGACCTATAATATGTCGGCAAATTGAGATGTTTCTGCACCGTCGCGAGCCGCCTGTCTCCAGCGATCGATCTCCTCCGGAAGCGGCCGACCTCCGAGGAGACGCCGCATCAGGGCGCCCTCGTCGTACATCCTCTTGAGGACGCTGGCTTCGAGGTCCCAGGGGACACTACCGGCAATCAGACACGCCGCCTCGTAAGAGACGGTGTGGTACGCCCGTGCAGCCCTCTGCGCGATGGCGCGCTGCGGACGTCGCAGCAGCGCAACGTTCGCCGGGCAGAGGGTCGCCGCCCATATGGGTGCTCCGTAGAGCGCAGCACTCAGCGTACAGCGTCATAGAGAGGGCGGCAGGCGTCCGCTGTTGGGCAGCAACCGCGTCTGCCGGGGCCCGTAGATGAAGAGGGCCTCGGACTTTTCGAGGGCAACTCCGAGGCCGAGCGCCCTTATGATGACAGTCGTGTCTAATAAGTGGTAGAAGAGCCTCGTTCTCCACTTTCTCGACTTTATGCGGATGCGATATCGACCAACGTCGCCCATGTGTGCATTATATTCTTTTATGACCCGAGGACATGATACTTGAACATTGGCCTTTAGTTTTTTTTCGTAGCGGGTTATAGTATCCGCTGGTTCGGCGCCAACATACGTGGAAAGTAATAGTGCTTGTTTGGTGTCTTTCCGACTTGTGGCCGAAAATTCTTGGCCTTCGTGTGAAGCCACATTTTCGTGATATGTTTCTCTGGTTACGTTAGACTTCATAATTTTAGAATACCGTTTCTCCGGCAACTTGCACGACTTTCCAAGCCTTTTTCTCTGTACTGTTCCAAGACAATAAATACCTTCGTTGGTCAAGTAATGTAGCAGGGGAATATTCGTATAAAAATTGTCAAAATAAGTTATATGATTGACGTGCCTTGGTACTGGTCGTAACAATCAAATAACTGTATTCGATACAGCTCCGAGGTCTGGTTCCCCAGGTAAACGGTCTATGTCCTTAGCTCCTGAGTAAATCTCAAAACTGTAGGCATACCCAGACAGAGATAGAGCATAAAACGTATAATTTGAATCCCCACTTATGGGGCTTGTTGGGTAAGTATTGTTTCATAAAATGTTTTATTTTAGTGGAACACATTTGCTCGTCTAGTGATAGACGAGGCTCAAATGGTACAGTAATAAATTTCTTGTTCTAATAGTCTATCACTGGTCTTAATTTATGCAGTCGGTCGTGCTGGGGATGATTAATGGGCAAATGTTTAGAGTCGTCGTTCATGTGAAAAATTTGTCGAATTTTATCAAATCTGTTGCTGTTCGTTGTTTGTGCTATGGGTTCAAAATTTGTAATGTTTGACCAGTATGACCTGCCACTAGGATAATGATATACACTAGTAAAAATAAGAATGCCAATAAATTTACGTAATTCTAAGACAGTTACAGGTTCTGTAAAGTTGAGATTCTTTTGGAAGGCATATTTATTTGACTCGTCCACTAGAAATCTCAAAATTTCTTCACAGAAAAAATAAGAAAAAGACTGAAAAGGAGTGTCTAAGTTCATAATTTCTTGTGAAATACATAATCTCAGTGTTTCCAGCAAACTGGAAAGCATTTTGGATTATGTCCATATTCTTTACTTTCCACACTAAGTTTCTAGAGTTGAAGGGTGCAGTTTGCAGGTTGTTCTGACTGCTAATTGTAAGAGTTGGGCTTCGTTCAACAGTCTCTAAATTATGTTACATGTCGGTATCTACGTTTGCTCTTCATCTTCTAGCTCCATCAGACAATCTCTTTGGCTCGAATAATAGTCTATGTCATCTTCATTGTCAGTGGAATCATCGTCTTCCGAAATTTCACCATTTTCAAACCGCTTCAATATACTCTCAATCTCTTCTGGTCGCATTTTTGATAAATTTTTATAATAAAATACAAATAAAAGTAATCTAAAAACCAAGCTATGCAGAAAAATAATGAAACGAAAGTTCAAAAAGATTTTGTAGCTAAAGAATTTGAAGGTAGGTTTTATGTAGAGCGGAATGCCTAAAATATCAAAATTGATACTCACAAAAATAGCACTAGTTTCTTCAAGTAAAACATGCACTCGCAAAAAATAATTATATCATAGCGAAAATAATGTATTCACTTACCTCCAAAGTATTTATATTCTTCAGAAAAAGAAAATATATCAAATAGGTATTCAACAAAACTTTTAGTATAGTGTGTATACTTGTTCACTTTGCCGCGCAAGTAATATGTCATAGATGAAATAAAACAATAATGACATGAGATTTTTTTATAATTTTGTTGGAAGGAATCTTATACAACAGTAAAATACGTACAGCCAACCTATAAAAAAATAGTAATGTGAACATTCGGTTTAAAAGATTGGTATCAAAATCGAAACTTAGGTTATTAAGGGTTAACCATACCACCATACCCACTGTTGGCTGCCGCCTTGAGTTCCAGCTGATTGTTCCTCTCTGAAACAAGAATGTGTAACCGGTACAAGAACGTCGGTCATTTTCTGAGCTGGCCCAGTAAGCATCACAGTATCCATGACCCATGCTCTCATCTAGGTTTGGTTTATAACTGAGTCTGTAATCTTTAGCGCCTTTTAAGTAACGTATTACCCTTTTAATAATAATAATAATAGATCTCTTTTTTGTACACCAGATTAATTGCATGGTTAAAATAAAACTACTAGAGAAATACAATTAGCGGCCTTATCGTCTGGATGCAATCTCTTACATGCAACCATCGAATGGAGAGAAAACATGATTAAGAGAAAGTGTAGGGTAGTGTTTGGTGTAGAACTAGGTAAAACCGTTTTTTTTTAAATGATAAAGATTGTCATATATCGTTTTAGTAATACATTATGTAGATCATATAAAATAAATACAAAAAATAAGTTAAATATAGCATTCATTACAAACTTTAATATAGTATTGTGACCCAATTGCCCAAATAGAAATAGCTGATTAAGAGACGTTGATGCCTCCCAGATAGTGTTCCTATGCCAGTCTCTTGAATGCAGTTTTTGTTTGTGCACGTCTAATGGCCACTGGTAGCGCATTCCACAACCGAAATGCTTGGACACAGAAGAAGTGGTCGAGAAATTTAGTAGAATGGCCTGACCAGGTATTTTGAGTTACAAGTTCTCAGACGACCTAAATAACTTGGGATGTGAGTCGTATTAGAAAGTGAATCGTGATTTGAAGTAGCGTGGGTTAAGAGGATTAAGGAGAAAGGCGGATAGGTAACCACTCAAGCTTATTACGATAATCGGAGATGTGATCATATTTCCGTAAAATATTCCGACTTAGCTCCTGCAGCTGAGGAGCCCAGCATAAGGTTCTGTCGATATAGATTCCCAGGTTCTTTACCTTTTCACTATACGGAATGGGTGTGATGAAGTCCAATCAATTTTGGATATCATTCTTGAACTTCCAACGACAATGACCTGGGTTTTGGATGGGTTGATCTTCAGACCGTGGGAAATGTTCCACTTACAAATTTTGTCCAGGTCAGTATTTTTGGTGTTAACAGCAGTAGCCAGATTAGTCAGTGATGCCGTAGTATAGATCTGGAGATCATCCGCGTAAAGGTGGTAGGACGGAGTCAAATTATTAGTGATGGTGTTGATAAAAACGGAGAAAAGTAAGGGGGACGCCGTCCTGAGGTACGCCAGTGTTAGTGCTACACCAAAAAGAGACAGTGTTGTCAATGCTGATGCGTTGCCGTCGACCAAACAGGTAGTTGTGAAACCAGTCAATCGCAGTTAGAGATATGTTAAGAGACCTTAATATACATATCAGTACGTCAAAAACGACGGTGTTAAAGGCATTACTCAGTAGACTTCAAGTCTAGAAGTGTAAGGACTGTAAGCTCACCGTTCTCCGTTTCGAAATTAAGTGAATTAAACGTTGTAGGACCTTGGAGACGAAGGGGAGAATAGAAATGGGGCGGTAATCATAAAAGGATCCGCGGTTCTTCTTTTTAGGGTTGAGAATAATGTTTTAATACTTCCAAGCCTTTGGGAAAACGCTGTAGGAGATCGAATAATTTAATGTATGGCAGATGACAGGGAGAATTTCATTTAGGATTCAAAGGATCATGTTCCATCTTAAACATTCAGAACCCACTGCAATCGAAGTAATAGATATTATGCTCTTCTTAACATCACAACCACAGAATTGACTAAAGACAAAAAGAGAACAGTCAGGAGTTGGGGCGGAACTAAGATGTTTTAGAGTAGCATATTTTGTCATTTTATTAAAGTTTGTTGAAGCGGAGAAATGTTGATTAAGTAAACTTAAGTCTACAATTTTAGGAGAAGTGTCATGAACAGATTTGCCTACTTCCAGTGACTTATAAAAGTTCCAGACTTGAGCTGGATCTGGATTCAACAGAGTTGTGGATGTATCGGCGTTGTGCGTTCCTACACACCTTGCTGCATTGATTCCTGATAGACACATATTTTTTCCGGCTACTCGTAGTTTCGATCGGGCTCTTTTTAAACCTTGATTTGACTACTTTACTTTCTTATGGATTAGCGCTTTGATGTATGCGGTTAACCATGGTGACGGTAATAGTTTGATTTTCATTTCCTGAATTGGCGCTTGTTTGTCGTAAGACAAAATTTTAGAGTTAAATAGAGGGATGTCCAGTCAGTGTCGCTGAAATTCCTTTTTAGAGCATCTATGTTAAGCTTGGCAGCCTTAAAATTCCCCTGCGAAATAATTTGGGTTTAGATTTAGGAGGACGGGTACGATAGGAAAGGTGTAGTAAATCATGATAGGAGAAATCGTCAGCTGAGCACTGACCATGCTTAACTGCGAGATTAAAGAATGTTTTCACCCGCATTTGATGGGTTGGGGGGGAGGAGCTCTGTGGTGACCGACAGACTAATAACTGTGCAAGGAATGTGAGAGCGTAGATAGATTGCAACACCACCGCCACCAACAAATAAAACAAAACAAATTAAGAAGCCTCACTTTAGTCAAGGCACTTCAGTTCGAAAGCCTGGAATCCAGAACCGTCGAACGAAACGTATGATACATGTCACACATTGTTTACATTTATTTATGTCAGCTGTAAGATAGTAATTAACCCACATGTTTCCATCTTCCTTCTTCACTTTGCTATCTTTGTATTTTTTTTTTAACACTAATCTCTTACAATCATATGTCATTGGCAGAATTGTCGATATCGGCACAGATTGCCATATCCAAAAAAAAAAAAAAAAAAACCCACATGTTGAAGGAAGAACGGTTGCTAGGCAACGGTAAAATAGTGAATTGGTTTTTGTCACTAAATAAAATAAAATATTTTATTTTTCTGGCGTAAAAGAGTCGTTAGTAATTTCGGATGTGANCAGTTATTTCGTGTTATTTGAAACACGATTATACCTAAGTAATGTAATAATGCAAAGAACTAATATTATCAATGTATTTGCAGACAAATAATCTAAAAACTTATGTACATATCAGAACATCCTGAATGTGGAGGAGAAAGTCCTCCCACGCGTCGCCTCTGTTTTCGCATATGGCGGATTTGACCCTGATGGTCAGGTGGTTGTAGGCGGTTTCCTGGCTGGGATGCAGAGTCCTTTGCCACTGCTTTTTGGCCTTTCGTTTTTCTGTCAGCAGTTTCTGCAGGCTGGCGGGCAAAGGGCTGTGTCTCTCTGTGTGAGGCTTGGTGCTCGAGGCCGATCGTAGCGCATTTCGGATGGCATCGGTCAACCCCTCAGCGGCTGTATCGACCTCCCGCGGAGTTCTCACCATGGCTCCTCCTCCTGATGATATTGCCTCCATATATATTGGTGTTCCAGTTAGTATGCACGCGAGGCTTGGGCAGGCTGGCCATTGTCGCGGGTTCCCGAAACACCAGCAGCATCGGCCTATGGTCGGATGGTAGACAATAGAGGACCTCCTGGGATGGAGGGGCTCTCAATCCTTTGTAACGGTGATGTCCAGGACGCTATCACGATTGGAGTCGATCCGGTCTAATCGGGTTGGTTCTCGGGGACCGGGGACATCATAGTCGAACGCTTGGGCATCTTGCAGGATCTGCCTGCCCACTGTGTTGTATGTGGAGCAGTGCCAGGCCGGGTGTTTGGCGTTGAAGTCCCCGCGATGATAGTAGGGATCGCAGGGTGCAGAAGACCCCGGAGTTCACCCACTCGGAACCCAGGCCGAGGAGCTCGAAGGGCGCAAAAGGCGCATCTCCCCTCCGCCGGTATGAATGTCGACACCGAGCGCGTACAGGGTGTCGAGATCCCCCGGCTGGACGGGCTGGTGCACCATCGTCCTCCTCACCAGTACAGCAAGTCCACGATACGCTTGCCCGCTCGGCGTAGTCTCGTCTTTGCGGTAGATAATATATCCCGAGATCTTGAGTGGGATACTGTCCTTGAGAAATGTCTCGCTTATCAGCATGACGTCGATCCGCTGCTCTCGGAGAAAGAGGCGCAAGAGACCTATCTTGCCCCTCAGAGACTCCGCATTCCAATGGGCAACTCTAAGTGGCTTGTCCGTTGGAGGGAAGTTTCGCCAATAGACCCGTGGTGTTTATCTCACCATCCTTCACACGCTGCATGAACAGCATGAGAAGGGCGGCGAGTTCCTCCCTCTCAGGTCCTCCGACACCTTACCGGCCGTGGCCGGTTGAGGCTGAGTCTGAGGTGGTTCCGTGGGCGCAGACTTCTTCCTCCTGCGCCTTTTGCGAGGTCCGGACGGGGTCGTGCTGGGCTGGTTCGTCCTCGCCATGAGTGTAGCCGGGGCCAAGACTCCGACGATGTTCGGTTGAGCGATCAGTTGGGCCGGGCCTGTTTTTGGAACCAGACTGGCTTCCTTGTTTCGCGCCTCCCGTTAAAAAACGGGGCACGAAACGCTGCTCGCAGGATGTGGGCCCTTGCAGTTAGCACAGGTGGCCGGTTGGTCCTTACTCCTAGGGCACTCGTGCGCCAGATGCTCGCCCCCGCAGCGGACGCAGGCGGGTCGGCGGCGGCAGTTGAGGGAACTGTGCCGGAAGCCTTGGCAGCGATGACACTGCGAAGGGCCCGGGTCTGTGAGTTAAGTTTTTCGGAAAGTGTTGCTTCGATGGGGGTGATAATATCAAAGGTCAGCGCATTCGAGAACGACTCCAGGGCTCTGCCTCTACCGTTAGTTCTGTGGCGACCTTAACGCTAAAAACACCTTGTGGAGTTCACAAGGTGTTTTTAGCGTTAAGGTCGCCAGCTGTGATGACCGAATTGCTCAGCCCAAATAGTGCCCTGAGGTCGTCCTCGAGCGCGTGATGATTGATGACTGGGCATGGTGATATATAAGCGGAGGCGATTGTGATGGGTTGGTGTCCGGTCATGCCCAGTCGGCAGACAGAAGCCTCGATGCACGCCAACGAAGGCGGATCCATAGGAATGCAGTGCAGTGACCTTTTGTAGTAGATGAGAGTGCCGCCTAAGGGCGAGTTCTGCCTATCGTTGCGAACCACACGGTAGTTTGCAATGTTAGGGTTTCTCCGAGATGGTTTAAGAAAGGTCTCCTGTACTAGCAAGTTGTCGAGTTGGTGTACCCTAAGGAATTTGCCTAGTTCGTCGCGTTGTTTTGCAATGCCGTTTGCATTGAAAAACCCTAATTTGAGTGATCGTGGTTTGACTCTGCCTTTGGGTGTGCTATCCATTAGTAAGGATTAACTTTGAAGGATCCCAGTTTTTCGAGCATGCTCGAGTACCTTACGGCGATGTGCAGGAGGGCGACGGGGTTCCCTTCATTTTGCCTAATAAGAGTTGCGATTTGTCGCAACTCGCTTTAATTAATGATGTTTGCGAACCTAGCCTCCAAGTCTAGGTCCGGGTCAAGGGTTGGGGTGAAGGGGGATTGAGGGCCTTGACGTTGACTGTTGCGACGTCGACGTAGACAGGGTTGGGGCTTAGGGCGGGGGGCCCTGACCTAACCTCACTGGCAAAGCGGGGAAGGCCTCTCCCGTCCTTCTGGGAGTGGCCCATGCGTTCTAAGGGGGTATTCTAGTGTAGAGACATGAATTTTAGGTCATTTTGAAAGTGTCGTAAAAAAAAGCAATCAATATTTTTAGCATCCATTTTTTTATCAGTTATTTATTAATGTTTCAAGAGTACTGAAAAAAAATAAAAAAAAAAAAGTCAAAAATTTAAAAAACTGGCAGCCGATGAAGTGGGGGGCGTCAAAAAATTGGCAGATGAGTTTTGACATGATTTCTACCCTCCTAGTCATCTGAAATGAAAAAATAAAAAAGATTATTAAACTGCAATGATGTCGCAAGAATCAGAACTAGCGATGAGTGAAAAAAAATTTTTTTGACAAAATGGCGACTGTTTGAAAAAAAGACGATTTTTTTTAACATGTTTTTGAGTTTCTCGAATTTTTTAAAAATAGTCAAAATTGAAATTTGGGGATAAGGCTAGTTCCAATTCTTGAGAGGTCTGTAAAGAAGATTCCCTGAAAATTTCAAGTGAATCGGTCCAGTAGAACTCGAGAAATCGTGACAAATATATTGAAAAAGTCTGTTCTGAGAAAAACGCATTTAAAGTTTCGCGTAAAGTTTTTCGCTGTCAAAGTTATGAAATGATATATTATACTTATTTTATTCAATCTGCCATTCCTGCTTCATACATCAGACCTTCTTCTACTTCAAAAAAACTATTTTCTGCGTTTCTCTCTTCCAATCGAGCAGTTCTGGCCTCCTTTGAAGCGTTGGATGTACGTATTTCGGAGCGTTCAATCCGGGCGTTGTCTCGTCTCACAGCAAATGAATGAGCTTCCGGCCCAATTTTCATTCCCATAAGGGTCATCATTTTTAAAATTGGAATGAAACCTTAATTAAAAATGCAAACAGCGAGAAATGTTGCTATTTCAATTATCTTAGGTCCAGAATGAATATGTTTCGGCGCGAAAGTCCAAATCAACGAGTTTTGAGACTCATTATTGTTTAGAGTTTCAGAACCTAAACATCGAGTTAATAATTCCTCTGATGATAAATTTTCATAAATTGGTTTTATAATTTCTAAAACTTTATCACACAGAGGAAAATTGTCATGCTGAAACTCCTCTAAGGTATCCTCAGATGCAGCTTTTTGCCACGCACACCAACTCTCCGCACCAGGTGGGCAATACATATGCTGTGGATCTTGGTCTGTGGAACTATTGTGGTAATAAGTAGCCCAAACAGCATTTTTCATGTCTTCAACAGAGTCTGGGTGCCGGCGAATTGCTAAACCATAATACAACGACAATTTATTTATAATTTTATCAGTTAATTTGCCTTCTCCTTTTCCACCAACCCCTTTATTGTCTTTCTTCGCTTTCCGTAGCCTTGCACCCATTCTCTTCTGTACGTGACCTACGCATTCTTTTTTTTCTACCAATGGGTCACCATCATAAGGATCTATATCGAGTATGCCTTTGAATGTCTTTGTATCACCATCGCCAATATATTTTACGTATTTCACTCCGTGTTTTTCAACTGATCTACAGAACATCTCCACAACAGCATCTACTTCCATTTTGCCGGCACTTCCTTTATGATTTATGGTACAAACTTCTTGATGATCCTCATACCAAT
Organism: Hyphantria cunea; assembly: GCA_003709505.1. Taxonomy (NCBI): domain Eukaryota; kingdom Metazoa; phylum Arthropoda; class Insecta; order Lepidoptera; family Erebidae; genus Hyphantria; species Hyphantria cunea. The sequence goes on from PKRV01000611.1 coordinate 773,953, forward strand.
CATGATACGCTGAAATATCTGAATTTTTTTTATTTTTCCAAATATTACAACCTTGACAGAAACTGGATTTGACAACAGTATCAACAACTTTCTTGCAATTTTTTGCTACTAGTGTAGTTACTCCAAATAGAGAATTAAAACCTCTTTTTTTCCAAGTCCCATCACCAGAAACTGTAAACTCCGTTGGATTTGCATTTGGATCACAAGCTGAAATTAAATCTTTTTCTTCGTTGACAGCTTTGGAAATGACAAGATTATAAACTGCAGATGTAGCTAAATGGATATTTTCAACACAAGCGTAGTAAGCCCCGATTGATATTCCTTGACAAATATCCATCAGACTACAGAAGATGTTGATTCCTTCCCTGCCAACTCCCAAAACCCGCATAGCAAATATTATTTTTCGGTTCACTTCAAAACATTTTTCAATAAATGGGCATGATGTTATATATTGGTAATTTTCGCAACTACATTGTATTGTAATTTTAAAACCTACTCCACGGTAAGTCGTTCGTGAAAATTTAATTTCTTTATTGCACTTTGCACACAAAACTAGAGAAGAAAGTGCCGAAAACACAGTAAAAAACTCTAAAACACATTAAAAAACTCTAAAACACAGTAGCCATAATTATTTTCTGTTGTTACCTCTGCATCGTTTGATTTTCTCAACTTTGCTGCTGATGAGCTAGTAAAACTGGTGTCTGTTTCTACAGTGTGCCGATTGCCGTGAAACTTCCGTTTTGTTGGTCGATCTGCACGCTTATATTTTTTCGTTGTGGATTTTTTATCCATTTTATTTATAAGAATCAAAATTATTACTCGCAAAATATCCTTCGATCACTGCACATACGTCCACGTGTTTTCGAGGTTGGGATTTGACTGCCAGCAGCTGGATGTTAGTGAACACTGAATAATATAAAAGACACGTCACCTTGGGTTATTATATTACACTAAATACATACACACACATATATATATCCTTTATATACATATATATAAAGGACAAAAGGTTTAACTGAGAAATATAGATTCAGGTAGACGGAGAATCCCTAATGTCTTTTGTCCGACTAGACCCAACCGAACCAGTTTGGAGGCCGGGTCAGTAAAATGTCTATAGCTCCGAAAATAATTTAAAGTTTCAAAAATCCTCTCGTAGACATATTCTTAAATAGTTAAACTTTGAAAATATAAAAAAAATCGATTTTTTTGAAATTCTACACTAGAATACCCCCTTAATTCAATTACTAACTTCCTTACTCTCTTCGAACATCCCCTGTACCATGTCTTCTCCTAATATACTCAATCACCGTCCAACGTCGCTTACCACTTAACAAATCTTTTAACATTATTAAAAAATGGCAATCAACCAAGTGTTCCTTCAATGGAATGTGAGGAGCGTATTTCATAAAAAACACGATCTCATATTTCTTTTAAACAAATACCAACCTTTAGTCTGCTCTATTGTTGAGACCTGGTTACTGCCTAGCCTCAACTTTTATGTTCCACACTACAACACCCTTAGGAGTGACAGATCTGATGGATATGGTGGTTCTGCGCTCCTAATTAATAATCATATTCCGATTAAAACTATCCCCACTCAGTCTTTCCCAGAAAATATTAATGTTACCAGCATCAAAGTCAATGATCTGTCAGTCATGTCTATATACATTGCCAACCCTAGCCAAATGTTCCTCCCTATTTTCAAAAATACNTCTCTCCCATCAATGCCCTACAAGTAGAATGTTCTGAGCCCCCTCTAGCTATAAGAAGACAGTTTTTATCTGCCCGCTTTATATTAAAAGTGATGTGTAAACCTCATCATCCCCTCTCAAAATTAGTTTCTGATTTGGATACTGTCTGTAACATTTCTAGATTTTGGTCAAATAAAGAAATTCCAACGATACTCCAAAGTTTTCGGGATTACAAACCGTTCATTAGCGAATCAGTAAAATATGAATCTCTCCCTCTATTCTGCTTCGATTATAACATTCTGTGTTTTAAGCCAGATGTTATTTTAAGCACCGGGATACTTATATGGCTTTTTAAGCAACTTAAAGATCCCCACCCCTATTAATTTCTCTTCTCTTTTAACCTATTCATCGCCAGAACTCGTTCAGGCGTTAATAACTTTCATTCGTTGTAATTCCATTAAACTTTAATCAGTTTTCCTTCTTCCTTCTTCAATTTGCTATCTTTGTATTTTTTTTTAACACTAATCTCTTACATTCATATGTCATTGGCAGAATTGTCGACATCGGCACAGATTGCCATATCCAAAAAAAAAACAAAAACCCACATGTTAATTCGGGAAAGTGGGTTATTAGTAATAAATTAATTATCAGAAGGTATAGAAACAAATTTAAATGTAAACAAAATGCCCACATATGCCACAAATCGCAATGTGGAGTAGTACCTTGACCAAGTGATGCAGATGAATTAAGTAGTTGGATTACCTACTTTTGGCAGCAGTTGTACGCTTTGTCTTCGTCCCTGAGGCTTTAGGGACTGAAATGGATGGTTCCGGCGGTATGGCGAGAACCTTGTCGAGCTCAGCTAAAGACGTCACTCGACGGCGCGCCTCATCTGGGCCGAAGACGTACATAACGCCCTCTCTAGTCCAGCATCTCACAATCCCCTGCCCTCTCACGGGCCGACATGAATAACTCATGCCGAGGCCAGAGCCTTACAGCTTGGTTTTACCAAACCATATACCATCACGAATGATCACATTGGCAAACTTGATCAGTATAGGTCTGCTTTTTTTGGTAGAAGTGGTTCGGCCTAGCCTTGGACAGCGCCTGATGTCGTTCGTAGTGAAGTCCCGGCCATTGAAGCAGTGTGAAAGTGTTTCTACAACAATGTCGGTAGCATTTTCATCCTTAGTCTCCTCAACACCGTGCAGGAGCAAAATCTTCCGTCGCCCATGCATTTCCATTCTATCCATATTGAGGGACAGAGCTTCAACCTGGCCCTGTAGCTGTTGTAGGGCCTGGTTTACAAAGGCTCCAAATGCGGTAAATTCGGTGGATAAACTAGTCACACTTACTAAGGAGACAGATGATTTGTTGAGCTGTTAAGAGGTGTTTGTTAAGGTGTTAAGAATAGCTTGTACGGTGGTCATAGTGTAGCAGGAAATAAAGTGATTAAAAGCTACGAAGATTTTTGATATTATCCGGCGCTGGATGGTTTAGCACACAATTAGTGACATGTTAGTCCACAAGTATGTATTAGGTTTAATTAAAAACTAATTTATTGTGCAGATCAAAACTAAACTTCTGTTTTGATTTACCCACAAAAAATTCTTTAAGTTTTTAAGTGCCATCCTATGTTGTTTCAGGCTTATTATTGTATTCACTCAATAGGTTTATAACAAAACTTATGTCAAGACTAGTAACTTGAGAAATATACATTAAACATTCAATTATCTCCTGATAAGGACTATCAACTAAAATCCTTGTTTCTTCTGACTTTTGTAACTTAGTATTCGTACCTATCGTGTTATTACTGCTTTACAATCAGACATTCCATATTTTTGTAATACTTGCTGCGTATACTTGTTTTGATCGAGATAAATTATTCCTCTCTCTATTATATATCGTTCCACATGTATTCTCGAACATAACTTCAAGATCATTCGATCTTTGTCCTTGTTTTCAATTTTATAGTAAATACAAAGATCTTGCTTTGGTTGTTTTTATCCCATTTGTTTTAATGTAAAATCAAGCTTTTTATTCCATTGCCTGCTAGCTCTTTTTAAACCATATAATGATTTCTTTAAACGAAACACTTCTTGTTTTCCATTTCTATACATAGCTGGTTGCATAATATAAATCTCCTCCTCTATGTCACCCTGAAGAAAAGTAGATACTGCATCTATTAGCCATATATCCAAATCATATTTCACTACTAAACATTATTTGTTTTAGTCTTGTAGGAGGTTTACATACATACATACAGACATGCATGCACACACACTTATATATACACATATTTATACTATCCGAAGTCAATCCTTATAATATTCTATTTCCTATTCTATTGAATTTTATCTATGTAAACATTTCATTATCTGATATTATTACTCATTTCTTATTACTATATATTATTAATGTTAGAATATATAACAATTACTATTTATATAAATCATATAAGTAAATCAAATAATATTTATTGATATCGTATACATTTGCCATAACGGGACCACACCCTTTCTTACGAGGCCTATAGTATTGGTGGTTATTGGTTGGTAGTGGCGCTCATAGCCCAGTTGCACTCGGTGATTAGAATCAATCATCGAGGGTAAGCAACGATGGCGCGGTCAGTACCTGGATGGGTGACCGCTGGTGGCATGTTACCATGAGCGTCTCCGTGATTCACGTCACGTCAAGCACGTTAAGCAGTCGGTCCCGGTTGTTATCATACGATAACAGTCGTGAAGCTTAGTTGGAGGCCTTCGGGCGGCTTAGAAACATCCAACGGCAAGATTTACGTAGCCACAACGTATTCTCGCCAGTCCCCAACCTGCACTTGGCTAGCTTGGGGACGTATGGCCTTAACCCTCTCCTGAGAGGAGACCCGAGCCCAGCAGTGGGACATTATGGGTTGTTGTTTTTTGTTTGTTTTTTCTATAGTATTCAGCGGGTGCAAGCGCATCTATGAATTCAGTATCGGACTGCCCTCGGTCGCGCGAAACCTGACGTGTTGCGTTAATTGTATTAGTTGCTGATTATCATAATTAGAATCGCTAATTATCGTGCGTGTTGGTGTATGTCTTTTAATTGTATTCCTTTTCACCTAAACTTAATGTATTAATTATTGTGAACTTTATCCTTCTGTTTGTGAGTGACATTAAAGTTGTGTTCCTACCTTCTTCAACTCAATTTTCATTTGATTCTGGAACTTTCTGTGAGTATACCTATACCACAGTCTTATAAACCCATTTGCATGGTATTGAATGCTTATCTGGTGGAAAGCTAGTCAGACCCATACGTGTTTTTTTCTAATAAACATCTGTATTCTTCATCCATCTATTCTTTTTCCATTCTTTAGCATTAGAACTTGATAGTGCTTCTTTAACAACTTGGTACTATTATCTCTAATGGGTGGCTGTGGTTTCCCTGCACCTGTGAAGTAATAGGTATTTTATAAAATAAATGTTTATTTTCACAATCATTATTGCAGATATAAATTTAATTAGAAGCGTCAAAAGGCAGAGAAGAAATGGGGCGCTCATAGCCTAGTTGCACTCGGTGATGAGAAACAATCACCGAAGGTAAGCAATGACGGCGCGGTCAGTACCTAGATGGGTGACCGCTGGTGGCATGTTACCATGAGCGTCTCCGTGATTCGGAGTTCACATTAAGCAGTCGGTTCCGTTTGTCATCATAGGATAACAGTCGTTAAGCTTAGTTAGAGGCCTTTGGGCGGCTTAAAAACATCCAACGGCAAGATTTACGTAGCCACAACGTATTCTCGCCAGTCCCCAACCTGCACTTGGCTAGCGTGGGGACGTATGGCCTTAACTCTTTCCTGAGAGGAGACCCGAGCCAGCAGTGGGACATTATGGATTGTTGTTTTTTGTTTGTTTTTTTTTATAGTATTCCGCCGGTGCAAGCGCATCTAAGCATTCAGTATCGGACTGCCCTCGGTCGCGCGAAACCTGACGTGTTGCGTTAATTGTATTAGTTGGTGATTATCATAATTAGAATCGCTAATTATCGTGCGTGTTGGTGTATGTCTTTTAATTGTATTCCTCTTCACCTAAACTTAATGTATTAATTATTGTGAACTTTATCCTTCTGTTTGTGAGTGACATTAAAGTTGTGTTCCTACCTTCTTCAACTCAACTTTCATTTGATTCTGGAACTTTCTGTGAGTATACCTATACCACAGTCTTATAAACCCATTTGCATGGTATTGAATGCTTATCTGGTGGAAAGCTAGTCAGATCCATACGTGTTTTTTTCTAATAAACATCTGTATTCTTTATCCATCTATTCTTTTTCCATTCTTTAGCATTAGAACTTGATAGTGCTTCTTTAACAACTTGGTACTATTATCTCTAATAGGTGGCTGTGGTTTCCCTGCACCTGTGAGGTAATAGGTATTTTATAAAATAAATGTTTATTTTCACAATCATTATTGCAGATATAAATTTAATTAGAAGCGTCAAAAGGCAGAGAAGAAATGGGGCGCTCATAGCCTAGTTGCACTCGGTGAAGAGAAACAATCACCGAAGGTAAGCAATGACGGCGCGGTCAGTACCTAGATGGGTGACCGCTGGTGGCATGTTACCATGAGCGTATCCGTGATTCGGGGTCACATTAAGCAGTCGGTTCCGGTTGTCATCATAGGATAACAGTCGTTAAGCTTAGTTAGAGGCCTTTGGGCGGCTTAAAAACATCCAACGGCAAGATTACGTAGCCACAACGTAGTCTTACCAGTCCCCAACCCGCACTTGGCCAGCGTGGGGACGTATGGCCTTAACCCTCTCCTGAGACGAGACACGAGTCCAGCAGCGGACATTATGGGTTGTTGATTGATTGATTGATAGTTATTGCATTTTTATTCATATGATAATGAATGTAGACAGTTAATATAAATTCGGTACTTATTACATTCAAGCTCATATTTATAATTGTTATTAGAATTTTCTTTTGAAATACTTAAAGAGTTATACAGATTTTATAAATATATAGGTATAATTTTGATAATACTTAGCAAATCACCTGTAGTAACCTTTTTTTGTTCGATTGGAAACTTGCTTTTTTGTGGCACTCTTTACGTTTTTTCAGCATATTTTTAAGTTTTGTGGATTTCGATTTCTGTTTGAAGATATACTATTAAATTCTTGGGTTAGCCGGGTTTAACCTGCTATTTTGTGAACATTGGCTGTGGCGTCACTCAGTTTGTTTTCTACAACATATTTGTTCGTTTTTTATCTTCTGTGTCGATCACTAACACTTTGTTTTCACAACAAAAATACCACGAAACTGCACGAGGGAATCAAACCGAATGATGACGTTGACGGTCAAGAAAGAGCGCGCTAACCTTCCAAAGTAAAATGTGTTACTTATAAAGCGAAAGAAACAATTAACAGCAACTTTCACATTTTATGGCCTATTTTATTATCTGAACATATTAAAAAGTCTTGAGTTTGAACGAGATTTCAAGTTGTAACCTTATTTCATTTGTTTGTATTGCATTACTCACTCATTCATTCAAAAACGTTCTTATGTCTCGGTTAAGTAACAGAACGTTGAAAGGTGATGGGACAGGAAAAAAGCGCTCCATGTTTAGCTATTGTTTAAATATTAACGGGCCGGTTACTAAATCTACGTTTAAATTTGTTTCGGTGAACATGGCCCTTAGTCTCAGTTGCGGTCGCAGAGCGAAAGACGGTGGACGATATACTATTTTAAATATTAAACTTTGTGACAGTTTGACAATATCTGCAGGATTTTATCATCCGATTTTGATTATTTCTCTGAGGAAATTGGCCCACTAAAAACGAAAAACACCTTCTGGATAAAAGCCATCCCACCTAGAGTCCGTCTGGCAATTATTTTAAGACTCGTTGCTACAGGCGATATATACAAATCAAATAATATTAAAACTATAAGTTTTATTTTTTACGATCATTCTTATTCTACGTCATCATCATTAATTACCTTAGAATAGAAGCCATGCTCTTGTCGATGCAGCTTTATCCAGCTGTCAGTATACCTCTCTTCTTTTTCTTTAATGTGCTCTATATAACTGTGTTTCGGTCTTTCTCTTCCTCTCCTACCTTCTATTTTTATATATACCTTATATTATTTTAGAAAAATGCAACGACGTATAATGAAATGTTACCACACAGGAAGCAAGGTTACAAGCTTATTTGTCAAAAACAGTGTTGCCAACTTGTGATTAATAGGGTTGAGTTCCTACTTGCCAACACTCCCCTCAGAACGCAGACCCATTTTACTGATATAGAACAAATGTTTTTCAAAAGTGGTACCTTATCAGCTACCATGTTGCAACCATTTAACTTTAAAATTAACAATGTTTTCTCTAAGAAAATGTAAACGAATATCTATATGTTTAGTTTTTGGTTTATAACAGTTTGTTGATGCCAGTCTTATTGCACTTTGGTTGTCACAGTGGATAAGTAGCGCGCCGTCCTCGCCTTGACCAAGCTCGGCCTGCAGTTGCCGCAGCCACAGGGCCTCCTGGGTCGCCGCCGCCATCGCCATGTATTCGGCCTCCGCCGTAGAGAGTGCCACGGTTTGCTGTTTTCACGAATTCCAAGATAAACAAGCATTCTGAAACATAAAAGTATAACCGGTGCACGATCGTCTATCCACTGGGTCGCTCACCCAGTCAGCATCACAATATCCAATTATTTCCTTTGAGTCATCTTTGACATAGCATAGCTTTAGGTTCCTGGTTCCTTGAAGATACCTCATAATCCTTTTATTCCAAGCCAGTGTTGATTTCCTGAACTATTACAGTACTGACTCAACTTGTTAACTGCATAGGTAATATCAGGTCTTGTGACATGTGCCAGATATATCAGACATCCCACTGCTTCCCTGTATGGGATATTTTTGTTTACATCTTCAGGATTTTTCTCAAATGTTTCTCAAATCATTCTCTACTTTGTTTTTATAATCTTCGAAAACTTCTACAATATATTTATTTTTTTTTTAAAATAGACATGAACTGTTCTTGTGTAATCATCTATGAAAGTAATAAAATATTTCATACCTCCTAATGATTCTTGCTCCATTGGTCCACATAAATCAGTGTGGACCAGCTGCAGTGGTTGTGAAGATCTTGAACCAATGTTGTTAAAGGGCAATCTGGTCTGTTTCCCCGAGAGACAGGTAGTACAAGTGATAGAACCTTTATTTTTTTCTGAGAAAGGCTGAACTCCCTCAGCACACTCCGGCAGCTTATTAACATCTGAAAAATTCAGGTGTCCCATGCGTCTATGCCACAGGACAAAACATTTAAGTTTCTGAACAAGACAGGTTTGAAAATACTTCTCTGTGTGTGTTTAATAAATATAAATTGTTTACTAGTGTGGCTGAACATAGGAGCTTGCCATTTTTATTATAGATATCACAACCTTCTTCTCTAAAATTTACATCACAGCCATTTTTCACCATAGCACTGACTGACAAAAGGTTTGCAGCAAGTTTAGGTATGTATAAAACTTGTCTTACCTGAATTTTACTTTCCTTATTACTATTTAGCAATAAATTGACCTTTCCCATACTTTCCACAGGTAGCGGTGTTTTACTGGCCACAGTTATGGTGGGTATCGGTGGACTTGTAACATCATACGTCCAGTCACTTCTATTTGTCATATGCATGGAGGCACCATAGTCCACATACCACAGGTCCAGATTCATTGTCTGAGATGCTGAAAAAGCTGCAACAAAACCTTTATTTTCTTCTGTATTTTCTACATTCTTCTTTTTCGGATCACGACAATTCTTAGCAAAATGTCCATGCCTGTTACAATTGTAGCATCGGGGTCCTTTGTAGGCCTTTTTTGAATCATCTTGACTTCTTTGAATGATCTTTTTCCTTATGAAAAATGCTGAATTATCGGAGCATTGAACTTCCTGTAGGAGTTTAGTTTTAATAGAATCAGCACTTATCTTGATGCCAGAGCTCTGCAGTCCCATGATCATGGGCTTATAAGCTTCAGGGAGGCCGGCTAACATCAGTGTACCGAGCTGAATGGCTGAATCATCAATGTCAAACTTAATATTCCTGAGCTTATGGGCGGACGACAATATTTTATTCACATAATCATCTACGTTTCGGGAAGATTCCAATGTATTGTTATCAGGTCACCATATGGGTCACCCATCTAGGTACTGACCGCGCCGTCATTGCTTACCTTCGGTGATTGTTTCTCATCACCGAGTGCAACTAGGCTATGAGCGCCCCATTTCTTCTCTGCCTTTTGACGCTTCTAATTAAATTTATATCTGCAATAATGATTGTGAAAATAATCATTTATTTTATAAAATACCTATTACTTCACAGGTGCAGGGAAACCACAGCCACCTATTAGAGATAATAGTACCAAGTTGTTAAAGAAGCACTATCAAGTTCTAATGCTAAAGAATGGAAAAAGAATAGATGGATGAAGAATACAGATGTTTATTAGAAAAAAACACGTATGGATCTGACTAGCTTTCCACCAGATAAGCATTCAAAACCATGCAAATGGGTTTATAAGACTGTGGTATAGGTATACTCACAGAAAGTTCCAGAATCAAGTGAAAGTTGAGTTGAAGAAGGTAGGAACACAACTTTAATGTCACTCACAAACAGAAGGATAAAGTTCACAATAATTAATACATTAAGTTTAGGTGAAAAGGAATACAATTAAAAGACATACACCAACACGCACGATAATTAGCGATTCTAATTATGATAATCACCAACTAATACAATTAACGCAACACGTCAGGTTTCGCGCGACCGAGGGCAGTCCGATACTGAATGCTTAGATGCGCTTGCACCGGCCGAATACTATAGAAAAAACAAACAAAAAAACAACAATCCATAATGTCCCACTGCTGGGCTCGGGTCTCCTCTCAGGAAAGGGTTAAGGCCATACGTCCCCACGCTAGCCAAGTGCAGGTTGGGGACTGGCGAGAATACGTTGTGGCTACGTAAATCTTGCCGTTGGATGTTTTTAAGCCGCCCAAAGGCCTCTAACTAAGCTTAACGACTGTTATACTATGATGACAACCGGAACCGACTGCTTAATGTGAACTCCGAATCACGGAGACGCTCATGGTAACAAGCCACCAGCGGTCACCCATCTAGGTACTGACCGCGCCGTCATTGCTTATC
>PKRV01000612.1:0-246398 GCA_003709505.1 Hyphantria cunea
ATGGGCCTGTAGGCCTCCGGTATCCTCAATTACTCGGCGAAACACAGCGTAAGCGCTGTTTCACGTCGGTTTTCAATGAAGCCGTGGTATCACTCCAGTCAAGAGTGGGTCACTCATGCTAAAGCGTGGCTCTTCCAAATATAAGAATATAAGTGAATATAACAACAACAACAACCCATAATGTCCCACTGCTGGGCTCGGGTCTCCTCTCAGGAGAGGGTTAAGGCCATACATCCCCACGCTGGCCAAGTGCGGGTTGGGGACTGTCAAGAATACGTTGTGGCTACGTAAATCTTGCCGTTGGATGTTTTTAAGCCGCCCGAAGGCCTCCAACTAAGCTTCACGACTGTTATCGTATGATAACAACCGGGACCGACTGCTTAACGTGACCTCCGAATCACGGAGACGCTCATGGTAACATGCCACTAGCGGTCACCCATTCAGGTACTGACCGCGCCATCGTTGCTTACACTCGGTGATTGTTTCTATTCACCGAGTGCAACTGGGCTATGAGCGCCTTATAAGTGAATATGAAAAAGTTAAAAGTAGACTATCACAACTCTTAACTCATTTTTACACATAGGTACTTCATACTAAGTTATCTATCTCACCAATGGGGTAGTTGACTGTATCATGAATAAATACCGACGTCTCCTTCATGAAAACAAACATCACAAAATATCTCGGAAAACAGTATTATTGTTTTTCAATTGAATAGTCTAGAAAAATGACGTCACAAGTTTGTACTTAGTACATATTTGACACAATTTTGTCGTTTTGTCGGTGGATAACAAGAATAAATTTAATATTAAAAAACTCCCTCCTCAAATATTTAAACAAGTTATCATATGTGAAAAATGCCTTACATCATATTGAAAAAGAGCTGATACTCTTACACTGCTGGACTGATATTAACCAAACATAGCTAAGAACCACCGCAAGGAAACAGACTTTCAAATGAAAGAAATCACATCGAAATCGGTCCATCCGTTTGAAAGCTACGATGCCACAGACAGACTCACACACACGTAGATATGGACGTCAAGCCTAAAACACCCTCTTTTTGCGACCGGGGTTAAAAATCGTTGATAGAATGTATATAGCTTATCACCCGAGCATCATTACTATTCCATTGACGCCTCCTTCGTTAAATTGTCGATTGTTATTCCCTTAATTCTATTCCCTTATTCCTAAAGTACATTTATTTTATGAGTTTTAGTGATGTGTTCCATACATACTACTTATACTTACTCATATTATTGTGTAATAACATCGGGCTTCAGTAATATGATTAGCGCCTTTTCTGGCATTGTACAGGACATTGTAATTGCTTGTGGTCCATTCTGTACATATAACCATGTGTTTTCATGCTTATGTAAGAAAAAATAATTATGTTTTCTTTTCTTAAAAATCTTTACAACTTTATTTACTATTTTAGTTATAGTTATTATTTCATTCTCTTGATAAAATTCAAACATTTCATAATTTAATATTTAGGTAAAAATTTTGTAACCTGGTCATCCTCTCACAAATTGGCAGTGCCTGGAAAAGGCTACTAACTTGAGACAAACTATAATATAAGATCACAAAACGTACCTACACTTAGTTTGCAATAAAGATTTGAATTTAAATCGATTCAGTGCTTTAGGGTTCACGGTGTAATATGCAAACATACATAGACTACCAAAACAATTACTCTTCGTTTTAGTTAATAGGGTAAAAGTAAGAAGAGTTTTATATTTCTTTACTCCACTGGTATAAGGAGCAGCGCTCATAGCCCAGTTGCACTTGGTGATTAGAAACAATCACCGAGGGTAAGCAACGACGGCGCGGTCAGTACCTGGATGGGTAACCGCTTCTGGCATGTTACCATGAGCGTCTCCGTGATTCGGAGTTCACGTTAAGCATTTGAAATCGGTTGTTATAATAGGATAACAGTCGTCAAGCTTAGTTGGAGGTCTTTGGGCGGCATAGAAACATCCTAAGGTAAGATTACGTAGCCACAACGTTGTCTTGCCAGTCCCCAACCCGCACTTTCCCAGCGTGGGGACGTATGGCCTTATGAGCCCAACAGTGGGATATTATGGGTTGTTGATTAATAATATCAGACGGGTCATTTGATAGTCGTTGAAACTTAAAACTAGAAGTTAAGTACCTCGGTGAGGCCGTGGTGCTAGTGTATGCGACTGCTGTTCTTACTGCTGACTAAATGTTAATTGAATATAATAAAAGTAATATCAACTAGCGCTTCCAGTTCGGGACTAACCGATATGGTAATTCAAAAATTTTATAAGTGTTTTTAGTTTGTATTTTATTCGTAATGCCTATTTGTTCAATTTTAAATACATTTAAAGTGAAACTTTTATTACATCGTCTAAAAATTTTTTGGTCTGTGTATCGCATGTCGTGTGATGCGTGACGCGTGACGGTCGGCCAGTGTCCAGTGGCATGTCGGACGGTGTGCCAGTGCTCCACGCTAATTTGTTTGTTTTTGTCAGTGTTAAATGTAAATGTTGTTATTTATTTGCTTTATTAGATTTATTTATTTGCATGTGAAAAAAAGTTTTACTTTTACCGTAGTTTCATAAAACCACACAATCCTTTTTTTTTAAATATTGAGTAATGGAATACAACCTTAAATCATAAATCTTTTGGATAAACTTATTTTATTTCGCTTCCAAGCACAGCGATTTGATGGGAATTAACGCGATCACTTATTCAAAGGTATCACATACCTCTAATTTGCCTGATGTTTCGACCAGGTTGCACTATCCGTTGTCACAGGCTGACTGATTAGAGCTATGTAATACCTTTAAAAAGTGATCGCGTTAATTTCCGTAAAAATAATTATTGTATCATGAAACGCAAAAGTTTAAAAGTTACCACAGCATGTTTGTATTTGTTTTTTTATTTATTTTACAGTATTTATATGCTGCGCCCTCTGTAAGCCTGAACGCGAATCGAATTTGTAGGTTGTACTAGTTGTCAGAATATTTAAGCTCACTGACTTCTCGGCATTCGTTAACGATAGCCATAAATGTTCATGACAACCGGGACTAATGGCTTAGCATACCTGGCTTAGCATACCATCTGAGGTGAGGCAGTAAAACTCCGCCAGTTTCTGTATTATATCTGCTATTAGCAATTTATTAAAAAAAAACAATAACGCGTTTTATGCTCGACCCGGGCATCAAACTCGAGACCTCTTGATCAGCAGTCTCATTCCTCACCGCTGGACTATCGAGGCAGCCGAAATTATATGAAAAAGCCTCTTGTGAACAAAATTACTTATACATAATTCAATAGTCATCCTTTTGTGACATAATTTAGGTGTGTGCTGTTTGTGACCTTGGTGAGACGGTCGATCGCAAGACGCACCTACAAAGTCACAGGGCTTTCATAATGTGGTGTAGTTTATTGTTCTACTATTTTAAAATAATTTTTCATTTTTAGAGATCTTTTTTTATTGTTTCTATTGTAAAAAATGAAAGTACTGTATATTTTCGCATTCTTTTGTCTATTCTTTTATTATCAATTAATTAACGTTTTTATTTTTTTTATAGTTCTAAAATCCTTATATTCCAAATTCCAGAAAAAACAATTCATTCAAAAACTTAATTCGAACATGTGAGAGTGTTCCACTTTTGAATCTGCGCGGGAACACAGCAATATGTCACAACAAGATAAAGGACAGGAGATCGTTTTTTGTTTTTGCGAAAGACGGTCCCCATTTCGTGTCATCCACATTTTATATATTTTTATCTATATTACATCACGACGAAGACTTGAAGCCTCGATGTTAGAATTGAAGACTTAAAATACTTGACTGTGGCAGAAATAGCTGATCCGGCTGATTGCTATATCATCAAAAAAAGAAGAAGAAAAGGACAGTGTACCATTACACAGATTATTAAAAAAGTAACAATATTTTTTCTATATCTATACGCGTAAAAATATACAAAAAATGTTTTACGAAATTGGTAAAACGTAGGTACGTTGCTCGTAAAATAAAATTGTTTAATTATTTGTACACATTTTGCTGCGTAGCTTCGAAGAGGACCCTCCCTTTGGACCTTCACACAAAATAGGTTACGTATGTACCCGAAAGGTAAGGCCTAGCTATAGTTTCTCGTAAAAAAATAATTTAGTACATATGTTTATTTTCATTTAGATTTGCCAGTTGCTCCGCTCAAAAACTAATATTCAGGTAAAACCAGTTGAATTATTAGCATAAAAGTAGTGATTGACTCCATGAAATGTGTGGATTCCGTTATTTGATGTTTATTATTTTAATTTATAGCTTGATGTACTTTTGTACATCGGCGTACTGAAGAAGGTTGACTAGTAGAGAATGCCCTGGCCATTACTCAGGGCACTCTCTACCAATACCAATACCTACAATACTTCAGGGAGTTCTAAATTGTACCCAAATTTGGTCCCTACGGCACATCGCTACTAAATTTTAGCTTCCCATTCAATTACAAACATCACTAAAATGTGGCTTCACTCACAAATGACCTCATCATTGAGTCTCCCATAAGGTAAGCCCATAAAATATCAAAGTCACTACTTTGTAAATACCAGCAGGTCATATCAAATAAATTTTTACACATTATGTGCAGAACACAGCATAAAAATGAAGGCATTGACCTGACAGAACTAAATATAAATAAACCCGTAGATCTTAACGTAGGTATTTTATACTAATATCATAAATTTGAAAGTAACTCTGTCTGTCTGTGTTGTGTTTGGTTCTTTGAGTAAAATATGTATTCAGGGCGGATTTGGTTTATTGCTAGGCAGGTAAAGATCACAGAAGTGTCTTAAGAGCGACATCAAAGGAAGTGTCCGTCTATGACAGTTGTAATGTCATTCTACATTCTAACTACAATAAGTAACATAGAGATACGACTTCCTTACAATCAGTTACACTTTCACGACTAAACCACTGCATCGATTTCAATGAAATTTGACATAAAGATACTTTAATTCTTTAAGAAGGATATTGGTGGCTATTTACCGCGATAACCAACATACACACAAGTGGAGCCATGGGTTAAATCTAGAAAACTTTAATTTACTACCAAAGGAATATAAATTTCAACTTAAAATATTCAATAAAGTCTAGAACGCCGTTACCTTTATTAGGCATTCAGCGCATCAATCTGTCCTGTTTATCGCTCTTTATAAAGGTCCGGGGTTCTCATTTAATGCTGGGAGTGTCTCAAATTGAACTATATTAGGTAAAAGTACCTCTATTATAGGGTCTTGGTTTATTTTTATTAGTTTTATAGCCGCTGATGCGTTCATGAAGCTCCTCCCGACTGCCGAGGTATGCCACCACGTGGTTTAGTTTGTAAATCAGTTCTCCGGGTCCCACACATGGCCTTCACTACACAAAGGGTAAGGGGCGAAAAGCATCGCCCACGTTTAAAAAAGGAATTAATGTACGAAATCCCACGAGTTTCTTTACCAATATTCTTCTCATTAGGCTCTACGCATTTTGGGAACTGGAAGTTATGGATCGACTCAGGCAATGGATTTAGGTGTTTTCACCTAATTCACCTGTACAATACAGTACATTTGAGGCGTCTGTTCGTGTCGATCTACCTGTTTTTTTATTGTAGCTTCAATTTAACGTTCATAAATGTCACTTAGTGTCTTAATTAAATAAATGATCTTGAATTTGAAACAGTAGCTGAACTATGTTTACAGTAAATAAACGGGATTTTGGAAAACTAAACATATATTCTGGTCAGCATAGTAGGCATAGTAGGCCAAGACGTCCCAGACTTCAAGATAAAGGGAAGCCTGAGTCCAGGAATAGACTGTTAAGATCTATTGATGATGATAATAATGAAACAAGTAATGAACTATTAAAAAAAACCGACAGCGTATATTTTTTTCATTTTTTAAATTTTTATTTTGATGTTCCCAGTGTTATTTTCCCGACTGAGACAAAACTATTGATACCACTCACATAAAAATACGACAAGTCGTTTAGGCTCTAGGGCGCGCCAATAAAATATACATACACTCGAAAAATTGCATTATCCCGTATAGGATAGATGATAGGGTATAGGAAAGATAGATGAAATAGGACTGTATCGTAAATAAATACGATGTCTATATCATTAAAACGAATATTACAAAACATCTCGGTAATATAATCATTACAGCTTTTCATTTCTATCACAAGTATTGATCAATTAAACATTGAAATAAATTGCACGTCTGAGTAATCTCAAAAAGTGACGTCACTAGTTATCGTTTTGACAGATAATAAATAATAATTAATTTGATTTGTCATCTACCCTATTCAAACTGGTCTCATATTTGGATATTTTTTTAAATTATTTTTTCACCACTACGCCAGCTGTATTGACTAAAACTTAAACTATATTGAATAAGGATTACTTTTATATGTTTTTTTTTTTAAATACACACATAAAATATATAAAAACAGTCAAACTACAAAAACATACTTATAGATCATGCAAACATTTCGTCCGACCCGGGACTCGATCCCGAAACCTCAAGCACAGCGGTCGCATACGGTACCACTGTTCCACCGAGGCGGGGAAATACTTACTAAAGTAAGTCACACTGATTAATCCCTCTAAAACCCCCACGGATTCGAGTTCGCAGTTCGAGCTTCGATTATCTCACCTGATAAATAGCTTCATGGTAGCTTCCTATGTGACCATGATCTATCTATATAAATGCACAAGTATATATACACGGTATATAATATACTAATATAACTTAGTTTTAAATTTTTGTCTTTCTGTTTGATGTTCCAGTTTATCTCTGGAATGACTGGACCGATTTTGATGAGACTTTCACTAGCAAATAACTGATAATATAAGGAGTAGCTTGAGCTACTTTCTTTTAGACTAATTTTGCCCGTTACCCGCGATTGTTGTCGTACCGTGGGTAACCAATATGTCGTGATGATGATGCTTCATCACGGCATATAGGATAATAGGCTAGGCTAGTTTTACCGTTGGGAGAGACACGCTTCGGCATGAATGGGCCGGCTCGATCGGAGTGACCACGGCCTCACAGAAAACCGGTGTGAAACAGCGCTTGCACTGTGTTTCATCGAGTGAGTGAGGATACCGGAAGCTCATATCCCAATCTCCCCCCTATCCCCCTCCCCATCCCCCAAAGGCCGGCAACAAACTTGTGACACCTTTGGTGTTACAGGTGTCTATGGGCGGCGATAATCGTTTACCATCAGGCGATAGGGCTGCTCGTTTGCCCTTTATACCATAAAAAAATAGTATCTTTGTAAAAACATTTAACGCTACTTTGATCAATTCAAAACCAGTATCATCATCATCATCAGCCTATCGCAGTCCACTGCTGGACGTAGGCCTCTCCAATTTCCGAAACGTGGACACTTACGGTTCGACTGGTCCATAAGTTTAAAGTCGCTCAGCGTGCAATGGAGAGGTATATGCTCGGCGTTTCTCTAAGGGATCGCATTAGAAACGAGGTGATCCGACAAAGAACCAGGGTCATCGATGTAGCCCACAGGATTAGCAAGCTGAAGTGGCAGTAGGCTGGCCACATTTGCCGAAGAACTGATAACCGTTGGGGTAAACGAGTTCTTGAGTGGAGACCGCGTCTCGGCAAACGTAGTGTAGGACGTCCACAAGCCAGGTGGAGCGATGATTTGCGCAAGACGGCTGGCAGGAGCTGGATGCGAGAAGCCATAGATCGAACTAAGTGGCAAAACCAGTATACTCAAGTAGAAATCACTAATTCTATTTGTACATGTAATAAATGTTCAAATTGTTCCATTTCTGTAACTCTTTGTGTCAGGTAATCGGCTTGGCGATGGTACGACCAGTGACGTATCTTGCCACAGACCTTCAAAGTTTATGAACGCAACAAATTATCAACACGAACCTAATTAAAACAGCCATTTTAATTATTAGTAGACGTTGCTTGGTGGTCGAATTTAGATTATACTTAATAAAAAAAAATTGCGACAAGAAACCGAGGTGCGCAACAGTAACTTATTATTTCAATTCCTTGCTTGTTTTTCTAATTGCTTTCTAGTTTTTCGAAAAATAAACTTTATATTGATACATAAAAAGTCAGTTTCTGTTTTTAATCTCAAATTTTCCACTAAATCCAAAGGAAAATATTTACTGCACTACCATCAGGAAATCATTTTATTAACATATCTGTCTGTCTGTTTGTTCCAGCTTATCTCTGACGGCTGGGCCGATTTTGCCGGGACTCTCACTGGCAGTAATCTGATCATATAAGGAGTAACTTGGCCTACTTAAATTTAGGTTAAAAAAAATTTGTTAGTACCTAACATACAATTTCTGTATGCTTGTTTCCTAACTAATAACCACTGAATACCACCTTCCATGTTACCTTCGGAATAAGTCCTCGATATTTTTACAATACATTTCTAAACAACGTTGGTAAAAAAAGGTTTTCCATTTATCGAACCCTCTCGGCATTCTATATTTAAAAATGTGTTAGAAAATATTCCTTCAGATAACATTTTTTTTTCTTTTTTGTTTTAAGCGAAGAAACTCCGATAACGGTACATTAAACGGTTAGTTTCAAATGAATTGTCTATACACGTGAAGGTCAATAAATATTACGAATTTTGTTATTTAATTTCGAAACATTTCAATTACCCTTCACCTTACCTACATCAAACCTTTAAAAAAAACAAAGTTAAATTATTGATTGATTAATCACTTTGTTTTTCAATTTTCTTTTATTTTCTATTGCAATACAAATTCCCGCCAAAGTGTGGGTCACCCTGCTTGTGTACATTTTATAAACTAAATAAAATCCATACTAATGATGATGATAATGTTCCCCTACCCGATTTCGGCCACGGCAAAAATACTGTACGGCTGGTGGTTTTTATGTTTGAATCATGGTTGTTTGTAATTTCCTCATCCATCCATGGCCGATCACGGCCACGGCTGCCAGTCTCAACGGAGACCAGCCAACTACGCAGGAGATATTAAAGTGCACTAGTGTGTGCGCAAACTCAGGTGCACTCTTTGTTCTCTTTCGATTAACCGACACGACCGGTGAGAGATCAGGCACAGGACCGGCAGCTTTACCTGTTTTCCGAGGCACGAGGGTTCAGACCCTAACTTCCAAACTTCGAGCTGTTATTAACTATTTCTATAATCATATAAACACAATAACACTTTTCCAATACACGAATACATACTAATATCATAAATTCTAAAGTAACTTTGTCTTTTTTTTATGGAATAGGGGGCAAACGAGCAGACTTATCGCCCGATGGAAGCGATTACCGCCGCCCATGGACAATCGTAACACCAGAGGCGTCACAAGTGCGTTGCCGGCCTTGGGGGATGGGGAGGGGGATGAAGGAAAGAGTTGGATTATGGGCCTCCGGTATCCCATCACTCAGTCTGTTTCACACCGGTTTTCTGTGAGGCCGTCGTATCACTCCGGTTGAGCCGACCCATGCATGCAGAAGCGTGACTCTCCACACACAATCCGATCCGATACACTTTCAAAAATACACTTCCGCCGCACCAATTTCGATTAAATTTTCCATGGACATACTTTAATTTTCAGGGAACGACATATCATACATACGGGAGGAGCCGCGGACAAAAGTTTGGTTAATAATAAAGAAATACTTATTAGTAACATTAGTTTTTTATTGCTATTACGTTATTCAAGAAATTTTCTCCCATTTAAAGTTGCTTCATGAGCAGATTGCATGCCACCGCGTTCACATGCAAAACAGCAATTTGAGAGTCCGCTGCTTTATGAAGTCATATAAATGTATTTTTTCCTATTTTTTAAGAATTTGTTGAGGGTAAAGAATTATTTTATGTGAAAAAAGTACTTTGGGTTCGTTGACTTATGGTAGAAATTTAATTGCACAATTAAAATTCAAATGTCAGTGATTTGTTTATTTCTATTTTATTTTAAGCTTATATATATTTACTTGATTTATATTTAGGACTGGTATATATAATGAATCATCGCCATAACAACCAAAAATCGTACACGGACATAGTATATAAATACTTTATGGTGCTGCAGGCGGAGACAAATAGTGCTTTGTTACCTACGGCGTGAAAAACAAGTCATCAATTTAATAATTTTTTAATACAACCTTTTATCACTTGTTAATAAAAACAAAAACTTTAAGCTCTTTCATTTGCTACCAGTATTTTTTTTATGGAATAGGGGGCAAACGAGCAGACGTATCACCTGATGGTAAGCAATCACCTCCGCCCATGGACACCCGTAACACCAGAGGCGTCACAAGTGCGTTGCCGGCCTTGGGGGATGGAGAGCGGGAGGAGCGGAAGGGTTGGATTATGGGCCTCCGGTATCCTCACTCACTCGGTGATACACAGCGCAGGCGCTGTTTCACACCGGTTTTCTGTGAGGCTGTAGTATCACTTAGGTCGAGCCGGCCCATGCATGCCGAAGCGTGGCTCTCCCATGGTAAGTATTGTTATTATTAAGTATTTAAGTATTATTATTAAGCTCTCCCATATTATTGATGTTGAGAAATATGTAAGCCGCCATTTTGTTACGGCGGCAATTTTGGATTAATAATAATATCGACTCAAAACGATTGCATTGTGATCACAACTAAAGATATATTTCGAAATTCAGCTCCATCGGAAATAGAGAAATTATCAAATTTAACTTGCAATATTTGATTACAGACAAACATCGGGACAGGTGAATGTAAATAAACACACAACAACAAATGAAGATTTCAAAAGACAATTCCATTTCAAAAATTTTTATTATGATACAAAGATAATTAAAACTATAACTATTAGATTAAAACCCAAGTCTATTAAATTCAATTCTCTCGTAAACCGTCTACGATGCGCTACGTGCTACGAACCGTATCTGAATGCCCTAAGTAGATGAAAGTTTTAATTGGTACTGTGGATAGTTGTAGAATGATTATAATTAGAAGTATCGTTACAAATAGATAAAAATAGGTAATAGTTCGTTTATGTATCAAATTAGTTGTCGACCCAAAGTTGCACTATTAAGTACGCCGATATACAAAACTGCATTAAGTCATAAATAAAAAATATTTATATTTGCCATCGTTTCCGCCGAAATAACTCAACCGATCATTATTTAAGTTATATCTTGTGAGAGAGTATTTGATACCTTTCATCCAGAATATACCTATTCGGCCCAAATATATACACATCATCAAGTGACCTTCCAATAATAATGTAAAGTAAAGTAGGGTAGGATAGGATTGGGTAGGATAGAGAAAGAGTAGGTAGAGTCGAGCCGAGTAAACTTTATTCTACTTAATGCAATTAACATAGGTTCATTGTATTAAGTATGCATGTTACCTTTGGACCAATAAGATCTTCAAAAAAAGAGTATACTCCTCTTAAAAGCTCGTCAACGCAGTCTGGGCGTCGGAAATCGCTTACCGTCAAACGTTCTCGTTAGCCCCCTATATTATAAAAAAATACAGGTAGAGCAGAGTAAACTATATTGTACACCAGTTAACACACTGTATATACAGGAGCATATTAACTTAATAATATATGTAATATACATTGATTATATTCAAAACAGATGTGATGTAACACAGCTCACATGTTAAGTCGGCGTCTTGAGCAATAACTTATGATTAGATTCAATTGTTACGGAAATAAATCTTTACATAAAGAACAAAATACTGTTACTATAGAACATGTACCGCCACATGGCGGAAGATATCAAAATAATTCATCTTTAACTTAGTCTTATTTCTAAGGAGGCTTTTGTACGTGTACTGGAACTGTAACATAATGCTAAATAACTTACAAATGACATCTGGGTCCGTACACTATGGGGATCGTGTCTCAACTGCGGTGAATTTCCATGTGTTTAGGCGGTTCTGCGATACATACTATAGAAATCATATATAGCTCATACAAAGATTTGGTCCGAGCCGGGAATCGCATCCGAGACCTCAAACACAGTAGTCGTGTACGCTACCACTGCGCCAACGAGGCAGTCATATATATAGTCATTATAGCTACGTGAAAAAAACATCCAAAGAGTTGTAGAGGCGAGTGTTGAATAAATGATTAATTGAAAACTTGAAGGGTGAATGATAACATACAATTTTTGGCCATTAGCTTCGTTTAATATTTATTAAAACTGTAGGCCATAAACCAACAAACGAAGTGCTTGACAAGTATAACGTACTATAGTACTTATAATGTATTATAGCTGATGATCTCTGTGACGAATGGCTAAGAAATCGACGAAGTAACTTTGAAAAAACGATTTAACTTTTCTACTACGGCCCCGTGTCGAACATTGATGGGTCATCAACCACCAGAAAACCTTTGTAAAAAATACAGGTAAATAAAACAATAGCATTCAGCACTATACCGTCACTTGTAAGCTTTCCATCTGAGAACTGGTGAAGGGGAGGGGGAAACAACCTTCTATTTTTCTCCCTTGTCGCATCATTTTTGTACGGCGTTGGGGAATAATGGATTAGATGCCGCTGCCTATGATCCATGCCTGAGGAAGGTGGCCCTCCCAATCTAAAGTTGTGTGTGCAGGCGAGTCTTTACCTATAGTGCAAGGTTTACGGTGCATACGGGTGCAGTAGATTTTAAGCCGCTAACCGCGGCACTTTTGATGAATCTGCGCGCTTAGTGAAGGGTGCTACGCTTACTAAAGGGCGCTAGAGTAATAATTGCACACGGGCGCTCTGTGTGTCCGAGTGTAATTTTTAGTTAATATATGTTTATACATTTTGAAATTTACAAATATGTTTGTCAAAAGTCTGGCTTGTTTGGTTACTGGTATTATTTAGTTTGAAATTAGTTACTAATTTACAATCTAAATACGATTGAAGGAGGGTTATGTTTTCGAGTGTATGTATTATAAATATAAAAAAAACAAGTAAGAAAACATAATAAAAATCAAACTGAATTTAATAAAGATGGCAGATATTGTCGCAGTCGGGTTCTTTTTAAATAATGTTCCTTGTCAAATAATTCATAACATGTGTAAACAATTCATTACTTGCAAAAATTTCTATCAGTTACTTGATTTTCCAGAACACATTATATCATTTCTTTCTAACCTATATGTAGTATTAACCCACAATAAAAGGCCTCGCGAAACTGTTGTATTACATTTTATATTATCCTCAATTGGAACTCGAACCCTTTTCTTCTAAAGGCTATTCGCTTGACGTACGTACGTCAAGTGAGTAGTCACGAAAGAACACAGTTCAAAGCCATTATTGTTTTAAAAATAAAAGACAAATAAACAAGAGACGTATCTAGTAGTCCTACTTCGACATAAACGTTAAAACGACAGACAGTAACGGAAATCCATTAGTGGTAACGGCGGAGTGGGACGTTTCGTTATCGTCGCGTTATCGTTCCGGATACGTGTCGTGACGACCTCGGAACGAGACGATTTTTCTTCATTATATAGATTCGCGGCTGAATAAAAAGTAGAAGTGTTTGGTTAAAACATTGCCTTGTAACTATAAAGATTGCGTTTAGTTGAAGCTTCGGTGACATATTTAAGGTATGAGATGTGATCAGGTAACAGCTGTTTCTGTTACCCTCTTATTTCAGTTACGGAATGGCACACGTTGTGGTTTTAATCGATTAGGTTTTATGGTTATTTTAATTAGAAATAGGTGTTATGGATTATAGATGAAGAATCGATGCGAAACACGTATATCTTGACTAGGGGGCTGGAAGTGTTAATTTTAACCAGCAATGTGTAAAATCCTTCAAGCTATATAACCAGTTTTCTTCGAAATAAAACGGATTAATTACACGCTTATAAAACTGTCCTTTGATATTGAAAATTAATCGATTAGGTTTTCTTAGCGGCGTATTAAACTCAACGTTTTGTAGTGTACCATCATCATGATCTCATCCGAAAGACTGTTTGGTACAGGCCAAAGTTTTTCTCAATAACCGGTTCTGTGCTTCCCTCATGCAACGGCTTCCGCAACCTTCAACAGTTGGTAGGACCATCTTGTAGAGGGCCTACCCAACCATTTTTTTGAAAGGCATTTTTTATAACCCACGGTACCCTCATCACGGAGGACTTTACATTGTTTACATACAAATATGAAATATGAAATGAAGAGATGAGATGAGATGAGATCATGATGATGGTACACTACAAAAAAATAATATATAAAATTCTCGTGTCGCGGTGTTCGTTACAAAACTTCTCCGAAACGGCTGTACCGATTTTTATGAAATTTTGTATGCATATCGGGTAGGTCTGAGAATCGGCCAACATTTGTTTTTCATACCCCTAAATGATAAGGGTATATAAGGGTAATGTTTTTTATATGACGAAACAACGTTTGCAGGGTTGACTAGTATATTTATAGCCATTATATTATATTCAATAATTAAATCCAGACAATGATAATGATTCTGTTATTCAACTCTTTAAAGTTTCTGAATTGAATCACATTTTCACACCTGCCTAACTTAAATAAGGTTAGGTCCAACATTTTTAGAATATAAAACGTGTTTTAACAAGTTTGAAATTTGTAACAATAAAATGAGATTAGCTATGTTTCGTGTTGGTAATCAAAGGAAGTAACCTTCTCTAAGGGAACCTTTAGTAGCCTTTTTCACTTACCATCAAATTACCTATATTTTTTTATGTATGACACTGCCAAAGTGTCCCTACTCTGCCTAAAGGCAAGCAGAATCCAAGAGTGATGGGCAGCATGCTCACTGCGAATGCAGACAATGGAACACTGCAGTATGGTGACCCATACTATGGTGGCCTATTGACATGTTTTTGCAACCGGGCAACCGGTCTCGCTCTCTCCAACAAAACACGGCAGCGCGAATGCTGTCGTTTTATGTTGGTTTTCAGTGGGCCGGTAGTACCGCCCCGGTAGAACCGGCCCATTCGTGCTGAATGCATAAGAAAGAAATATTTGTTTCTTATTAATAAAATAAGAACCAAATATCTCTATAAGTGGCGTGAATTTGGAAAGGCCTATGTTCAGCAGTGGACTGCGATAGGCTGATGATGATAAAAATACAAACGAGCTCCATAGTTATCAATATAACAGCCAATTCTTTCAGCTAGCACTCTTTTCATAAAATCGCTTAAAAAGTTACTAGGAAATTAACGAGAATTTTCCGTATGGTGACGGATTAAGAATACTGATTGTCAGCACCCCTACCATCTCATGGGCGTCTTAAAAGGTGCCTAAGGGAGTAAACTGATACTAGTACAGCATAACTGCAAACAGAGAGGAAAAATTCAAACAAACCTTATTACACACCATTTGACCAGCGTGGTAAAGTATGAATCATAAAAATAAAATAAATATTAATAAATACTTCGGACATCTAACGCACAACGCCATCTTATCCCAAGCTAAGCAGAGCTTGTGTTATGGGTACTAGACAACTGGTTCTGTTATGGGTCTTATGGGTACTAGACAACTGGTATAAATACATATATACTTTTTTTGGAAATACATACATATGTTATACACAGAAAACACCAAAACTCCGAAACAAATATCTGCAAATCATATAAACATTTGGTCCGACCGGGGAATCGAACCCGAGACCTCAAGCACAGCAATCACATACGCTACCACTGCGCCACCAAAGCAGACAAAACCACCTTCCTAAGAAGACACCTAGAAGTATACTTTTAAAGACTGTGTAGGTGTTACACAATGAATTAAAAACAAAAATTACTGCTCATCAAATTATTTATTAATTGACAATAAGTCATGTCCCATAAGGGCCTAATATAATTCTCCATAATATGGTCGCGTGACCAGTCACATTAGCATATCATTTTTATTGATTATCACATTACGTAAGGTACTATTTTCTATGACATACCAAGTCTTACATGATATCATGTTTTGTTTTGTAATTTACGATATAGCTCTTCCTTTCTGTGCCAATAATTTAAAACCTGGAACTCAGTACCACCGTGTTTCCTCCCGGCCCCTGGCTCTGGTATGAAAAATCATGTTTATTTATTTATTTAATGGTTTACCAATAGTTATTACATTAAAACATTAACAAGTACAAAATAAAACACAATAAAACTCTTAATCTAAGAGTACAACTCATGTAAACACTACATGCATAAATTCTAACAGAATTAAGAAAAAAAATACTCAGTATCTATAAAGGTTGTCCAAATAGCAAGGAAATAAATGCTTTTAAAGACATCAATTAACTAGTACACTAGTACATATTAATCGTTAGTTAGAGTGTGGACCTGGTTCTTAAATCGTTGAAGTCTTGTGCCAAATATATCTATCTAATTACTGTAGTGATTATAATGCTTACTGAGCCGTGAAATAGGAGAGCTGGAACCTAAAACTGCCCTTCGAAAAGGTGGACTTAGGAGCATAATAGGTTTTCTAGGATACTTATGAGGGATACTAAACTTATTCTTGATTACTAAGTTGATCCTCACAAGGCCGCCATGGCGTGAGTTCCCATGGTACATTGTGGTTGGTGATGAGTATGGTGACCACCACTATTAGATTCTACTTATGCTTTCGATCAGACAAAGTAAGTTCATTTTAGCAGCTATCTATGTAACAGTCAGCTATTATATATATATAAAAAAAAACACCGCGTAAAAACCGTGTTTTCACTATTAAACTTCAGTAAAGCTAAAGTTCGAGGTGATCCGACTAAGAACCAGGGTCATCGACATAGCCCACAGGATTAGCAAGCTGAAGTGACTGTGGGCTGGCCACATTTGCCGAAGAACCGATAACCGTTGGGGTAAACGAGTTCTTGAGTGGAGACCTTGTCTCGGCAAACGTAGTGTAGGACGTCCACAGGCCAGGTGGAGCGATGATTACCGCAAGACAGCTGGCAGGAGCTGGATGCGAGAAGCCATAGATCGAACTAAGTGGCGTGAAATTGGAGAGGCCTATGTCCAGCAGTGGACTGCGATAAGCTGATGATGATGATGATGATGAAAGCTAAAGCTTCAGGATTTAGACTTACCAGCTTTAGAAAATTGAGAGCATGTACAACGGTAGCAATTTAAGCAGTCGCCACACCGCCGTTATCTATTGCACTAATTTTCATGTGCTCAAAGTTAACATACATCAAAACTAATAGTTATTCTGAGTCAGGTTGTTCTTTGTGACGATTTCTCCAAGGCACAGGATTTATACCTAATGTTTGGCTTTTAATTCGCTTGTGGACGCCAAAAGCGTAGTTCCTTTCTATCTTTAAGATCTATAGATGTGATTGTAACTGTATATGTACGACAATTAAATGAGTATTAAAGAATTAAAACAACATTACATGAACATGTTTCTGTAAAAATGGGCATTCAAGACCAGGTTTTATTTCTTCTTCCATTAAACAGAACGTAAATATTAGTCTTTCGTTAATGGGATCAAAACCAACAAAACGAAGAAAAATACTTTACTGGAAAAACAGCTTTTCTATTCCGGCTCTTAAAAGTAAGTATTCAAAAGGGATTAACCATTATAAAGAAAGGTGTTAACATTAATACTTACACAAAAAGCGGAAAACATTCGCGCCATAATAGGCCCCGCAAAAAGTTAATGGACGCATTCAACAACGGCCTATATTTGGGCTCGGGGCTATTCGGCATGAGTCGGCATGATTCGGCGGTAACGCTTGCGCATATAACATTTTATGTCGTTTTCTGAATAAACTACACAGTGCACCATATTTCATGTATACAGAGTATGTTCAAAGGTGTGAAAGGTCGTTTCTCTATTTTGTATTTGAACATGTTTAAATCGATTTTAGTATAAAACTGAACATGAAAAACTAACTGTAATGGCATGAGTAGCTTGGGTTTATATATGGTATTATAACTCTAAACAAGCTATTCTATTACATATACACATAATATGAATCTTGGAAACGGCTCCAACGGAAATCATGTAATTTATTTTAGTATCCAGAGTGTTTTGGGGATGATAAATAGATGTAGCTAGTATTTTTTTTTACCAAAAAAAATAACAAGCAAAGTTTGGTGATCCAAGTACTGATAAAAATACCAGTTGTAATTGAGGTGAGCTACGATTTGTTTTACTGTAGCGTCATGTATGTCATTAAAGAGAATATGTCTTAATGTCATCTAACCGAGATAGACCAAACTACTTACTAATTTTCCATTGCATTACCTCTGATAGATTTTGGAGCCTGAATACTATACTTTCCTCAATCTATTTGTTAAAAAATCTAAGGAATTTCTTAATAAAGCTCTTGGAAAGGCGTAGTAATATTGGTCAGGAACTTTCAGCTTACGTAATTGCTCCACTACGTCAAATTTGCACCGTAGCACCTAAACTACTAATCCAATTTCGATTAATAGTGTCAATAGATTTGTAACGGCCCGAGGGATATAGGCTATATAATTTTTATCTAAAGTTTTTAGGAATTCGAGTTATAGTTTTTACCACTATACCACCGAGGCAATCACATATATAAAATAGATACAATCTGAAAAGTAATTCCTTAAGTACTGAAGGTTACCAGTTTGAAAACATTCCAGACTACCTATCACATGGAAAATATTAGCAATAAAGCTGAACTATGTCCGTTTATGCTGCTCTGCATTTTATATTTCAGTACACTAAATATGTTTTTGCTTTGTAGAGGGGCTCTTGGTTTAATAGTACACATCGCAAAGGTCAATCTTTAATGAGTGACGATTTAACACATTGAGTCCCGGTTGTCATAAAAACCTCTGTGATAATTGTTATGGGTAGTTAAAGGCCAAAAGATATTTGAGGGCAGTCACTCATTCATCACTCAAAAAATGGATGTTCAGCCGTATTTTAGTAGACTAACAACTTACCCCAATCTAGTTTCGAAAAAATCTCTTAAGTATTTTTTTTTTTGTAAAACCCTAATCTAGTGTATAAAGTAATATTACCTACCTATTTATCTAACAACAAATAACAGTTAGATTAAACTCGTCAAGCCGCTCAACTTCGTCTGTATCTCTCAAAAGGACTAAATTTTTTCCCGTTTTCACCCCATTTTCCATTAATACCCAGCTTTTTGGATAAATGGGTCACCTAACACTGAAAAAAATTATTGAAATTGGTTCAGTCGTTTACGTGAGGTGCCGTGACCAACGGGAATTAGGATTCATTTTGGACAGAAATAATAACCAAACTATCAAACAAATATGTAAGATAAAACATATGTAATTTTTTTCCGAATTCCAATTTATAACATTTTCATAATAAAAATTGAAAAATTAGATCAAAACTCTCCTCCAAAATAAGATAAAGAACTAAAGACAGCAACAGCAATGGTGATTGTTGACGAAAGCATTGTTATAAACAACTAAGGCTCAGAGAAGCCTTATGGTTTCTGGTATAGCACTTACTACACGTAAATAAACTCATTGATTTCGTAACTGCTTTAATTAGGAATAAACCAGAAGGATTGACCAAAATAACTGAAAACTTAGTGACTATGTACGCATTTGAACTGCCGTAGGCTTCTTTCTCGAAGAGAGTTTAGGATGCAACATCATTCATTCATCATTAACAACCCATAACGTCCCACTGCTGGGCTCGGGTCTCCTCTCAGGAGAGGGTTAAGGCCATACGTCCCCACGCTGGCCAAGTGCGGGTTGGGGACTGGCAAGACAACGTTGTGGCTACGTAATCTTACCGTCGGATGTTTTCAAGCCGCCCAAAGGCCTCCAACTAAGCTTCACGACTGTTATCCTATGATAACAACCGGGACTGACTGCTTAACGTGACCTCCGAATCACGGAGACGCTCATGATAACATGCCACTAGCGGTCACCCATCCAGGTACTGACCGCGCCGTCGTTGCTTACCCTCGGTGATTGTTTCTAAACATCGAGTGCAACTGGGCTATGAGCGCCTCTCTAGGATGCAACATTAACCAATATTCTTCTTTTGACTATAATTTATTAAATGCAACCTCATTATTCCAGTAGACAATTTTGGTCAGCGAAAACTAAGGGCGAAAACAGAAGAAGCCTAATTAGCACTTTAATATAAATCGTTATATATAAATTTATATACGTACGTGTTAATTTTTAGTTAAATTCTGATCCGTCCATAATTTTAGATGGTTTATTATAGCAACTGTTTTACTGTTTAATCTATATAAATTTTACGCAGTACGTTGTAAACGGTGGCGATAGCCTACGAAATTCGGTAAAAAATTATAATTTTTTTTACCTACGATAAATACGCATATTTTATTAACGTTGGTAACAATCTGCTAACATTTATTTATAACGTTTTAAACTTGATTGAGTTCGAAGGACCATTTGTTGGAAATTAAACCTTTTTTTATGTTGCAGTAAGAACTTTCCTACCACAACTTACCTTTACAGATCCAGAATTCGAACGTCGATCTATAGTAACCTATTTAATCAAACTTACATAAATATCTGGGTGGCTGGTTGCTATTTAAAAAAGGTTGAAACGAGTAACATAATTTTGACGCTAAAAAAGAAATCGTTTAACAAGTTCAAATTTTTAAATATAAATTTAAAAATAATATTTCTTGGCCCTCCAAAGACAGATTAGTGTGTTTCACAAAGGTAACCAAAAATTTTGTAGGTTTACAGTTAAGTGGAGCTTAAAAAGAGAAAGTCATTGGTGTTAAAAATCAAAATCTCTCAAGGAAATATCACACTATTGACAAGATATGAAAATAAAGCTAAACTTACCCAAAATTACAGTCAAAAGCCGCCAGGGAACACGATAAAATAAATTATTACTCACAACTATTTACACAAATCACAACACAAAAACTTAAACTTCGATAATTTCGTCAATGAAAAAACACTTAATAATTATGTGTTCTGTCATTTAGTGCGTGCATTCGCGTCGCAAGATTTTAATACTTAATTCAATTCAATCTACATTTTTTTTCGTGTTTATTTTTGTAAGGGGCAGCACGGCACGTCGGGTCAAAGAATCGCACCTCGGTACACTGACTAGGGGGGTAGGAAACCCGTACGATCTACTACGTGCCAAAGATTATTTTAGTTTTTATTCATAGACAGGTCATTTCCCAGAGTATTTTTAATAACAATCGTCTGTACAAATAAATAAATTGGAGTGCGTGTCTGTAATATTAAAGTAACCACGTTTTACTAAATGCATACACGGTACTTATACCATAATTTTTTTTTTACAATTTCGATCGGATTTGGACCGAAGGTTCATTGGCGGATAGCTGATGATAGAAGGAGTAACTAATGCTACTTTTTTTAGATTAGCTTCGCCCCGCGACATTACTCGGAGTTGGACCATAAGTAACACCGCGGGGCTTAGCTAGTATAGTGTAATACCTTATTTACCTGCAGAGTAACAACATTGGTTGCATTGTTGCTCCTTCTAATCTCTAATCTAAAATCTAATAAATAAATTTCTAAGTGTGAGTCGGAATCACGCAGGAAGGGCTCGGTACCATTATTTATATATTTCAAGTGTCTATATGTTGCTGTAATCAATATCGAACAAAAAGAGCAAAAAAATCACATTTATTGTATGGGAGCCCCCTTTAATGTTTGTTTGATTATGTTTTTCAGTATTTGTTGTTAAGGTGGCAATAGAAATACATCATCTATGAAAATTTCAACTGATTGACCATCGCGGTTCCTGATATACAGCCTGGTGATAGACGGAAGGACAGGCAGAAGGACGAGAGCGCGAAGCGCGAGAGAAGTCTTAGTAATAGGGTCCCGTTTTACTCTTTTAGTACGGAATCCTAAAATATATCTTTTAACGAGATTATATGATGACGTGTGTGGAAAACATGCTCATTTTATTTCTTGAACTTACTCAAAATATAACCTTAACTTAGAAGCTACAAGGTATAAAGTACAACGCTGTATTGTCAGCTTTTGGTTGCGTGTCAACTGTTCTATTAACAAGCACGGACCCTAGACAGTCCTCATGCTTCACCCAGGTCGAGAACCTTTAATTATATCAATACTTTTTATAGAAATATTCCTCCTTTAGTCCATTTCTGAAATTTAACAAGTTTCCTTAATAATTCATGGGGTTTCTTCCCGATTTATCTTTATAGAAATGACAATTTGAAACCGCGCAACTAAAGTCATTAATTTAACGTTTCGAAAGTAAGACCTACTTGAAATAAAAGTTTTTATGTTTTTGATTTTAGTTTCAAACACTTTCAGAGATAAACGACTTTCTCTGAAACTGTTCATATACTGTTGGCACAAAATCATACCACACCTACATAATCTTTGCCTTTTTCTGGGGCGCGTTAGAGCAAGACAGCTTGCATTACGTCCCAGTGGGAGTGACACAGACAGCACATATCGACGGGCTTAGATTATGTTTGCCAAGTTTTCTTTCTATTCAAATACTACATGAGGTCTCGTTTGCATACAAAGGTATGACATTACTAAGTTTAACTGTACATTGAAGAGTATGTTTCAGTAATAAATATAAAATACGATCAGTGTGGTGACTTGAAGAGCAATGGTTGACGTATAATTGAAATAAGTAGATATTATTTATAAGTTCACATTATTTATTACCATGGACATTGTAATACATTAGTTACTTACTTGTGCCCTTTAGCTGTAGTCGTTAATATTTTTTTAGGTTAGGTTTAGCCAATAAATTCAAATATATGCCTGGGGTACTATTTATTGAGGGGACGAAAAGTACATAATTTCCATTTATGTACACATGACAAATGATATACTTGCCCCTAGCTGAGTTTACATTCTACAAATTCTACAAACATTCGGATAGCCACGCTTCGGCACGAATAGGCTCGGCCGTCTCGGCTAGAGTGATACTACGGCCTCACAGAAAACTGGTGTGAAATGTGTAATTGACTAAGTGAGTAAGGATAATGGAGGCCCAAACCACAACCCCTCCGCCCATGCTCCTCCATATCCCCCAAAAGCCGGCAACGCACTTATGACGTCTCTAGTGTTGCAGGTCCCATGACCACCGCTTAACATCAGGCGATACGCCTGCTCGTTTGCCACCTATTCTATAAAGAAAAACTTATTAGAAAACTAAGAAACGTATAAGAATGACGCTATCTGAACTTTAAGTCACGTAGTCAAAACAAATTATTAGCTTATGATACAAAAGGGGCGTTTGCGATTGTGGAAAGAGATTTAACGCGAAAACATACATCTAGGTGTCATCAAAGAAAAAGTGTAGGGGTAGCTACCCTAACATTACTGATAGTTGGTTTGATAATGAGTAGCCAACTTTACCGAATGATGGTTTTATTGCTACTAAATAATGTACAAGAGTATGTGTTTAAAGAAAGTCCATAATGTAACATGAGTGCAATACAAATACGATGACATAAGCTTATTTTGTCAACTATTACAAATGTACGACGTTGCTCGTACAAAAAGCAAGAGAGAAAAATATATGAAATGTTTCTTAGTCTCACTGAACGTAAATAAAACAAGACATTATATTTTTGTAGTACAACACATAAAGAAAAAGAAATGAGCATTCAACTATACCAAACCATAAAACAAACGGACAAATAAACATAAGAGGACTGAGGACTGGTCAAGAGCACTAAGGACTTGTGATTTTATGATATCTTTTTGTATGTTTAGTCATAAAATAAATTTCTGAATACACCTATAAACCGTAGACAATCAACAAATATATCCATCTTTTGTCATTCAAAAACAGCCTTCAGCAGACCATTGCAGGGCGTAGCCCTTTATTTAAAAAGGAGGTTTTGGTCTATTATTCCGTGCTCACCAGACGGATTCCTTTGAAATATTTTATCTCTTTGCAGTTATGTTGTCCTCCCTTAGTCCCTTCTTGAGGCACCCACGGGATGAATAGTGACACGCCGAATTACAATTAATTAATTACATTAAACGCATCGACCAGAAAAGATTTCCCGCTTAGTTATTCAGTTGGGATTACAGCTAAGGATCAGCCAGCGTGGGATAGGGAGAGCCACTTATTATATTATACATATTGCTTCTCAACTGCTTCAACAACAACCAACCACTGCTTCTCAAAATACAGGAAATCCTAGTTTGAGAATCAGGGGTCTCATATAATTCTTTGCCATACTTGTTATATAATTTGTTATTGTAAATGAAATAACCGTGTTACTTTCTTGTTGTATGGTTAAATTTATGCAATAAACTATTATTATTATTATTATTATTATATTTTATTTTATATATTTTTCAGAATAATAGTACGGGAGGTACCGCTACAGTTGAGTAAGTCATTTTATTTGTGACTGAAAATCATAACAATAATAGTTATCCAGTAATATATAAAATACATGCAATAAATACAATACATGCTTCAACTGATAATGATGGGTAAGGTGGAAGGAAAGAGACGCGCTGGACGAAGGACAAAATCTTCAACAACTCATAGTGTCCCACTGCTGGGCTCGGGTCTCCTCTCAGAAGAGGGTTAAGGCCATACGTCCCCAATCTGGCTAAGTGCGGGTTGGGGACTTAGCTTGGTTTGGGAAGGAAAACATCGTGGCTACGGCTAATATCCGGGAGTGAACCAGTATCACCTCCGTTGAGAAACTGTTCCGCCTAGTCAATGACAAGGTGTAGTACAGGAAGCCACCTACGGCCAACCTTCAGGATTAAAGAGGCCCCGGGAGAAGAGAAGAGAGTAATAGGTAAGAACTCTGAGCGTCAGCTGCTCCGTAAGTGGAGATGCTAAAGGTGAAAAAATCTGTATACCAAGAGAAGGTTGTATATAATTATAAATATATTATTAAATATTGCTTTAATTTAAAAAAATAATCGTAAGTTGTATTGACGAGGGGGGCAGGGGAGTCGAATGTCAGTTACTTGCATATACCTCATTTAAAATTTGTTAAATAAATTTATTTTATACCTTATGAAAGATATATATCTAAATTATTATACTATTAAAATAGTCAAGATAATTGTCAGCTGTACTATTGAGAGAAGCCCAAATTCACACAAAAATTTAACTGAAATAAGTTTACTTCAAATATTTTCGTGGTAAAATGTAGGATAATATTTTGCATTCCTGATGTTGACTTACGATAAAACCAATCTTCACTAGGTATCTCAGGTAATTTACAGATGATACTGAAAAAAATTTAAAATAATGGAAAAAATCTTAAGGCATAAAATAAGCACACTATAACATTTATGGAACTCAACCAATAATAATTAATATGGCAACTAAAGCACAATCAATTTAAAGAAACGATAAATGTTTATGTACTTTTCTATGCTAGTATTCCAAATAGAACTATTTCTCTGTGCGCGTGAAGTGTCAGCTACATTTATCATGGCGATAAATTATCGATTTGCTACACCCGTAGCTTTCCCACTAATAATACTCGCAACATTCGTTAATTTTATAACCAGCAATGATACCGTTATTAAATATGATATACCTAAAGAGCAGCTAGACCCAGATCATGAAAACTTCAATTTTAAGGAATATTTAAGTAAATATAGTCCATCAAAAGTTTGGGAAGAAATCGACAGGAAAAGAAAACAAGAAGGAGTACAAATATCAGATCAAGAGCAATTAGATATAATGTTCAATGCCCTGGATCAGACCGATGACGTTTATAACCTCCGTATAGGATCGCGTGTTCCCAATTCTGATGAGCCAAAAGATGGCCGACGTTTCGGCTGGCAACCGCCAAGAGGATTTAATACTCATGTATACAATTTCGACATACACTTCGATAGAAACCGAATATACGAGCTCATGAGACAAGCGATATATCAAGCAAGAAATCGGATGATTGTTATGCAAATTCATAGAGAGAAATATCGCAAATCATCCATATACAAAATGGGATTCTTAACTAATAAAGCCGATATTGCTGTGAAAACATTTGCTAAGGTTAGTTTTAGAGCACTTAGAAGTTGTGTAGCCAGTAGAACCGTTTCCATGATGCGGTCGCCGGTGTCAGAGCTGATAGAGTATAACAGGAGACAACTAACTTTGTGGTTTGACGCACAAGTTCTAGGACAGTTGGTTTTGAAAAACCACGATATTGCAGTGAGCGTTATAACAAATGAGACGATACCTAATAAAGGAGCGTTGAATGAAATGTTTCTTGAATAATACAAAAATTCGTTTCGATATGTTATGCTGCCGTAAATTTTTACACAAGTTGACTTCAATCATTCAGAAATATCATCCAAAAGTTGTAACCCAATGAAAGACTCAATTTAATTAAATTATTTCCATGATTAACAAAAAAATACCATAATTTTAAGAACATGTAAAATTAAATAAGGGTTAAAATACGTTTTAATCAAATTTGTAAGTGAACATTTACAATTTACATAAAATAGATGAATAATTATTAAAGTATGAATAAGAATAAATTTATTTTTCTTTCACATTAGGAAAATCCTTAAAAATAATAATAATGGTGGTACATGAATATTAACACTGTAAAGACACAATGGTCTTAGACTCGACACATGGATGACAGCGCAAAGCAACCGCTATTAATCTGTCCAAGTTTTAGTCCAAAGTGCCAGGTCTGGCGAGCGCTCTTCAACCCATAGCGCCGTTTTACGCGAATTTTGGTCCATTAAAAGCGACAACAAAATTAAATTATATATTAATAGTTAAATTGCTTCAGTAACAACGAAGAAATGCAACCTGTGTTTTTTTATGATATAGGAGGCAAACGAGCACACGTATCGTCTGATGGTAAGCGATTACCACCGCCCATGGACACCCGCAACAACAGAGGCGTCACAAGTACGTTGCCAGCCTTTTAAGGAGTACGCTCTCATCTTGAAGGTTTGAAGGTCGTATTGGTCCGAGAATACCGCAGGCGAGATTCGTTGACAACAACGAATCTCGCCTGCGGTTTCTGCGAGGCAGAAAGTTTCTTGAAAAGCGCACGGTTGTGGACTGCCAACCATCTAGATGATGGGGATAAATTTCTGTCGCTAAGGACGATGTCGGAAAGAGGCGGCAGGAATCAGCCCGAACAATTCCTCGGAGCTCTCCCCATGGTAAATGCGGTAGAAGATGCACAGTGAAGCCACATCTCTACGTAGCGTCAATCAGTCTAGCCGAATTGAAACTTGGAAATCGACGATTCGAGTAGCTCTCCGTTGAATGCAGCCCAAAGGGAAGGAGCAGATATTGAGGTGCCCCCGCCCAAAGATGGGGACAGTATTCTATGTGAGTCCGGACCTGCGCCTTATAAAGCAAAAGGTGGTGGGCTGGAGTGAAATACTGTCTCGATCTGTTGAGCACAATTTAGCCTTATACTACAAATTGTCACGAAACTAGAATTCGCTCGACATGTCGACACCAAGTATTCCAATATTGGCTGAAGCAGATAGGGAAACATCTTCAAAACGAGGACATACGACCAACGGCAGTTTTTTTGCAGTAAACGCGCAAACTTGTGTCTTTGGTTAAATTGGACTAAATTAGAGTCTGAGATCTCTTTTTCAAAGAGGTCTAAACTTTAGACACAAGTTTGTTTCGACTCTCAATGACATTTTCCCGAGAAATATTGGCGCGGCCGGTGTAAAGTGCATCGCCGGTGCTGTCATCCGCATAACAATGAATGCCGCTAATTTGCAGCATGTCAGTGATACGGAGGAGGAACAAAGTAGGCGATAGCACACAGCCTTGCGGGACACCGGCATTCACAGATATGGAGTCAGAGCATTGATTCCATTATTTTTGAGAAGAGGGAAGTTATAGCTATCGGCCTAAGTTCGATGGATTAGAGCGCTCGGCTTTTTATAGGGGTCGGGTGAACAAATGCTGCCTTCCATGATGTCAGGACTGCGCCAGAAGAGTAGGAGAGCCGAATAAGACACGTTAAGACCGGTGCCAACTCGGAAGCGCACATCTTCAACACTATAGGGGGATTCCATCAGGGCCACTCGACCTATGGATGTTCAGCGATAAAAGTGCCTTACGCACTGAACGTTGTTGAAACTGGATATCCAGCATGCGGCTCTCGCACCGCGGTATTATAGGCGGCTCCTGTTTCCCGTCATCCAAGGTCGAGTTGGACGCAAAGTGTTTTGCCAGAACATCGGCTTCTCCTTTGCGTCATAGGCTAACGGATTATTTCCCAAATACAAAAATGGAAACGCTCGAAACATCTACACGCACAACAACACACACACAGGAAGTTCTCGTTGATCTCTTGAGACATGTAAAAATGAACCTTACATCGAAATACATAGCGTCGAATATCGATTGATTGTTGCGCAGCTGGTACGTCCGTGGTATGGTGAATGACCTTATATGTAAGAGTAGTTTCTAGAATGCCCCAGTAATAATAATAATGGGTATAATTGGGAACTCTCGCGAGTCGCAGTTAAGTTCAGTTTGAGCTACAGTGCGAGAAATATTGAAGTGATGTCAGTGATTAAACTAGCGACCTTGGCGAGAATGAAGTATTATAATTCTAAGTAATATATAAGAATGTTTTTAGTGAGGTCTTTTTACACGCAAAAAGATTTATTTCTCAAATCCATCGAACCCAAACACGTCAGAATAAATATGGTACTTTTATATTTAATGTAAAATCTAATATATATTTTTCAGCTGAATAACAGTTTTACTTTTACAAAACGTTCATATATAATTAACACACCCATGAGCCATTGCGGAAATAAGTATTAAGATAAAAGTTTTATAGCATACATTAAATTTTAATTAGCATTCGAATTAAATGTATTTTCAACTAGAATAGTTCTTTGATATGTGTATATTAATGTTGTGTATATTAAGTAAGTTTACAATTTATATGCTTGTCATTATTACTTTATTTAGAAATCAATAAGATTTTTAAATTTAACTTAAAATGCGTCGAGGAACTACTGTTGTAACGAGTCTAATTCCAAAATCGTTTGCAAATTCTTTCAACCTTAATAGGCTGGTTAAACACGCAACCAAGTTTCCTATTATTATTAATCGGCCACCAGTGCGAATGAGGGATACACATACTCTATAATGTCCACGTAGCTACAATCAATACTTATTTGACTGTCTCAAATGGCGCAGTGGCAATGTACGCGATTGTTACGTTTGAGTCTCGGATTCGATTCCAGGGTAGGACTAAATGATTGTATGATCTGCAAATATTTGTTTCGGAGTTTGGGTGTTTTCTATGTTTAAAATGTAAATATTAACAAAAAAGTAAGTTTGTATTCATATCAGTTGCCTAGTACCCATAGTACAAGTTCTGCTTCGTTAGATGTCTGAAAATATATGTATAATATATGTAGTTCGCGGTCAAGTCGTTAATATAGACCTCTATCTCCAACATAACCAACTCTAGCCTGAGAGGTAAAGTGTCACGAATGGCCAACTCTTGACTCATTTCTTCGTTCGACCCTACATATATATCGTTCGTCTTATTTGGTGTTCATTTGATTGCAGACTTTTCTTATAAGTATGCAGAATCAATAAAATATTCTGATGAAGTCAATCAAACGATATTTGGTAACTTGGCATCTGTGCAGGATCTACTAATGGACGCTAAATATACACTTGAATGGAACGGGAAAAGTGATCCGGATGATTTCGTGGATCCAGAAACAAATATTAACTTTAAAAAAAAAGTACAGTTCATGGAGCCTGATGAGTTTCTAGTTAGGGAAAACAGCAAAGATCACGCTGAACAGATGTACAACAAATTTTCAAAAGAAATTAATCAAATAAAAAGACGGTCTGAGTTAATAGAAGAAGAAGACCCAGACGACCACGATCACAACTTGTTTGGCGCTGAAAAGTGGAAACAGTCCCTTTTGAGACGAAATATCCTGCAATTTATTATACATACAAGACATGAGGTCGGTAAAGCTTTACGTCAAAGAGAACCGATAAGAAGTGACAAGCGATATCAGTTGGGTTATCTATTTAATAGATTAAGGAGGATTAAAACTGAACAAGTGAAATTGCTCTATTATTTACATAATAGAATACGTCATAGAAGCAAACCCTACGGTCACTGGTTTCGATATTATCATGTATATTTTGTTGACGACCCATTTTTGAACCATCTAATGATATATGAAAAACTAACAGCGTTTGATGTCGATATAAAAGATACCATAAATTATATAAAGGAAATTTACTCAAAGAAAGAAAGTTATGATTATGTTGATTATCCACCTAGTACAGGACCCCCTAGAACTACGACTGTAACAGTAAAGACAACTCCAGAAAATTACACTATTCCCGACCAAGCAGGCGAGATGACAATGCCCACGGGAATGGCAATGCCCCCGGGAATGGCAATGCCCCCAGGAATGGCAATGCCCCCGGGAATGGCAATGCCCCCGGGAATGGCAATGCCTTCTGGAAAGTTTGGTCCTGGAAATATGGGTCCTGGAAATATGGCTCTTGGACATATGGGTCCTGGAAATATGGCTCTTGGACATATGGGTCCTGGAAATATGGCTCTTGGAAATATGGGTTGATGATTTATTATATTCAAATAAAAGGATTTTTGACAGTGTTTTAGAATATATTACATGACATCAATAAATACTGACTTAAATTATTTTAATTTACAGTCTGTCAATTCATTTCCAATAACTCTACCTTACAGGCAATCCTCAAAAACTCCCTAATTCTTGTACTAAATGTCTTGCAACACAACAATGGAAATCTCAAAAGATGTAACAATTGTTACATCTTTTGAGATTTCAGTTTCCAACAGTATTCAGATACCTTTGGGTGACACGTCTACTAGTCTGACTCTTCTTTAAAATATTTACAGATAATCGAATGGTTACAGGTACGGTGTCTATGCATTAAAAGATAAACTAATAAAGGGGGGTAATAATTCATGGG
Source organism: Hyphantria cunea (assembly GCA_003709505.1). Classification (NCBI taxonomy): domain Eukaryota; kingdom Metazoa; phylum Arthropoda; class Insecta; order Lepidoptera; family Erebidae; genus Hyphantria; species Hyphantria cunea. The sequence continues at coordinate 30,872 of PKRV01000612.1, forward strand.
TGTACTCCAGGGGGGCAGGGAGGAGCAGCTGCTCCCCCCTGGGATAGGTAACGTCCCTACTAAATATCTTTTTTATCGGTAAAAATAAAGAAGAAGTACTTTTTACCTTACATATATGGACATTTGGAGTTCAATATACCTATTCAATTTGCGCGGTGCACCCCTTCTATCTCACTAACAGCGCTGCAGGCAAAAATCGCTCAAAACCTCAATCGGTAGTCCATTCTGGTCAACGTTTTCACAACAACATTATTGAATTTAGTCAAGCCACTTTGTGTGCCGCCAAGATCAGATCATCGGAGTACTCATAAACATGGGTTAAATTCGGGGGTAATAATTCTAAAATATTTTACAGGTTTTAATAGTTGAAAAAAAAAATGCCTGGACCAAGTATGTTTTAAAATTGGGAGAACCAAAACCACATTTATGAATCGATTTAGCGACTTAGCTCCACCTTGTACAAGAAGGTACTTATAGTCTTATACCAAAACTGAGTACTCTGTGACAAATGGTTGGTTGGACAACCATTTGCCATAGTACCATTTGTCGTATTATTGTATACGTAACAAATTTTCAACAAGGCTTGTTGAAAATTTGTTACGTATACGTATGTTGTTATACTAAACAAACTGACAAATTGAGTGTTGCCTAAATATTATTACTATGACGCAGTTTTTGTATAATTAATCCGAATACTTGGCGTCGACATATCGAATGAAGTCCAGATTCGTGGCCAATTGAAGATTAAGGCCAAATTGGCCTCGAAGAACCTTGGCGTCTCTACAGATTGAGAGAGTATTTCACTCTGGCCAACCGCCTCCTGCTTTATAAGGTGTAGATTAGGCCCCATATGGAATACTATTCTCATTTTTGGGCAAGTGCATCTAACGGAGAGCAACTCGAATTTTCAAATCGACTAGACTTTCTACGCTGTGTAGAGATGTGGCCTCGCTATGTGCTCCGAGGAAATGTTTGAACTGATCCCTGCTGCCTCTTTCCGCCATCCCCATCAGCTAGATGGGCCACAACGCACTTGTGGGCGTAATTTGAGATGCCAACAAGACTGGCAATAATCGCATGCCATCAGGCGATCCTTCTGCTCGTTTGCCTCTTTGCCAATAAAAAAGAAGCTAGACTATCAAAGTATTGGAATCAAGATGTAAGGTAATACAAGTAGCAGAATCTTTTTACCCGAAGGTGAAGATATCTCTAATAGTACTGCAATGCCACTACCAACTGCTACAATTGAAAGGTTATGATTCAGCACACATAGACGTATAAAAAACTTGGTTAAGATGAGATGTGATCAAAGATAGAAGAAATGGAGTTTGTACGCTCAGTGTAGGGACTTAGAAAATTTGTTGAAACCACGGATAATTCTTTCACGGAAGACATTTGAAACATGCTTGCCGAAAACCCGCTTAAGTTACTTTTAAAATCGCATTTTTTTAGTTAAAGAATATTTCGAATATTATAAAAACCGGGTTTGCCCCCCTCTGGCTTAGAATCTGGGTACGCCCATGGGGGTTTTATAAAGTAACAGAACCCAGGACAGCAGCTTTTAGAATTCTCGATTGTTTATCTTTGTGTTTGTACACGCTAATCTCAGAAGTGCAATTAACGCGTACAACCAAACAAACTTTTCAGCTTCATAATATTAGTGAAGAGTATGCGTCTATTCAGTCACCTCACTCGTTCACTCATTCATGTACTTGGTCACACATTCATTCATATAGATAGTCTCGGACGCACGTTTCTTATGCGAGAGAATTGGCGTAAACAGACGTGTTAGTAAGCCTGTGAAATCTACACCCCTATAGACTAAACGGCTATAATTCAGGGCATCAAACAATAAAAGAAAAGACACATGATGAATATTCTTTTATTAACAGAATTCTTTAAAAAAACGCACTAAACATTTATTTAGTTTAAACGGTATTTGCTTGTTGGAACTAGTCACATTAAACTAATGTTTAATGGAATATTATAACTATTTTAAATGATGAGTAACGAAGCTTGATTAATCTAATATGCACTAAGAATAATTTCAAACTCGGCTCCAGGTTCGGCCAGGTTAATAATAACTACTACTAAAATAATAACTACTCTGGGCGACGGATGAGGCCATCTGTCGCCCTAGCAGCAGCAGGGTTTTGGGAGCAGCAACGGAAATATCGGTGTTTCTACGCAGGAGGGGTCTACAAACCGTAGGTGGTCGGAGGTAAGTAGGGGATCAGGGGTTTCCTTCCTAATGTGTACCTAGTTCCCCGGCTCCTAGAACCCGCGATGGCGTGCAGTTTTGATCGGTTCGAGTCCGACATACCACCGGGAGGTGGGATCCGAGGGGATTTTTGCACGAAACAAAAGGTTAATATTAACTGCCGAATAGTAGCCCTGATATAAGCTTTTGTATGTCGAAATATGACTTGAATTTCATTTTTATTAGTAATATACTCACACGTCTTACATGCAGCCGCCTGGTCCCAAACTAGAAGATAACAAGACTACTGATGAACATACTTACGTATTTATAAAAACATAGATAATATAGACAAATTACACATAACCACAGAATAATTGCTCATCATACAATTATTTTTCTTCTTTTGTTTGCAAAGATGAACGTCTCTAGGAAAGTTTTTCGTGCTATGGTTTTCTATGATTATAAACGAGGGTTAAATTTCAAGGAATCTCAAGGAAAATTATAAGCTACTTTTGGGGAGTCTGCTCCTGCGTCAGCAACAATTACTTATTGGTTTCGTAAATTTAAACGTGGTCGAGAGAACTTAAACGATGACCCCAGACCCGGCCGACCACCAACTGCAGTAACTCATAAAAACGTCAACAGGGTAGAGAGGCTATTGCGAGAGAATAGACATATTACACATCGAGAGATACAGGCTGAACTGAATACCGTATCAAAGGCAGTTTCCACCATCTTATCCGTGGGAGAGCCACGCTTCGGCATGAATGGGCCGGCTCGACCGGAGTGATACCACGGCCTCACAGAAAACCGGTGTGAAACAGCGCTTACGCTGTGTTTCATCGAGTGAGTGAGGATACCGGAGGCCCATACCCCAATCCAACGCCCCCTATCCCCCTCACCATTCCCCTTCCCCCCAGGCCGCCATAGTGTGGGTCACCATGCTGCATTGTTCTTTTTCGCATTGAGGATGGTGACCACCACTCTTGGATTCTGCTCACGCTTTCCATCAGGCAGGGCTGAGTCATTTTGGCAGCTTAAATAAAAAAAAAAAAAAAAAAATCTTGTATGAACACACACCTTAAACTTAGAGACCTCGTTCTCCCACCGATGAGCAAAAATGCCGTCGTGTTGATTGGTGCAAATTTATGTTAAAAGGAGGAGGAATTTCGCAAAGCGTATCCTACAATCGCAGTCGGCGCGGTAATAAAATAATGATAGCGGTTTTTTTTGACGCAGTGGACCAGTAGCAGTAATTCCGCTAGAAGACCGTAGAACAGTTACTAGTGAATGGCACAGCGAAGTTTGTCTGCCTCAAGCTTTCGGAGAGTTGGAAAGAGAGCACCCAAGGAGCGGCGTCCGTGGCATTCTTTTTCACCAAGATAGCGCGCCCGCTCACACATCTGCTAGAACTATGAACTATTTGACAAATTCGGGGGTATAAATGTTACCCCATCTTCCGCTCAGCCTAGATGTAGCTTATTTACCACGGAAAAAAATGCTTACGTGAGCGAAAATTTAGCGTCGTAGACGGGACCGTCACACGTTTTTTAAATGTTTTAAAAGCTGGCTATCCGAATGCTTAAGTGCATTCAGATTGGAGGGGATATTTTGAAAAACTGTTAATATACTTTTTTATATTCTATAAATTTTTCATTTCACTGTTTTTGGAACAGACGATGTATTTTCAAAAAGTAAATATGTATATATATCAGTTGTCTAGTAACCGTAATTTAATTAACTTAGGACTTGATGGCGTTGTATGACCCGCGTAACTTTGCGACTCTTTTCAATCCTGCTCGTCCGCTCGTCACCTGTTGGTCTAACCAACAGGTGACGAGCGGTCGACAGGTGACGAGATGAAATATGTGTATATATGTGAAAATAGACGTAAGTATGTTATAAAACAAAAACGATTTCTATATGTGGATGCCAGTAAATAAATTATGGATAATAATAGAAAAAAGTTTTTTTTTATCATTCTCCTTGTTTAATAAGTTCTCATCTACACAAAAATTGAAAAAAAAAAGACAAATTCGAATAACACCAATTTTTTTTATTTATTCTAAGTAATAAATTTTTACATAGTACAAAATAAAGTCACTGCCGTTTAGATGTTTTAAACTACTCAACGGATTATAATGCAGTTTTCAGCAACAGATAGAGTAATTCAAGAGGAACGTTACATGCATATTACAAATAGAGGCAAGCCGAGAATTTCAAAGACTTCCATGCGAAACCTGGCCGGGTCGGTCTATTAAGCACTCTAGTACTAAATATAGGAAAATGATAAAATTTTCTTTTACAAAAAACAGTTAAAAGGTAATCTAATCTCAATAGTAATGCAATCGTTAGCATCTCACTGTAGCTAAATTTTATTATCACTACTTAAAGGTATCACAATTAATAATGGCCCAAAATTACACCTGCTATGTGCAAGGCCAATTATTGGCTTAATTATCAAATCATATAGACGAACAATCTAAAAAAAACCACTCAAAACATCATCACTGTAATATTGACTTTAAATACAAGCGAAAAAAAACTGAAATCCCAAATACTACAAAATCACTGAATGAACATAATCAAGTAAAAAAAGTAAAAATTTATAAATAATAACATTAAAAATTAATTAATAATAACAAAATTGTCTATAACACAATTATATTTATTAAAATTACTCAACTACATTTTTGTTCATGAACTAAAATATTTTTTACGCACAAAGATAATACAATCAATACAAACACTACCTCACTAATTATTAAAAAATATTTTACATAATAGTGTTTGAATACTAGTCGTTATAACAAAATCTCATATGACAAGAATGAAATGAACATACATGTATATAAAATATGGATAAATCTATTCACTTCGAAAAAAATGTGTGATTTTTAAAAAGCTACAATTAATAAATAAAATGTAATATTAGTTATTGGTATAAAGTACATTCAAATTGTCTATGGTTGTTTCTTGTATATGCGTCCTTACAGCAAGCTGACATGGTAATTGCATACAGTATTAAAATAACCAAGAACAATATTCAATATAAAAAATATAGAATATAATAGTGGTATTAACATTTATTATTAATGTGTAGTATTAATAGTAGTTACCATTATTATTATTATTCTGATGCTTTTAATATTAGCATATAATTCTCAGCTCTATTGCAATGTAATAAATTATATAATATGTAGAATGTTTTATAATGACGTTTAACAATTGAAGAAAATCTAATTTGACTGAGCAATCGAGTATCATTACATATTGTAATTTTTTTTTATAATAGGGGGCAAACGAACATACGCCTCGCCTGATGGTAAGCGATTGCCGCCGCTCATGGACACCCGCAACACCAGAGGCGTCACAAGTGCGTTGCCGGCCTTTGGGGGAAGATTGGGGAAAGAGTCTGTATATGGGCCTCCGGTATCCTCACTCACTCGGTGAAACACAGCGCAAGCGCTGTTTCACACCGGTTTTCTGTGAGGCCGGTCGAACCGGTCTATTCGTACATAACTATACATACGAATTTACAAACTATACATACGAATTATACAACTATTTTTGGGATATATCGGTATACAGCATAAAAACGAGCGATATTCACAATACTCATATATAATATTTAACACTTGACATGGTAGGTGTCCTAAGGTGTGACTAAGAGTGCTTATTATTCAAACTAAACAGCGCGCACTTATTAGTCAAATAGAACTCACATCTACGAATTCCTGTTACATGCACTTAAGTACTTATTTATGTACTCGTTACCACAGATGGCGGAGAAGCGAAACGAAAGATGTTACATTTTATGAATTACTTAGTATAAATAGTTTCATGTACATGACTAATTATTATATTCACAATCCTATATTTCATACTGATTTATTCATAAATATAAAAATATACTAAACTACGGTGACAAATAGCCCTAAGAACATTTAAAAAGCGAATTTTACTGAACTGTCAAAACTGGAAAACGACAGTGCTGCCATCATTGCAGCTTAAAATAGTAATCTCACTATGAAAGTACAAAATAAATAATAAGTTCATTTTTTTATATTTACAATTCTTGTCAGTCATACCTGACGAAGGTAGCGGAAGGTATACTCTTCAATTAGCTGTCTCCTAAGCTACACAAGCACCATAGAGCCCTAGAAGATTGATATAGAAAACGGAAGAAGACTATGGAACTTTCGATTTATTTATCATTAAACTTTTAAGTATTGTATTGGACAGTAAGTCAAAAAATAATACATTTTGTATTAAGAAAAGGTTAAATAAATTATATCAAATTGCTTGACAAACACTTAAACATCGCTTACATTTATATATATAGTATACATATTTCAATAAATTTAGGCCCTGTACCGGCTACATATAATTTCCAGGTAGCTCATCTGACAAATAGTTCGATACAATTTATATGGAAGATAGGTAAGTAAAATTATCTATCAGATAAGCTAAGCGATATCTGTAACCAGTGAAACAGTGCCAGTTCAGTTTCAGATACACTTCTAAACATTAAAGTAAAAAATGTCAATAATTGACTCACCCACGCTCTATAATCTATGGAATAACATTACGTTACGACTATTCACAAATAAATAAATTAAACTAGCTTTTTAATGAATAGCAACTTCAAAATGTCAATTCAATTTTTAGACTAAGGACTACATGGACAAATTGAAACAGAAATTAATCACTTTTCGTATATATCTAACCGTCCATGAGAAGGTCATAGAGTACCGTGGTAAAGCCTGACAGACTTCTTAAAGTGGAATAACTTGTGAAAATGATTTGACACAATGCCATTTAATAACAAATCATCTCAATTCGCAGTCATAGTGTGTGATCACCACTCTTGGACTCTGCTTATGCTTTCCATCAGGCAGTGTGGAGTCACTTTGACAAGTCCAAATATATAAAAAACTTCCATATGTATCTTTTTTAATATGTCTGTCTCTATACAAAAGCTTGCAACAATTTGAGTTTTTTTAGATTTTTATGATACTTTTAATATACATCTCTAACACCAACAAATGTAGAACTCAAAAATTGCATGTCATTTGAAGACTTTGCACAATTATCTTAAGTATATCAAAGGCCTGCCTTGACTGTCACTACTCACTACTTATACGAAATACTAAACTTATCTACGATCTTAACTCACATTCCCGGATCTGCAGTCTCAAATGTTCATTTAATATTTAATCTGATGAAATCGACTTTATGCCAAGTAGAAATGTGAAATTCTACCAAATAGGAAAAACATCTAAAGTAAAAACTTTCGTTTAGCATACAATAAATACGAATAAATAATTTTACTAGGTATTTAAAAAACTATATAATGTTAAATCGATGAACAACAATTAGTCGATTAAAAAGACGTAATGATTTGGATTTAGTATTTAGCAATGATTGTTTAGTAAACTAAAAAGTGTGAATTATTAAAGTGATAGTAAACTAAAAATCTAAGGGGCGATAATCTCATGTCTTCCTCATGAGGGAAATCCTTTAACTCTAACATCTCTATTTACTCTGTCGAATAACTCCTTCCAGTTCTTTTAACTCTACTTCTTGATGTAGTTTACAACTTCTTTATAGGCGAACTGTAATCTCTTTGGCTAATCTTTCATCAGCGGAATCTCTGCCTAACTCTCATTAGTCCAATCCTATTAAAATCGGTCAAACATTTTAGAGCTACAAGCACTCAAACATCACTATTCTCTTATTGGAAGTTAACACAACCATCTCATAGTATGAATTGGTTCTCTATAGTATACACCACATGATATTATACAAAAACTATACGAAACGGATATATTTAGATTTAAAAGTCGGATTAGAAGTGTCATCGATCTAAAACGGAAAAGTTTAAGTCTTCAAAAGATTGAGATGGAATCGATTGGATTCCATCCTGGTGGGCAGTTTCAAGTGAGTTTCAACTCAAGGAAAAACTAGCGATAAATATAAAATGATTCACATTACTACAGGCATTTTCTCTGACCATCTGCATTATCTCTGATACTTTAAGCTGGTGTCTCTCAGGGTACTTGACTGCAAACCGTCGGGATGTGGTGTGGTGACCCTCACTGTGACTTTGGCTTTTGGTGCGTAGCGTCCGACGAAAATATGAATGAGTATTCGGCTTTCTTCTCGGCAAATGATATGAATTCATCTGAAATGGAAGATGATTATTAGGAAATGAAAATATGTATTCGTATTATAGTACTAATGTCTATGTGAAAAATTATAATTTTTTTTAACTTATAGGATGCTTTTTTGCATGATAATCGGCACTACACTGATTAAAATTAAGTTTATTGGTAGTTTTCTTAAATTTAATTTGTCAGGAGGCAACTTTGTTTTGGGAATAGGGTTATGTCACTATTTTCTTAATATGAATAGGTGGTAGCTATGTTTTGAGTATCAATCAGACTAGTTCACATTCTACACAAGTTGAATTTCTCTTTAGGTCACTTTTATTTATAAATGCAATGTAAGCTATTAGCAATAATATACACGTCTATTTTCAGTAAAATTTTCGTGGATGGATCATTTTTATTTTAAGGGTTCCGTACCTCGAACGGAAAAATCGGAACCCTTATAGGATCACTTTGATGAACGTCTGTCTGCTTCTCTAACCTCTTTTTTCAAGAACCCGTGGCAGTATCGAGCTGAAATTCATATCAAATACTCAAGGCTTCTATCCTTTAGAGCTAGCCCTAGTTAAAAAATCAAAACTTTTAAGCCAACGCAATCTAAAGATACAACCGTTTATGCAGTAAATTTTCGACACTCGCAAGGGAATAAAAAACCTACAAGGTACTTCCCGTGAGCTCAGAATCTTGAAATTTGGTACGAAACAACGTCTTATAGCAGAAATAAAGGAAAAATTGCGAAAAGCATAAATTTTAATGACTCATAAAATATACATACAGGTTTGTACGGAACCCTCAGTGCGCGAGTTCGACTCGCACTTGGCCGATTTTTTTAATCTTTAGCGCTTTATTATTAGAGGCGCTCATAGCCCAGTTGCACTCGGTGATTAGAAACAATCAGCGAGGGCAAGCAACGACGGCGCGGTCAGTACCTGGATGGGTGACCGCTGGTGGCATGTTACCATGAGCGTCTCCGTGATTCGGAGGTCACGTTAAGCAGTCGGTCCCGGTTGTTATCATAGGATAACAGTCGTAAAGCTTAGTTGGAGGCCTTCGGAGGGCTTAAAAACATCCAACGGCAAGATTTACGTAGCCACAACGTATTCTTGCCAGTCCCCAACCCGCACTTGGCCAGCGTGGGGACGTATGGCCTTAACCCTCTCCTGAGAGGAGACCCGAGCCCAGCAGTGGGACATTATGGGTTGATGATGATGATGCTTTATTACTATATAGCACTAAAGATTAAGTCTCAACCCTCTCCTGAGGAGACCGGAGTCCAGCAGTGTGATGTTATGGGTTGTTGGTGATCAAGCGTGTGGTGGGTGGTACTCACCGTAGGAGAGCTGCCCCGCCTCGTGCAGGTCGGCGGCGCGGAAGGCGGCGAGGGCGTCTGGCGGCGCGAGCCCGAGGCAACGCGCCGCCAGCTCCGCGAACTGCGCCGCGTTCACGCGCCGAGCGCTACCGCCCCACACCTGACAACACACACGCACCGGTACATCTCCGACTCAATTTTCAAGCCCAAACATTGTTGTATAATGTAATCACAAATTTTGACAAAAAAAAATTGACTTCGAGACTTAGAGCAAATTAAAATGGGACCACATGGGAAGCACCAGCGTTGAAATAAAAAAATATTAATCGGTTCACCCAGTCGAAAGTTATGAGTTATAACTTCTCTTTTTTTGTAATCGGTTTAAAAAAAATTTTTGCCTCTGGCTTCTGGCGTTTTAATGCGTTATATCGAATACGGTACAAAGTAGTCTAGATAGTAGTCTGATATATTAACTATTAAATTTTATCTAAATCAATTCAAAATGTGTTTTTCATCATAGGCAAAACAAGACACTCCATTACCAGGGTTTTTTTAACCCCCGTTATAAAGGAGAATGGCGGATCATGTACCACTAGTAACATGTGATGTCTGGTGATTAGATTTATACAGTTTATAAAGTAAATCTTCCTGAATGTTCATATGTTATTATTATATATTTAGAAGTATGCAAAGAGTAAATAAGTTGTTCTGAAAAAAAGTTGTAAACGCTATAACTAAACGTTTAAGTTAATGTCAACAAAACGTATTCTCTATTTTCTAAGCTTGCCATGCATAAAATATAAATAACATGAAATCGATTATCTTATTTAAATCGGTAGTTATTGATTATGTCACTACTATTGTTATTAAATAAAAATAATTATTTCACCTGATAATAACACCAAGATAATAATGTACAGTTATTATTATCATAAAATAGTAAACGAAAGAATATTTCAAAACAATTAATTTTAAATAGGGGAACAACAAGTTTCGATCAAAACGACAACATTAATCGATTCTAATAAGTGACAAAGTAATATAACTGATGTACTTCCGCGAGGGAGACCAATGATCCCAAGGTGGCGTGGAGTTTCTGGTAAACAAGTCGCTTTCTGGCAACATTGTGGAAATTTCCAGTGTGTCGAACAGGGTAGCGCACCTCATTGTCAAGCTCACCGAGAGGTATAGCCTCAAGGTAATACAAGTGTACACACCGACCTCGGCTCACTCGGACGATGAGGTGGAGGATATATTCGATGACATATCGAGGGCCCTCCACTCCACTACTAAAATCCACTACAACGTTGTTATGGGTGACTTCAACGCCAAAGTGGGAGTACAAACCTGCGGCGAATCGGTAATAGGATCCCATGGATTTGCAAACAGGAATCATAGGGGGCAAACGCTCATCAACTTTCTCGAGCGGGAGGGGCTGTTTTTGATGAACTCATTTTTCGAGAAACGGCCCCAAAGAAAGTGGACGTGGAAAAGCCCGGACGCTATGACCAAAAATGAGATTGATTTCATCATAACGGACAGGAGGCACATATTCAGAGACGTCTCAGTGCTCAATAGGTTTAACACCGGTAGCGATCACCGACTAGTCCGAGGTTCTCTGAATATCAACTTCAAGGCTGAACGTGTCCGCATGATGAAGTCCAGGCTCCGACCAACTCTGCTCCAAGTCGAGATGGGATCTGAAAAATTCCAGTCAAATCTGGAAAACCGATTTGTTGCCATGGAAACCACAAGAGACGTAAACCAGAACCTTGAAAATGTGGTTCGAATCCTCAGGAGTGAAGGTACGAGATTTTGTCAAATGCAGCGTACAGACACGAAGTCGAAGCTTTCAGAGAGGACACTAGGGTTAATGAAGGAAAGACGTGAGAACCCGCCAGTCACTTCATCGGCAAAACGGACTCTAAACCGAGAGATTAGTAAGCGTGTACGACACGACCTCCGATGCTCCAACACTCTTTTGATTGAAAGAGCAATCGAGCAGAATCGGGGGTCAAAAGTGTTTGTGAAATCTCTTGGAAGAAGCCATTTGACGAAGCTGACCACAGTAAGCGGAGAAGTCGTTGCTTCCAAGCTGGCTGTCCTTTCGGAAGTAGAAAGCTTCTATGGCGATTTGTACGCTTCGCATGCATCTCGACCTGATCCCGAAAATGAGGACCCTCGAGCCAAATTAACACGCCACTTCACCGAAGATCTGCCAGAAGTCAGCATTGACGAAATCGAGATGGCTCTTAGACAGCTGAAAAATGGAAAAGCCCCTGGAGAGGATGGCGTTACTACAGAGCTGTTAAAGGCTGGAGGTAAACCCGTATTAAAGGCGCTCCAAAAGCTTTTCAACGCTGTCCTGTTCGAAGGGAGGACTCCAGAGGCGTGGAGTAGGAGTGTGGTCGTCCTGTTCTTCAAAAAGGGAAATAAAACCATGTTGAGGAACTATCGGCCCATTTCCCTCTTGAGCCACGTCTATAAGCTGTTTTCAAGAGTCATCACGAACCGTCTTGCGCGAAGACTCGACGAATACCAGCCACCGGAGCAGGCTGGGTTTCGGAGCGGATATGGCACCATAGACCACATCCACACAGTGCGGCAGATAATACAGAAGACCGAAGAGTATAATCAGCCCCTGTGTCTAGCATTTGTGGACTATGAAAAGGCCTTTGACTCGATTGAGATCTGGTCTGTTCTGGAGTCCCTGCAGCGTTGCCAAGTAGATTGGCGGTACGTCCGAGTGTTGAGATGTCTCTACAAAGCCGCTACTATGTCCGTCCAAGTACAGGATCAGCATACAAGACCCATACCATTGCATCGAGGAGTGAGGCAAGGGGACGTTATATCCCCGAAATTATTCACTAATGCAATGGAGGACCTGTTTAAGACGCTGCACTGGAAAAGGCGCGGTATCAACATCAATGGCGAATACATCTCTCACTTGCGATTTGCAGATGACATCGTCATCATGGCAGAGACGTTGCAGGACCTACAACAGATGCTGAACGACCTGGCTGACTCGTCTGTGCGCATCGGCCTACGGATGAACTTCGACAAGACCAAGGTCATGTTCAATGAACATGTACTACCGGAACCGGTTGCGGTACACGGTGCCGTTCTCGAAGTTGTTCAAAAATATGTATACCTCGGGCAGGCTTTGCAGTTAGGTAGAAACAGCTTTGAGGACGAGGTGAACAGAAGAATCCAGCTGGGTTGGGCAGCGTTTGGGAAACTTCGTCGGGTCTTCTCATCATCGATCCCACAGTGCCTAAAGACGAAAGTCTTCAATGCGTGCGTCCTACCCGTAATGACTTACGGAGCCGAAACGTGGACACTTACGGTTCGACTGGTCCATAAGTTTAAAGTCGCTCAGCGTGCAATGGAGAGGTATATGCTCGGCGTTTCTCTAAGGGATCGCATTAGAAACGAGGTGATCCGACAAAGAACCAGGGTCATCGACGTAGCCCACAGGATTAGCAAGCTGAAGTGGCAGTGGGCTGGCCACATTTGCCGAAGAACCGATAACCGTTGGGGTAAACGAGTTCTTGAGTGGAGACCGCGTCTCGGCAAACGTAGTGTAGGACGTCCACAAGCCAGGTGGAGCGATGATTTGCGCAAGACGGCTGGCAGGAGCTGGATGCGAGAAGCCATAGATCGAACTAAGTGGCGTGAAATTGGAGAGGCCTATGTCCAGCAGTGGACTGCGATAAGCTGGTGATGAGGTATTACAGACAATTTCCGTTTTTGTCATGTCAAGCGGAAGTTCGCTGGTAAAGTTTATGTATATTAGTTTACATGGCTATATAAAATTACCTTGAATGCATACGACAGTAATTTTGAAAGAGGTGTGTTCTGCAGTGACAGGAATGCAGCACATAGGAGGTAGTCCGGGAAGTACACCAGACCACTAGATCTCTGAAATATTAAAAATATATAAATAAATAAATATTTGGGACATCTAACACACAACGCCATCTAACCCCAAGCTAAGCAGAGCTTGTGTTATGGGTACTAGACAACTGATATAAATACATATATACTTTTTTTTGTAAATACATACATATTATACATAGAAAACATCCAACCTTCGAAACTAATACTTGCAGATCATACAAACATTTTGTCCGACCTGGGAATCGAACCCGAGACCTCAAGCACAGCAGTCGCATACGCTACCACTACACCACCGAGGCAGTTTATGAGTTATATATCAAGTAAACAAACTATTAATATGCAAATTTAGATCAGATTGAATCTCTATTACACGCTTTTTATTAGCTTCACCTGTGTGTTTGTATATATACTGTAAAAAATAATATTTTGTTTATTCCATTTATCAACTTCACAATTATTTTTATTACCAATTAGGATTAAAATTCACTAATAATGTTTATTAAATAGGTCATTTTATTTAATAGTCACACCCAGCAATAAACCTGTATTCTGGCCTCTATTAATGGAACTCTCTGTTAATGAGACATATATTTATTTATATCTGGATATCTGAGCTACCGGGTAAGTGAAATACATCTATAAGTCAGACGTATTCGCAGGTCCCTTGATGTCTCGCTTAACCAGGTTTTACAGTATTGGTTTGATAAGAATTGATTTGACCCATTTCAAACGGTCAGATTTCATTTAAACTTAGTAGACTTATCGAGAACCGATGACAATACAATAATTGAAAAAACAAAAGGAAACAGGCTTTTATAAATAAACCAAACTAAAAACCATTTTTTTTTATAATCCTATTTTAGGTTAGAGTAATAAATAAAAGAAATTATTTTAATGTGACATGCATGGGGCATTACTGACATTATCGAAATATTTTCAGAAAGAACCCCTCGCTTTTTTTTAACGTTAAATTACTCCATTAAGGCGGGAGCGTCTCTTACACTCACACACCCTCTCAAACACACACGCACATGAACACACACGTGCACACACATGCACACACATACACACAAAGAGAGGTTAACTTCATACTTTTAATTACGTTATTTTTATTCGTAGTCATACTGTAGAATTATTCTACTAACATAATCTGTGGGAAAGCCACGCTTCGGCATGCATGGGCCAGCTCGACCGGAGTGATACCACGCCCTCACAGAAAACCGGTGTGAAACAGCCCCTGCGCTGTGTTTAACTGAGTGAGTGAAGATACCGGAGGCCCATAATCCAACCCTTCCCCTCATCCCCCTCCCAATCCCCCAAGGCCGGCAACGGACTTGTGACGCCTCTGGTGTTACAGGTGTCCATGGGCGGCGGTAATCTCTTACCACCAGCTGATACGTCTGCTCGTTTGCACCTTATTCCATAAAAAAAACTGTCAACGCTAAGTCAAAATTCCCATATGGAATGGCGCCATAATCCGAAATACAGGTTTATATCTAATTTGTCAACGATATCTCATGTTAGATTTTTTATTATTTTTTTCAATAAATATTATCTAAATATTTCAATGTTAAACTATTTTTTCGATTAACTTTGCCAAATGCGACTTTAATCATACGACATCTTAACATCTTAATGTATTGTCATCTTTGTTCTTTGATATTTTACAATGATATAATATTATTATAATTCTGTTTTTTACTGATTTTAGTACACAAATTAGTATACAACCACCCTGAACAAAGATAGACAGACAGTGCTCACCTTTACGAATATGTCAAACAGTCTCTGCGACCGTATGTCAAGTGGTATGCCAAGTCGACGTGTGAACTCTTCTACGTTGACCCATTGTGCCGGAGCCCCAGGACCTCCCGTCCCAAGCGTCCCTGCCGCCAGGTGCAGTTCTATCTGAGAGCGGGTCAGCCTGTAAACATTACATCCAATATCTATTTAAAAAACATTTATCACAAAACAAAATTTTGGGCATCTTACATACAACGCCATCTAGCCCCAAGCTAAGCAGAGCTTGTGTTATGGGTATAAAAATATATACCCAGTGCCCGATTTAACCACTACGCTAATCGCATCCAACAGTTACCCACCTATGCCGAATTAATAATAATAATTAATAACAATAAGAAATATTTCGGACATCTAATACACAACGCCATCTAGTACCAAACTAAGCAGAGTTTGTATTATCGGTAATAGACAACTGATATGAATACATAAATACTTTTTTTCTGTAAATACATACATATTATACATAGAAAACACCCAAACTCCGAAACAAATATTTGCAGATCATACAAACATTTGGTCCCACCTAGGATTCGAACCCGAGACCTCATGGACAGCAGTCACGTACGCTGCCACTGTGACACCGAGGCAGTCCAATTGTATATGTATTATGTATTAAATGACACACCCAAGTTGAGATCTGATGTCGTTGACTTCTCTGGACAAAGCACCTCCAGGTATTCCCAGTTGTTTAGCTCGAGCGATGAGCCGGCAGTCATCGTACGTGTAATCTAGTACTGGAACGCCCAGAGCTCTGTAAAAGAATTCGGAGCCTATATTACACAAATGCACATTACGTATTTTACACAGTAACACAATGATAGTATATTTATATCCACACCTAAGTGTTTTATTAAGCTTGTAACTGTAAATACTCATGTATGTCATTATACGTACGAATTATAGATCCTACTAATATTTAAATATAAACGCGAAAGTTTGTAAGTATGGATGGATTTTTCGGTCGGACGGTCAGGTTAGGTAGGAGCAGCATAGTGATTATATACAGGTGAACATGCATACTCACTTGGCCATGACATCTCTAACATTCCTGGCGAAGAGTTTCGGGTCTCGCTTCTCCTCTTCACTAGGGTAGTACACCGGCAGGAACTCGATCTCGCAGGAGCTGTGCACCTGGGTTAAGGTCAGCCATAACAACTTCAAACTGGAAATAACAGAGGAAACATTACTGGATTTGGTGCATAAACAATAGATGTAAGGTATTTTTAGAATTAAGTTTACTTTTGTAATATGTAAATAAGCTGAAAGGTCCATGGATGGTAAGTGTTTAGCGTCACGCATGGACACTTAGACCTGAGGAATCACTCCTTAAGTCGCCTCAAAATGTGACGAAAGTAATTCTTAATGTGACGTTCTACTTAATATAATTTATTATTTTCATACTCGCGCTTTAGCGGATAGCGCATGCGACTGCAGATCAAGAGGTCTTTGGTTCGACTCCAGAGTAAGCCGAGTGTTTGTTTTCTTACAAGAAATTACAAGAAGCCCAAAGTATGAAGTTGAGGATGTTTGAAGTCCATACCTCGGATAGCGCGTTAAGCCGTCGGTCATGATTATCATGAAAACATTTGGGTATCATTATTATGAAGTCAGTACACTCAAATATGGTACAAACTTGTTCAATCTTCGAATTCAGTTCACCCTCAGACTTGTGAAAGTCCGACGCCAATCATATAAAACTAAGTATTTAAACTAAGTAACCAGCCCCAAATAGTAATGAGAATCATTTTTACAGGCTGGGAAGTTGATTGTTTTTTTACTCTCACAGAAGCTTCAAAAATAACTATACTCACGCGCCTGGCCCCTCCCACGTCCATGTGACAGTATCCCTTGCATTCGGGTACCTGATGATGACCGGCTGTACGGGAACTCCCGGGTAAAAACCTCCTGGCTTAAAGGTTATCAAGCACGAGCGGTTTGTGCAGGTGCCCTCTGGAAATATGAGCACCTGGAACATTTAAAGAAAAAATAAAAGAGAACATTAAAATGTGGAAAGGTAAAGATGATTTATTCCTAATTACAAAACTGCTTTAAGTTTTTTAGAGACCGTTTTGAAGTTTTTAATTTTGTATTCATTTGGAATATACATCCTGGGAACTTTAGAACAACGATTTGTGGGTCATACAAAGTGTTGTCTCAATTACAAAATGCTACTAAAGCGCTAAATCTTGAAAAGCTCTAGGCCAACCGCGCAATCAGAAAAGTTACCATAAATATTTTTTTTTATGTAATCGCGGGCAAACGAGCAGTCGTATCGCCTGATGGTAAGAGATTATCGCCGCCCATGGACATCTGCAACACCAAAGGCGTCATATGTGCGTTGCCGGCCTTTGGGGGATGGGGAGGAGAATGGGGATCGGAAGAGGGGCTAGGGTATGGGCCTCCGGTATCCTCGCTTATTCGGTAAAACACAGCGCAAGCGTTGTTTCACACCGGTTTTTTTGTGAGGCCGTGGTATCAATCCGGTCGAGCCGGCCCATTCATACCGAAGCATGGCTCTCCCACGGCAAATATACAAAGAAGTTACCATAGCCAACCATAGATACCTACGATTTAAGAGTAGAAACACATGTAATTTGCGGCTACGGCTCAATGACGGAGGAGATTTAGTCGCTAACATAACCCACTTGGTGAACAGCATCCAAAGAATGGTTGAAGCATGACCCTCTCAAGATAAAACCGGTCACGATAAACGCAACTAAAACTGTGTAGAACAGTTTAAAACATTGCTTTTACAGTTATTTTATGTTCACAACTCGCGACGACCACACATAGAAAATGTTGAGCGCCAGATGTAGATCATCGAGGTAGTCCATAAAATTCTGAATTCTCGTATGTAAATCCTACTGATATTATAAACGCGAAAGTTTGTATGGATGGATGTTTGTTACTCTTTCACTTAAAGACTACTCAACGGATTTGGATGAAACTTTACAATAATATAGCTGATACATCAGAATAACACATAGGCTACTATTTACCGCGATAAAAGACTTGTACCCGTAAGGAGCCGCGGGCATAAACTATTAATACATATTTTTTATAACTTTGTAGATTTTTACGAAATACCATGACATTTAAGAAATAGTCTTTCATTTTATACGTTCATGCTGTCGCTTTCGTATATAATTCACAACTTTATGACATGTTTTAAAAAATTTCGCCGTCTACAATACGCTAACAGTATTTCAAATACGATATTTAGGTATTTTCAAAAAAAGGATTACAAATGGTTTTCTTCTGGTACAGATCTTGCTTTCGTATATAAATCATATATATTTTTATTACTTTTTTTGGAGACTTTTACGAAATACCGTGACATTTAAAAAATGGACTTGAGATTTACGCATTAAGGCAGTCAGTTTTAAATATTTTTAGGACTTTATAACACGTTTTTAAA
The DNA here is from genome assembly GCA_003709505.1 of Hyphantria cunea. NCBI lineage: Eukaryota > Metazoa > Arthropoda > Insecta > Lepidoptera > Erebidae > Hyphantria > Hyphantria cunea. Next base: position 49,678 of record PKRV01000612.1, read on the forward strand.
ATTTAGCCATTTGCAATACGCTAACAGTATTCCAAATACGATATTTATTAAAAAAGAATTACACATGGTTTTCTTCTAGTATAAATCATACATGCTTGGGGGGACGGTTTGAAAATACGGAGTAAAACCACCTCCATTCATCCTGTGGGTTTTGTAGGAACTTTTAAAGGGAATAAACCACACAGTACTGCAAAATGAAGGAAAGATAGGAATACCCTGAGAAAAATTCACAGCAACTATTGGACTGGACGTTTTACTAATCAACTGTCTACCTCTTCAGGTAATTATAATTTAAGACATTAAAGAAAAACTTTAACCCTTATGTGTTTATTCGATATACGACGATCAATAAACAACCTGAAATACTTTATTTTAATTTTTGTCTGTTTGCCTGTGTATTTGTATGGTAATCTCAGAAGTGCCTTAACCGATTTACATGTGGTTTTCTCTTATATACTGTCGTAATTTTACTTCGTTTATAATTCATTCATAATTTCACTACACTTCACATTTAAGTGTTTGTTTTAATTCAATTGGTTAGCAAAAAAAAAGTTGAATCACTTTGAAAACTTACGCCAATACCTACATATACTATACACAAGCTATACAATATACAAAAGTTAGTAAGAAATAAAGACATGAGTATTAACAATATCTTGATTCTCAAAAAATTTGTACATCAATATTTTCAATTTTTTTCTTGAAGTGACAACTCCCGAAAGTACTAACTTTTAAACTTTCTCGTTTCATGACATAATTATAATTTTCACGATAATTAACGCGATCACTTATTTAAAGGTATTACAATCAGTCAATGACCACGGCCAGTGCAACCTGGACGAAACGTCACGCAAATCAGAGACATGTTCCTTTAAAAAAAGTGTTCGAGTTAATTCCCGTGAAAATGATTATTCTAACTCCCGAAAGTGTTCTCTTATGTGGGATTTGAACCCACAATACTTGGGGCCAACCGTGCAGTCTGAACATTTAGAAAAGACAGTTGTTTTATATTCGCAAAGTTAATTATCACGGTAACTTACAACAGCATGCATAATGGAATACGGGCTCAGCTGGACGGGCACTGACCAACGACATAACGGGTTGCCCAATTAAATAAAAAAATACATTTATAATGAAACATCTTAAGCTATTTTAACATCATTATTTTGGAATAAAGTTTTCCGTTGCGTGATATGATGTCTTGAATATATGTATTAGTGTTGAATGGTAATAGTTTTCTGCAGTTTAAGTTTATGGTGCGTGAAATAAACGAACAGATTGGGACTCTACGAGAATATAGTATCACTGCCGACGAGCCGACCCATCTGTATCCAAGTACCGCTAATCAAAAAGAATTTGAAATTGTTTTGGCAAGCTATTTTTTATAAAATAGGGGCAAACTAGCACAGGTATCCCCTCATGGTAAACGATTACCGCCGGCTATGAACACCCGCAATACCAGAGGCGTCACAAGTGCGTTGGGCCTCCGGTATCCACTCACTCGGTGAAATACAGCGCAAGCGCTATTTCACACAGCTTTTTTTTGAGGCCGAGGTATCACTCTGGTCGAGCCAGCCCATTCACGCCAAAATGTGGCTCTTTCATGTAATGTATGTTACACCGTACCGCCTAAAATACTGAACCGATTTAAATGAATGAGGTGTAAATAATTTCGTAATAAGGAAACGCAAATTCTTTCAAACGTTTTAACGTGATTGGGTTATAGTTTTTAAGCTTTTATTTGTTTGTTAAATTATATATATTAAAGTGAAAACTGAATTGAAAATTCAAGGTTCAAATTTTAAGGTTTAATTCTGTTTTTCTAAGACATGAAATTAATACAACGAAGAAAAAACAACCATTCTAACCTAATTTACGCGAGTCGGGGCAGACACTTTTTTCGGTTCAAATCTCTCGACAGCTGTAGAAGTCTCGCGGGATAGATTATAATAAAACGGCATATTCAATTTGGCAGTTATACAAATATCAGATATTACCACAAGCAAAGATTCATAAAACATAGTTATAAAAATACAGGAAAGATCAATACCAGTGTTGGTACGAAGCGGTACAAGGCTTAATAGTTACGTAAATACAAGTTAAGACTGTGTTTGCGTAAACCTAAGTACTATAGACACCAGTCTGTAGCAGACTTTCGTGTATAGAATTTAGGAACATTTAAGATTTTAAACATTTGTTTATATCAAGTAAACTCGTCTAAATGCATGCAGCTCGACCCTTGATAGTGGTCCGTTTGGGCCTGAAACTGTTCGGATATACACATACATGACACACATGATCAGACAGAAATAGAAAGGTTTTGATCCATTATACGAGGCGCTCATAGTACAATGGCACTCGGTGATCAGAAACAATCACCGAGGGTAAGCAACGACAGCGCGGTCAGTACCAGGATTGGTGACCACTGGTGGCATGTTTCCATGAACGTCTCCGTGATTCGGAGGTCACGTTAAGCAGTCGGTCCCGGTTGTTATCATACGATAATAGTCGTGAAGCTTAGTTGGAGGCCTTCGGGCGGCTTAAAAACATCCAACGGCAATATACGTAGCCACAATGTATTCTTGCCAGTCCCCAAACCTGTAACAGTGTAAAGCGTAGGCCCAATTAAGGCCCGTAGGGCTTACACTTTGACAGATGGAATCACCTGCGTTTGGCTACTCATATGGCACATGGCCTTAACCCTCTCCTGAGAGGAGACCCGAACCCAGCAGTGGGACATTATGGATTGTTGATGATGATTGATGATACGAAGCTGGTCAGATGGGGGCCCGTGTTGTTCTGTGACTATACCGATATAGTCACAGAGCAACACGGGCCACCGAACGGAAGGCAGAAGCTGTAGATTTTTTTTCGATAATTCAAAATAATTTGATAAAAAAATTATTCAATGAAGACATTTAGTGAGTTTTATGAACGACGTCAAATTGAAGCTGCCGTTAAACAGACGCCGCAGCATGTACTGAACTGTCGAGGTATATTAGGTGAAAACATAAAAATCTACTGTCCTCTTGTGTCGATTTATAAATTTCAGTTTCCAAAATATGTAGAGCCTTATGAGAAGAACACTGACAAAGAAACTCATGGCCACTCATTTTAAAAGTCAGATATTCAGGTCACATTCTTAGATGTTGTAATTTTCACTTATCATATGACCCAGTATTATTGATCTATAGTGTAATAAGGAGCAAAGACACATGAACCGGTTTTCACTCAATGCATATAAAAGTATAAACGGTAAATCGGTTAATATTAAAATCAATTGTTAAAACTTTGTCTGTCTGTTTCTTTCGATTAATCTCTGATACGACTCGACCGGTTTTTTTATGATATAGATGTCAGCAGACGTATCGCCTGATGGTAAGCAATTACCGCCGCCCGTGGACACTCGCAACACCAGAGGCGTCACAAGTGCGTTGCCAGGTAAAGCTATTAAAATCACATTAATAATGCGTACCTGAGGCCAGTCCTCCTTCGAGGTAGCTCGTTCAATGATTTCTTTGATGGTGTTCTGCCTGGAGTTAGGATCATCCCGCCACACGTACACTGGCTGCGTGTAGTTTATCAGCTCTGGAAAAATAAAAAGTCCAATTACTTTTATTGCTACATCAGTATTTCTACATCACCCCGAGGTTGAACGATCTCCACCCTGACATCAATGCCCTGACCATTAAGGTAAAGACGTTGCACAAATTTTTTAAACAAATAAGTATTCTAGAATTCATCTCACTTGTACTTATTTCACTACTTAAATTTAAAATAATTACAAGTGATTTTAATTTTAGAATATATCTCAACTCCCACGAAGTGTCGACAATCGAGTTTAAATTAAATAAATATTCACTGACGTTGGAAATCACATTCTTTCGGGGACAGAAGACAGGGTAAGGAAAAGCACTTGAGTTGTCACGATAGACTGGAAAGTAGTAGAGCCATGCTGATTTCAGTACGGTTGGGCTGACACGACCGGGGCGGTACTACCCTTGCTCAGAAGATCAACGTAAAATGACAGCGTTCGTTCTGTCGCGTTTCGTTGGTGAGTGCGAGGCCGGAGAACAAATGATGTGGAGGCATCACTAGCTACCATAGTGTGGGTCACCGTGGTGCATTATTGCATTGGCTGCATTGTCAATGAGTCTTTTGGAGGCAGCTTATGTTTTCCATGAAGCAGAGTAGAGGCATTTTGGACAGTCCATAAAAAAATACAGAGGTTAGAGCGGCCCCTAATAGATAGATGACCTCTTCCATCCCCACTTAGGATAACACGTTGTGTGATCTGATGTGTGTTGTTCTGAGCTTGAAAGTTCTCTGTTTCAAAGACGTTCCCAAAGTCATCCGCAATTGAGGATGAGTATTTCTGGTAAGGGAGTTGTCTTTTAAAAAAAGCTCCAACATTATTTGATAGGCAGGGTGTTACTCTACTGTGTAAGAAGGCTTCAGATCATACAAACATGATCTAAGGAAGGGGTTTTTTATGGAAGTCTTTCAGAGGCTGTTAACGTTTAACCAGGTTTAAGTAGCCGAGATTTAGTGAGGATATGGCTAATATAATACCAAGAGTTAATGGACACCAGGATACGGGGCAGTTCTAAATTCTAGAATTAATTACTAAACGGTATACATAACATATTGTTTTTGAAAATTAGGTTAAAGGTGCAAATGTATGTACTGTGTAGGTATATAAATAAATAAACTAAAATTAGCAATTAAATGGGAGTCATAAGATTGATCGCATAAAGTACATATTCGTATTTATATTAAAGTTGTGTATAGAAATTGCGAAACCAAATTACTTCCAGTAGTTCTTATATATAAAAGTGCGGGGGAAAAGGCAAAAAGCGTGTAAAGATGACTACAGACGAGAGTAATTTCTAATAACAAAACATCGAGTATTCGATGTGTTTAGATTTATTCGAACACACTTCAAATGTAATGCTCGATATTTCGTAGAAAGTTGATTTCAAAGCCTAATTTCGTTTTATTGTAACATTTTATCGAGAGGTGGATGATGAGATGGTGGGGCGAGGAATGAAGTAGGCAGTTATATGTTCTAATTCTTGTTCGTATTTTCCTTTTTTTAGATATGTATAACTTATTAAAAATAAACGCAACACACTCGACTTTTACACAGCACAAAGAATCAAAAAAAGTAACAAGAGATGCTCACACAGCGTCGAGCATTCGCAAGAACATTACATTACATTGTAATGCCCGAAGAATACTCTGGTCTATACTCACCTTTAAACATGTTACATTTTATTAATAGTTTTAGTTAAATCAGCTTAGTGTAATAACATGCAGGCATGCTCACGAATACAAGGTGATAAAGTTACCGCATTGCGACACTTGGCCGTTCAACCGATTGGAAGAAAATTCAAGGTTAATGCCGCCAACTACAATCTCCGAAACCATCTAAAGGTTGCCTGGTAGAAATCACTTTTAGTGATAATCAACACTTTTGACAGTACGTCGCCGGTTTCTACTGCGCCAAGTGTAGGTTTAAATCTCATATGGGACCTCAGTATGTGACATATTCTTTGTTATGTTTGCTGAATTTTATGTTGGTAAGAACGTAACTCTCTTCAACTTTTCGCTACGGATATTGTAAAAATTAATTAATATATTGTGATTTATAATTATACGACACATTAAGAGCGTATCAAACGTTACCTAAAATATCATTTTATTTTATTAACCATTACTTTAGCATATTATATACGTCTCTTACAAGATCTATAACGGTTAATCAATTGCTTCTATCATAAATTTAACCCGTAATAAATGTACCACTAGTTCTGATTATAACCTGTTAATATTGCTTCAATTTAAGAGTTGTTACGGTTGACCTAGTGGTTAAAACGGTCGCTTTCTACTGCGCCAAGGGTCTTGGGTTCAAATCGTACATGGGATAACACGATGTGTGATCCACAAATTGTTGTTAAGTTTGGGTGTTGTTTGTGTCCGTTTCATGTATGTTTGGAGAGTCCCACGCGACACAGAATGTATATTCCTAATGCGAGAGTTATCTCTTAAAAATAAGACTTACAAGTATACGAAACAATAGGCCACTCCGTTACAATAAAGTCACTCATGCGCATCTTGATTCACTAATAAAATTGTAAAACTTACGCATTGGAAAGGAGAAATTAACAAATAGAGAATTAATATATATTATATATTTGGTATAATTTTGATTACAAAAACACCGCATTGAATGGTCTGTCTTATACATAAGGTTTGGATAGAGAGAAATTTGTTTCAAATTACAAGTTTTTATCACGAAATATTTTTTTGGCTCTAATGTAATTTAGAATTTTCCGATATTCTCTCTGTACTTTCACCTGATTTTTCTTCTATCTTCAGAGTCTATCTTCCGAGCTCGAAGGTTTTAGATAATAAACAAGTGATTTACTTTAAAAGTTTCTTGTGTGTGTGAATTACTTATATATTAAAAAAAACTACTTTAAGCCCTTTCATTTGATACCCATATTGGGTGGGTTGTTCAAAAATATGTAAGTCGCCTTTTGGTTACGCCGGCCATTTCGATTAATAATAATATCGATTACATATAATTGCATTGTCATCTGAATTACAGAGACATTTCAAATTTCAGCTTAATCGGAAATAGGGAAGTGGATCAAATTTAACTTGGAAGATTTGATTACAGATGAACATCGGGACAGGTGAAATTAAATAAAAGCTTGTAAAAAACGTGTGGGGTAATGAGACGCCTGACAGTAGTAATAACTGAAACTAATCTAATTTGAACGAAGGTTAGCGCTGTGGGTTAGAGTGAGAGAGGAGGAACCAACCTACAGTTGCCGTATGCGCGAGAGAAAGGGAAGCCAAAAAAATGGCTCCGGAACGCGTTACGTAACGAAGGGGTTTAACTTCGCATAAGAAGTTATTACTTCATAGTAAATATTATTCTACCACTTTAACACAATGTAACTAACTATAATATATTTCAGTTACCAGTTACTAGATTATTGTTGTTTTATTCGCGTGTAATCGGTAAGTACCGCGGTAAAGAGTAAACTTCGTCCTTCCTCAAGGATCAAAGTATTTCCATGAGAATTTTCATTGAAATTCGTGCAATAGTTTATATATATATATATATATATATANTATATATATATATAAATATATTATAAATAGAGGATACCAAAACTCCCAAACAAAAAATTGCAGAACAACCAAGACCTCAAGCACAACCATCACACACGCTACCATTGCGCCGTCGAAGCAGTCAATCCTTAGAAGTGGCAAAGACTCATTTTGAACCTGCTAATTATTTGTAATGCTGATTATACCAACAATTAGTTCTCAATTATCATGAATCCGAGAACAAATTACATCCTAACAACTTTAGCCCTTGGATAATTAAGAAGAATAGTCGCAGAAAGACAAGGGTATTCAACTCAAATGGCTTTAAAGGTGAAAATGCCGTATCAACTGACCTTAACCTTCTCTGCATAGTGGCGTTATGAAGCCGTAAGATAGCATGCCTCGCGTTAGTTTTAAATTATGTTAAGTATGTAGGTATAATTTAATAACAATTTATTCTGGAATTTCCTAGGTTGTTCAGTAGCGAACAAAAAGTTAATTGAATATTAAATAGACTGATATTCACGATTTTATCAACTACGTCCGGATCGAAGGACCAGACAAATATAATTATAATATTTTATACATATAATTTAGTGATTCATACAAAGTGTTAAGAATTGAACAAGTATTATGAGAGAGACAATGATATTTACAATATACCAATTGTGTTGTACTAGCCTCCGTTGTTGAACTAGGTTGGAAAACTGTGCTTCTAAATACGGCGTCTGTATATATACCATCGTTCCGGCACGAAAGACCAAATATGACAGTCAAATAGAGTTCATCACTTGCCTACTACATTCGTCTACCATTTTACAATTATGATCACTGAAGATTCTCGGTATTAAAGATAAGAATTTCTAACAACTCTCCGAGAAATATAATAAACATCTCAATCATGTCATCAGTGACTTGTAAAAACGAACATAAAGGTACCCATGACTTGAACAGTGTTATTAAAAAAAATATCCTATTAAACATATTCTTTAATCAAGGCTATTAGTTGATTGTTACTATCATTACTTATTCAATCTATATATTAATGTATAAAAAAGGAAGGTGACTGACTGACTAAGATACCCAGAGATCAACGCACAGCCTAAACCGCTGAACCTAGAATCCTGATAATTTACATTATACAACGTAAGTGAGCACTAACAAAGGAACTTCGGAAATGCCAGCCCTAGTGGGTATTAAGAGTGAAAATATCTACTACTGCGCGAGCGAAGCTGCGGGCAACAGCAAGTATTATACAGCTTTAAGAAACGAACACAATAAACGAAACAATATGACATTATCATCAGCTTCCCGCCAATTTAATCAACGTTTTTTCGAAACACACTTTTTTAACACGTGCAACACCGCCAAAAATCCTTTTCATAATTACGGCAAAAGATACTTCTGTCTCCATTAGCAGCCATAAGGTAATCATACGAAATAAAGTTTTGATTAAAAAGCACTAATTAATACGTTTGATTTCGATGTAAGAGGATGTCAGAATTTTAACGGGCAAACTTTAGTGTCATCTGTCACATTTCTCTTATGTCAATGGTGATAATAATTGCACGCATAATGAAATTACATGTGAAATATTTTGATGGTGAAATTAATAATGAAGAAAGCGGGACGGAGTTATTATCAACAAAGATGTAACGACCGTAGAGGCTATATTGAAAGACGTACCAATGTGAATAAACTGACCATGAAAAACTCTTAGTAAAAAAATTACAGCCAGACACACCTGGGCCATTATTAAAAATCTATTGACACCTCATTCATTAGAATAGGATCAGTAGTTTAGGCATTAACATACACGTAGTTGGATAAAAGAAACAAGGAAGTCTTATAGTAGTTGCATGGTCGTATCTGATATTTCGCCTATAGTCTGACAACACGAGCAGACGTATTGCCTGCTGGTAACTGATTGGAGGGACGGGTTGGAGGTATGGGTCTCTGGTATCCTCATTCACTCGGTGAAACACAACGAAAGCGCTGTTTCACACCAGTTTTCTATGAGGCCGTGGTATAACTCCGGTCGAGCCCGCCCATTCATGCCGAAGCGTGGCTCTCCCACGGTGAAACTTGCGTCTTTTACTTGCTCTAACACACTTCCGTCCCTTTCCAAAAAATGACAATGGCAGATTTGTATGGGACTTTTGAATAGTTTTGCGTATCTCATGATTATTTTGTATTTATTTGACTGGTAATATCTACGACAATAACACATCAAAATCCCAGATTTTTAAAACATTGCGCTACAAAGTTATTTTAGTAATTAGATTACAATTAAATACATTAATCATAAATGAGTTGTCATTATTATCAAGATGATGGCGTAATTTAACATTTTGGAAACAAATAATTCGGTTACGATTTTCTTGATCACTTAATAAAATGTTGCAATTCGAATACATAATAAGTAAGGTCATTCAGAAATATCGACCTAATATATTATCGTCTTTTATGCAATATATATTTTAAATGAACATAAAATATTTTCGGCAATAAGACACACAGCACCATCTTGTTGTCTAACTAAGTTGACATAACGCATGACTTGTTTAGAATACGTAGGAATGCGTTTTGTTAATGCATTTGTTACAACTTTTCGTGTATCAAATATGATAAGCACATAAATATTATATTAGGATGATTCATTTTTTAATTAACAGCATCAATCTCATAAAAATTCCTTACATATTTACCAGCGGTACAGTTTCTGCCAATCTCCTTTACACCACAGATACAAGACAGCGAGAAGGTTGAAGTTACACATAAAAATACCTGGCTAGCCACGCACAATATTTACAGAGCAGCACTTACTAAGTTTTATATTTATGTATTTGTCACGTAAATATTTCTTAAATTCTTCATTTCTTTACATTGTATAAATCAAAGTCACTTTTTATCCTTATATGTCTAGATCTTCCAAAGCATCTAATTTTAAAGCAATTTTTATAAATAAAAAGAGTGATTAAGGAGGAAAGTTTATATATATGTATAATTCACACATGTTACAGTAAACCCGATATTCAAAAAAATTGCTGTGGCAAGCGCGGGTCACTAGTTATATATTAAATATTTCTTTACACGCACGGTACGTTAACATGCATAGGTAGAAGGCTAAGCCGAAAACATCACGTTTACCTTTCTTCGAAAATTTTGAATGTATTTATTCATTAAGGTATCGGTCCAGTTTGTCACTCCCCTTACGAAAGTATACTAGCAATAATATTGATAATAATGTTCCTACTGTTCCGCTGTTCAACTGTTCACGTTGACGTCACACGATCAGTCGTAATCAGTCACTACCTTGTGACGCAGTACCTAGTGACGCATTACCTTTCAACGTGATGTCCTCGGCAACCTATATTCCAAACGTAGACTGACTTCAATGAGCCGAAAACTCAGGAAATATTGTATTAATTTTCCTGCTATTCTTAAAATTAGCCGTCTGTTTTCCTCATTAATTTTCCAGTCTTGAAGGCAATCATTATAGACAGATTATTAATATTGTGACATCATCAACCTATTACAGGTAATTGCTGGACATAGGTCAATCTAATTCCACACAGTTTGGTTCGATGTTGTATACAGCAACCGACTTAAAAAGGAGCTATTCAGATTTTTGTTCTGGTTGAAGTGGCAAACGAGCAGACAGGCTACCTAATGGCAAGTGCAAGCAACTTTTAATATTTAATATTTTGAACATCTAACACACAACGCCATCTAGTCCCAAACTAAGCAGAACTTGTATTATGGGTACTAGACAACTGATATGAATACATACTTTTTTTTTGTAAATACATACATATTATACATAGGAAACATACAAACTCCGAAACAAATATTTGCAGATCATACAAACATTTGGTCCGACCCAGGATTCGAACCCGAGACCTCATGGACAGCAGTTGCGTACGCTACCACTGCGCCACCGAGGCAGTCAACTTAACTTTGATACGTTACTGATACGTCGGCTTGTCTGACCATGGCGGCTTATAAGAATTCTCAAGGTAATAGGGCCACGCTGATTACAGCACGTGCAAAGAAACCGAGGTAGACCATTTAGGAGATGGATGGACGACTTTAAAGCAGTCACGGGCAGAACATGGACCATAACCGCTGAAAATAGGACCTATGGAGGCAGTTGGGGGAGGTTTATGTCTATAATAGACAAACAGACAAAAAAATAGAATAAATTAACTAATTCAAAAATATATTATGATAGCAAATATTGTAATTAAACTAATTTAAATACCAATGTTCCTTCTTGACACGGCTCGTATTGTGAGGAGGTTCCGGTCTTTGGAGCCCTAACCACCGGTTTCTTGGTCCCTGTACCCGAAGTCGGTGGTCTACTATTTTTTATATTTTTTTAAATGTATTTGTTTTTATATGTATATTTAAAAATGTAAATAATATGTAAATATAATTTTAATAAAGAGGATAATAATAATAATCAAATAAAATATTAATTGTGCATGTAAATTTAAGTATTTTCTTCAGACAAAATACTTTTCTGAATAAAGGTTCTTTTTATTTTATTTTTGATTTCAGCACGAGATCAAGCTAAAATTACAGCATTCGTGCTGTCATGTTTCAATGCGTTTCAGTCGCAGTTGGTGAGTGGGAGACTGGATGCTCAATATTGCAATATAAGCATCTCAATAGGCCTCCGTAGTGGGTCACCATGCTGCATTGTTGCATTGTCTGCATTCGCAATGAGTATGGTGACCACCACTCTTGGATTCCGCTCATGCTTTCCACTAGGTACAGTAGTCAGTTTGCCAGACTCATGCATAAACAAAGAATCATAAACGTAATGTAGCGGCATTACTCCAAACAAATCTCTCGTTGAAAAACACACGTCTTAGACCATATAAATACCGTGTTAAACCATTGAACACAATAATAATGAACGGTGTCTTAGACTTGATCACGTACAACACATCTATGACAAAACAAACTCGTAAAAGGTGTTAGCACTCGATTCAACATGGCTGGTAAGTCTTTGAAGAGATTAAATGCATGAAGCATAGAAAACACGATTCGTTTTTCGAGCCTTTTATTCTTAACTAGGTTGGGGTCGGCTTTAAGTCTACCTAAACTAAGTTTCTTTTGTATGGTCATGCCAAAATAACTCTCTTCCGCCTGATGGAAAGAGTTGTGGTCACCACACTCATCGCGAATGCGGACAATTCAGTATGTATCATTGGGCCTCCGGTCTCACACTCATCAAGGAAACACTACAGCACGACAAGGTAGAGCGACTGTCATCAGACCTCCACAACCACCATGCATAGGCGATATCAAAGTTCTGTAGAGAAACTGTGGTGGCATTTTTTAAAGCTTTATCTACCACGGCTATCACAGATGTTCCTGGGGCAACCAGCCCTCTTCCCAAGATGCTATTGTATCGCGTTGAATCTCTCTCTGCAATCACCAACGCCTATAGTATTATTGACTAATATTTTGTTTCGACCACGTGACTTAGCGTTGAGGTGCCGTTATGCCCATACATTCGTTATTTTTCTATTATCGTTTACGTTTGTAGAATGTCAACTTGATATACTAGTCACCACTTAGCGACGAGTTTGAAGAAAATGGGCTATTAACTGTAAAACAAACATTTTAATATGATCATGTGACAATCACTAGTAACAAAACTTGCTATAGAACACACTAACAATAAATAAATCACTTTGATTTCGTATTTATAAGGCAATAAATAAATAATTGCTAGAAAACTATTTACCTTATACGGCAGTGATACTTTGAGTACGGCTTTCATTTATACGTACGTAGGTTTTTATCTAATCTTTATCTACAAGGATAATATAATAAGTTTTATATATAGACCAAATATGGTTATTTACCCGCATAATTTCATTTGCATCTCTAGAAAGGGAAAATTATGATACGTTTTGACAAGTGTTTTCACAGCTGATCGCGTTGCGTGGTCGCGTGGTGATAAAATGTGCTGTGCAAAGACTAAAAGATTTTTTATGTAAAAGTAAATGAATCACGATTTTTTTTTCTATTATTGGGTCGATCTACATTTAGTATTCATTATTAAAGCATTAAATTTAATCTAACATCACGAAAAACTATAGGTATACAAGAAAGGACTTACACGATAATTCACTTAATTGTGATTTATGACTAACAATTTTAGTCAATTTTAGACGTTTTTAACATTGAACATTGGAAAATGAAAAAATTTGATTTAAGTTGAGTCACATCACATTACATCGACAAACCATAATGACCCACTGCTGAGCTCGAGTCTCCTCTCAGGAGAGAGTTAAGGCCATACATCCCCACACGTCCCCAGTGCGGGTTATGGACTGGCAAGACGTCGTGGCTACGTAATGTTGAATGGAATAACTTAACTAATTTTGGATATGTTTGACATATCTAGAAGAATTTGGGAGAAGTATTCAATATACTTCTCCCAAATTGCGTTGTGTATTTCTCCTCTATTTCAGTCAGTTTAGTGTAAAGAGTTGAGATTGTCACCATTGTATAATTTCAGTTTTACATAAAAATATATACTTATTGGACATTAAGTATTTGACAATTAATAATTCATGGATGAATGAATCGATCTGAACTATCTTATACGAACTCCGATCCCATCAGCATGCAAAGTTATAAAATAAAAATCCCTTTTTTAAGACCGACAAATACTTTAGTTGAACACCAACCACGTTACTTATCCTAAACCACCACCAAACCACATCGCCAATACTTTCATAACCCTCACCTTCTCCACCGTAAAACCCATCACCATAACCCAAAAACACATACTTCCAACATAATTGTCCATGCTCTCCTTTCTAACGATGACAGAAGACATCTTGGTGGCGTACACGATACAGCTGTCTAAGAATGAGGAGTGTGGGGCTATCACCAGTATGGGAGCCTCCTTCCGACTGGCCTGCTTCCCCCTAATCGTGATCGCCATCCCACCGGCCAAATATGACAATTTGCCGATGCAACATATTAGCGGCTTCAGAGCCCTAGAAAAATAAAAAATTAAAAACATTCAAATGCGTTTTTGAAAATTGCCTATGGTTTGGTGTATTTGCTAAGACTGATATACTTGCAATGGAAAATACTGCTACAAAGTATTGTGTTAAAAATAATGTTATATATTATTATTTTCGAAGTTGTTTTCACCAAATTATTTAAAAAGTATTATGCATACATATAACCTTTACAAAATGTATTATAGAGTTTATAACATACTGAGTTAATTTACATATATATTACAGTTATATTATGAAGTTGTAATATATTCATATTCGTTATTTTTTATGCTAATTATGGTAACCCTATAGTACTCTATGGTAACAAAAATTCAAGTAATAATAATATACATATATTACTGGTGAAAGGCCCTATAAATTCCACATTTACTGCTGGCCAACTTAACATTTGTACCAATTTATTCATAACACATAAATAATATATTTTCTTAATTTACATAAACATACATCTCGAAATCGTCTGCCTAAGAGGCAGATGATTTACCGGTTACGAACAGGTTCAGCGGTTAGCGTATGCCACTGCCAATCAAGACGTCGCGGGCTCGTTTCCCGTGTCCTTTCAAAATTTTTTGTTGGATGTTTCTAATAAGAAATTTTTAATAACAGCCCGTATTTGGTATGGGGAGCCTGGCAATAACAATTTCCATAGGTGTTACAGACAAAATACCCACAAACTTCCATACTCCGGGTTAATATTGAGAATTTATTACAAGAAATACTCACCAACACTTTCGGGTTTCGAACCCGAGATCTTTTGATTGACAGTCGCATACACCAACCGCTAGAACAACGAGGCAGTGGTATCAGAGATCGATACTTCAACTACACGCAGACTTACACAGTACCACTCACTTATGAATAAGTAGGAAGGTACTTCTGAGGTTCCACTTTAAATCACGCACTCTGTCCATTTACGTATCTATAATATTCATCAAGTTACCGTAAGTAGGGTAACTTGATGATGAAGTTTATTCGCCATACTTTCACAATGGTACCATCGTAGAACGTTTAAATCTGTTAACTTTCATAAAACTATATGTTTGTTTTTGGCAAGTTGGCTGTTAATGTTACATCATAAACCAGAGGTTAGACTTCCACAAAGTCTATGAATTTATGTATGTAATTACTGAACTGATTTTAATAAGTGATAAGTCAATAGATTCGTACTAACAACCCGAGTGACATAGGCTACATAGCTAAGGAGGCTGCAATAACGCCTTTAAATTAAAGTTCGGATGATCTTTGTCTCTTCGGGGGTTCGTATGTTTGTGATGTAATTATTTATCCCGCTCAGGAATTGAAGCTGCGACCTAGGCTGTCAGAATTTTAACCACTAAACCATCTAAGAAACAACTCAATACTTTTATAATAAAGATTCTAATGATGTTGTATTTAATCTTAATTATAGGAAATAAAGCATAGTTCCTGTCGTTCAAAATAGAAAGAGTTCGGCCTTTATTAACGAAAGATATTTTTATAATGAAACCACTAAAATATCTCATAGATACCAATACTATAAATTCGAAAGTAACTCTGTTTGTCTGTCACACTTCCACAGCTATCCCGCTGAACCGATTTCCATGAAATTTGGCATGGAGATGCTTTGATTCTTGAGAAAGGACAAGGCAATTCCTACACGCGTAGTAGCGGGTAAAAGCTAATTTGACATAGTGACACAATTAGAAGTCTAAAGTTCGACCATTCACGTGTTACCTATTGACTGAATAACGGTGAACTTACTGACAGACACAAAAACAAAATAAATCGTGTCGATTAGAGCAAAAAAGACGTTTCATTCAAGTGTGTTGCTTTAATCTACATACTGTTTGTTAATAGCGATAGTGATGTAAGCGAATATTCTTTTGTCCGGTCACCGGATATCCGGCTATCCGGATACATATACATAATAATATATATGATAAAAATTTATAAACAGAGCATAACTTAAAAATTTATTACGCGAATGATTATTTTTTATTGTTTAGCGGCAAACGAAGCTAGTGAGAAGTAAATATGTACCTTCGTTCAAGGTCATCTGCAACTTACATTATTGTTCTCTTCCCCTTTTTTTCTTCTAGAATAAATCCAATTCTAAAAATGTAAATATGAGTTTTTTTGTTGATTTACTCCAAATAACTCTTAAAAATGAAAAGTGCATAACATAGGCTACTTTTTATCACGATATTGAAAGAAGGATATCGATACCGAAAGAAGGATATCGATATCGAAAGAAGGATATCGATATCGAAAGAAGGATCATCAAATCAAATCAACAACCCATAATGTCCCACTGCTGGGCTCGGGTCTCCTCTCAGGAGAGGGTTAAGGCCATTACGTCCCCACGCTGGCCAAGTGCGGATTGGGGACTGGCAAGACAACGTTGTGGCTACGTAATCTTACCGTTGGACGTTTTTAAGCCGCCCGAAGGCCTCCAACTAAGCTTCACGACTGTTATCCTATGATAACAACCGGGACCGACTGCTTAACGTGACCTCCGAATCACGGAGACGCTCATGGTAACATGCCACCAGCGGTCACCCATCCAGGTACTGACCGCTCCGTCGTTGCTTGCCCTCGCTGATTGTTTCTAATCACCGAGTGCAACTGGGCTATGAGCGAAAGAAGGATAACGATATCCAAAGAAGGATAACCAAGAAACAATCAGGTCAAACCACGGTGAAATGCTAATCTGCAATAATTTTACTAAAATGAGATTATGGCTGGCATAAAGTCAATACATTGCTCTCTACCATACCATGACCCTGACTTTCAATGTCACCCCACTTTGACGCAACGTACATACTCGTAGATGAAACTGATCGGTACCCTAAGGCCACCTACTATTTCGCTAAGTAAATTTGAATCAAAACAAGGCTAATCCCGGCTATAATTAAACAAATTTAAATATGTATTTTATATTCAAATTCATTCATGTTCCGCCACAGGGTAAAGCTGGTCTAAAACTTAAATAGCATAAGTTTCTCCTTAAATCTTTAGCTAGATGGCAAAATAGGGGTCAGTGGGAGTCCCGTCAGAATCCGTTTATCCGTAAAATTCATAGAGTTTTTGATGTACGTACCGTATGTACTTTAATTTTTATGATCTTGTAAAAAGCTGTTAATTTAACATTCGAAGCGTCTATCTATTGCCGTTATCAATATCTAGTAAAAACGAGCAAAAAATTACGTCTGTCCGTCCGTCTGTCACCAGGCTGTATCTCATGAACCGTGATAGTTAGACAGTTGAAGTTTTCAGAGACGATGTATTTCTGTTGCCTCTATAACAACTAATACAAAAAAACGGAATAAAATATTTATTTAAGAGGGCTCCCATACAATACACGTTATTTTTTTGCTTGTTTTTGCTCGATATATGATAACAAGTAGACGCTTGAAATGTATAGATAATGGTACGGAACCCTTCCTGAGCGAGTCTGACTCGTACTTGGCCGAATTTTATATATTAGTAAACATGTAAATAAAGTTGGTTATTTTAAGATGTAGCTTTAGAATATAGATTTTGATTAAAACTTTTGAATTGGACAACTTAGATTGGACCAACTTGGTAAATAATGGATATCAGCTAAGATATCTATTAATTACCTAAGTAGTATTGGTACTAAACTATTAATAGTATTTACCTACGGAATATAAGAAACTCAAACTAACAGGTCACCTGGATTGTAGGTAACTAAGACCACCTATGGACATCTCTAATTCGAGTCAAAAGTGTGTTGCCTGCTCTTGCTGGGAAATTGTCTACACTAGGATTCTAGAAACCCTAGTTAACTGGTCTGGATACTGGTTTTCTGTATTGAATTGCAGCTCGCTCCCAAAGTTCAGTTTTTATTTTTTTATGGGCAATCGAGCAGACGAATCGCCTGATGGTAAGCAATTACCGCCGCCAATGGATACCCGTTACACCAGAGGCGTCACAAGTGCGTTGCCGGCTTTATAAAAGGAGTACACAATTTTCTAGAAAGTTGTGCTCGTAAGAATTTATGGTAAGATAAACCCAATTATAATACTTATATCGAAAACGGCAATTTGTAATAACGAAGAATAATTATCATGCAAATAAAGTTGTGTAGATATTCGAATTCACTTGTTCTTGGAAGAAGGAACTTCCTCCCGTTGGCTAAGCTATATGTTGATATAGCTTACGATAGTTTGTGAATCGAGGCTGTATGTAATTAAGATATACTATAAAAACTTTTTCAACTTGAAAGAAATATTTGCAGATCAAACAAACATATAGTCTGACCCGGGAATCGAACCCGAGACCTAAAGCACAGCAGTCGCATATGCTATCACTGCGCCAACGAAGCAGTTTAAATATATTACTAGCTAACCTACCAAACGTTATTTTGCCATTAAAAATTAGGGCTGAGTCGTCCTTATCATTTAGAGTATGAAAAAGAGGTTTGTAAGCCGATTCTTAGACCTACCCGATATGCACACAAAAGTTCATAAAAATCGGTCCAGCCATTTCGGAGGACTTTGGCAACAAGCATTTCACATGGACATTTTATATATAAGATATAAACAATTTATGCCTTAAGTACTTGAACGAACGAAACCAGCAACAAGATGAATGTAAACATTTGCACTGGGCCATACAGTTGTCTGGCCGTAATGGCTTCTCACATTAACATGACATTTGTCAAGCGGACAGAACGTTTCTAAACATCTCAGTCGGCCAGCCACATATTCTAAACCAATAGACGTATAAATTATTGTGAAAGTTCTGTCTTTTTAAGTTTATCGCATCAGTTTGCAGCAGGATCTGTTCTGATGGTATAGGGACAAATGAGCAGTAATATGCACCTGATGGGAACTGACCATCGTGGCTCATAGAAACCGATATCTCTAGATTCTTTGAAGTATCCTCGGAGTCCGCCGTATCACTAGTACGATTGCTGCCTTTAGAGGTTTCTCCTCCAAAAAATAAAAATAAATTATTTTGAGGTCTGGTAACCTTACTCATTCGGGTCACTCGGCATCTTATTAGGCCACCATAGTGTGGGTCACCATGCTCCATTGTCTACCTCTCTACTCACACTGTCGAGCAGAGTAGAATCATTTTGGCAGCTAAAAAATAAGAGAAGAATTACCTGACGCAGATTTTCTGCCAAGCATTGGTATTGTTCGGTGCAACCGTGCATTGCGAAATCGTAAACATCACGTCGGCAAATCCATCAACATTCATTATAATTTCCACTTTAAAGTTATTTCAGTGCCGGTCATTAAACGCACCGTGTGTTCCCAACTATCAGTATCATTTAACAAATAGTAATCTTTCTATAATATCAGATCATTAGTAATAAAACATTTAAGTTCAAGTCTCGTATCATTTTGGCATAAAATATCATACCATCGAAAGTTGTGTGGTATACAGGTATCACTCCCATTGAAGCAAAATGTGCTATATGTGTATGTGTCTGATTCGCCTTGTTTCATTGTATGTAATATTATAGTAATTTTTAGTTCAATCTTTCTGCTAGTGCGATGTCAGTCAGTGAAGTAAACCTGGTGTGATGATTCCGGTATAAAAATCAAACTGGCGGTAATCTTTTACTCTGAAATTTGTGTAATATTTCGGAAATAAAATACACAGCGCCATCTAGTCAAAACTAAGCAGGGTACTAGATAACCGACATACATATATATGATACATATATATTTTACATAGAAAACACCCAAACTCAAACATTTGAAGATCACAAACACAAACATGGTCCGCTCGGGCATCGAACCCGAGGCCTCAAGCACAGCAGTCGCATATGCTACCGCTGCGCCACCGAGGCAGTCAAAACGTAAACAGATCTTCCTACAAAATAACACTTTTTTGTCAGTCCGAGTCTGAATAATATCATCCATCATCGTCAGAATGCTCTCACAGCCCACTGGCTGAACATAGGCCTCTGCTTAGAAAGTAGTTCTTGTCCTACTAGACGACGTTGATCAGAAGGTTTGGTATAGATTTCCAGTTTCCCATCTCTTTGCAGAGCCCTAGTCAATTTGCAAGCGCTTTTCTTTCTGTAATCGTTAACGACTAAAGTATCGTGTGTCATTTGGTTCGGGGGGCTATTGTCCAACATAGCTCTTTTAGTCGGATCTTTCGGCACTTACGGGATGAATAAGGCCGGAGTCTATATCCATTATATATATACCGTGGGAGAGCCATGCTTCGGCTGAACGGGCCGGCTCGACCGAGTGATACCAAGGCCTCACACGCACATTCCATAAAAAAGTCTCGTGTCACGACATACTCCGAAACTATCTAGCCTATATTCACGTTTATTTTTAAATGTTTGTTTTACTGGCGTCAATAGGAGATAAGATAGGATAGTTAACATCACGTTTAGATGAATAGGGCAGACGCAGACGAAGTTGCGTGAGTTAACTTGTTTTCATAAAAATAAATGCAGGCAATTACATAACTTAAAATAGAATGTTGAACATTATTTTTAATAGCTTTCTTTGAAAGTTGAAAGTAATGGTGATAACAACGGGCCGTAAAGCATTTAAACGATTTTAATTGATATATCTCAAACGTTCCTCTTAATTCATCAATAACAGTCATAATTATACAAGGTTTTGCTAATTGGAAAGATTGGATTTCATAAGTTTCAAGTTGTGCACAATCAATCAATTAATAAAACAGATAAATTATTTATAATTACAAAGGTTAAATCTAAATTTCAATATATTTTATAAAAGAAAGTATCTATTAGATAATCTTAGATTTCGAGATACCATTTTAAAGAGCAAATTCAACATATATAGGAAGAGACACAAGTTTATGTAATATTTGTTATGCAGGCACCAGAGCCTGCATAATTATTATTAACTGACTTTTGTCCGCAGCTTCGTGGGCGTATGTGCCGATTATCGCGGTGAAAATTAGCATATGTCCTTCCTCAAGAATCAAAGTGGAGATATCCGTGCGTAATTGCATTGAAATCGGTGCAGCCGTTTAACCGTCAAAACATAAAGTTATTTCGAATTTAAATATTTGTATGAATATGAATTATAGCAGAAATTTGTTTTTTTAGCGCCTAGTTTTAAATTATAGGTAAGAAACCACGGTAATCTCGCCTATTCATGAATCAAAATGTTTAAAAAACAAAACGAAACAAACCAATCTAAAATAACGTACAGTCAAATAAAATATTTATTTACTATACGCCAAGTTATTTGAATAGACCTCCTTCATTGTAAGGACTACATAACTGACTAGACTTGGATTAAGAACATGTCAACAGGTCACGCAAATATGAACTTCGGTGCGGCAAAAGTGTGTCGCGAATTATTAGAGCTAAACTGTTTGAGTCTTCCTTTTTTTATGGTATAGGAGGCAAAAGTGCGTCGCCGGCCTTTTAAGAAGGAGTACACTCTTTTCTTGAAGGTTTGAAGGTCGTATTGGTCCGGGAATACCGCAGGCGACAATTCATTCCACAGTTTTGTTGGCAGACCACAACTATACGCTTTTCAAGGAACTTTCTGCCTCGCACAACAAAGCTCGCGGTAATCGCTTACCATCAGGCGATACGTCGGCTCGTTTGCCAGATATACCATAAAAAAAACAGTCAAAACCGGGAACTCACTATCCTGTGTGTTTCCCTGCCGACCGCGAGTTCTTTAAGCGGATTTTGTAAAAGCATCTCACTAAACTGCCACATTATGCAGTATTGCCTGCATTCGCAACGATTACGATGCCAACTCTTGTAATTTTATTCATTATTGTATCAGACTGAGGGAAGTCACTTTGGCAAGTAATAAAAAAGCTACAGTTTTGTGTGAGGACGTTGCATCTTCCGGTTGAGCCAGCCGAGGTATATATGTCAAAGCGTAATTCCCACGGACATTCAAATGTAGGTGTACCATTTTTCAACTGTACGATAACAATCTAACTTCAGTAAGAATTAAACATATTATTTCCTCAATATAAAAACGAACACACAAAATATTTATTTTATAATTAACCTCATAAATCTCGTGAGATAAAATTCTTGTCGAACTACGCTTTAATATTTTTTAAATCTTTCGGTAACATAGCGGTAATTACAACGATAGAAACTGTAAAAGTAACGCGATAGACGCAATTTAACACGAACTTGTAAAATAAATATGTTGATACAGAGTGTCCATAGACTTTCTTGATTCTTTTCTATGGGATCTATATCTTGAACATCCTTTAATGCATCACGTAGGCCCAGCGTTGCCAGACTGCCCGATTTTGGCAGAACGGCTTTATGGATCAAAATTGTAATGTCCCGCTTTTTGGATCAAAATTGTAATGTGCCGCTTTTTGGATCAAAATTGTAGTGTCCCGCTTTTTGGGGATAACTGGCTGGACGCCCAAAGTGAAGTTAGATAGCCGTAGTGCTGTATCCTATTAATATCATTAACACGAAAGTTTGTAAGTATGGATGGGTGTTTGTTACTCTCTCACGTAAAAACTACTGGAAAAACGAATGCATTTTAATGAAACTTTAGGGTAATATAGCTTATATATCTGAATAACACGTAGGCCGGCCGGAACCGAAGGCAACAGCTAGTCGTCAATAAAATTGTCGGGCAAATGAAAAATAAAAATTCCGCCATTACATTAGGAAATAACGCTAGTTCTTTCACGAATTAAGGATGCTGTAGCTTCGTACTGATGTCGTAATTTCTGATTGAATGCGATAAGTTGATACATTTTTTTCTCTTTGTCCCGCTTTCGACTAAGGAATCCCGCTGTTTTTCACTAATAGGTCTCAAAATCCCGATTTGACTAAAAAAAAATCTGGCAACGCTGCGTAGGCCTCTCCTCAGAAAGGAGGTTTTAGCGTAATATATCACGATTACGTAGCCACAACGTTGTCTTGGCAGCCCCAACCCGCACTGGGCCAGCGTGGTGACGCATATCCTTAAACCTCTCTCGAGAGGAGACTCGAGCCCAGCAGTGAGCCATATTGGGTTGTTGATGATTTATATTTCTTTCAAGATTTCCTTCTTTATGCAGTGCAATTGTCCTTAGTAGTTTGCTCTCTTAGTCGGCTCCTCACTCCTTTCATATCATCTCTTCATCATCATCAACAACCCATCATATCCCGCTGCTAGGCTCAGGTCTCCTCTCAGGAGAGGGTAAAGGCGATAAGGGACCGACTGCTTAACATGACTCCGAATCACGAAGCTCATGGTATCATGCCACCAGTGGTCACCCATCCAGGTGCTGACCGCGCCGTCGTCACTTACATCAACATATCGATATACTTATAATGTTAAATATTTTAACAATACAAAAAATTAGGTTATGATATGAATATGCATACGTGTTTAACTTACACAAGCATCTATTGAATGCTTAGTTAGCTAGTCCCGCAAGATGAGTCAGCACAATTTTATTTGTGTCATTCGTCACCTTGCTAAGGCTTCGTAGTTACATTGAGACGCACGAACCAGTTACGATCGTTGGTATACTGTTAGGTTTCATTGGTAAAAATACGCTTTTAAATCCTATATTATAGAAGGTTAGGTATTAAAAATACATCTCATAATTGTAAATTATACATGGTGTTAGAGAAATGCTTTTTATTGAGGAGAGTCATAAACGGGTCGGCTACCATTACTAATTTATATGTATATAAAAATAAAATTTAAAATTTAAAAACCGCCTTACTTAATCGAGTACTAGCTAATTGAGTAATCATATGCCAAAAATACCTTAAATCATTTTGGAAAATAGCTGATACTCTTATACTGCTGGATCGATATTAACCAAACATGCTAAGAACCACCGCAAAGAAACTTGCTTTTTTATGGAAAAAAACACACTTCGAAAGCTGTGAAAACGCACACAGGCAAACAGACAGACATCGACGTTAAACTTAAAATATAACACAAATACAAACCGTGGGAGAGCCACGCTTCGGCATGCATGGACCGGCTCGACCGGAATGATACCACGGTCTCACAGAAAACCGGTGTGAAACAGCGCCTGCGCTGTGTTTCACCGAGTGAGTGAGGATACCGGAGGCCCATAATTCAACCCTTCTCCTCATCCCCCTCCCCATCCCCCAAGGCCGGCAACGCACTTGTGACGTCTCTGGTGCCAGGGGTATCCATGGGCGACGGTAATCGCTTAACACCAGGCGATACGTTTGCTCGTTTGCCCCTATTCCATAAAAAACCCCCTCTTTTTGTGTCGGGGGTTAAAAAATCGTATCTCATTAAAATATAAAATATCAAAATTAGTAAAGTCCGATAGCTTTTTAATAGACACCCCGCTATCCTTTCAATTAACTTGTGGGTAAGAAGTGTTAACATAATTCTTGACTTTCAAAGTATATATAGATGTATAATGATTCGTCTCCTAAACATATATGTATACCTCTAAGGCACAATAGCGGGGATAGGTCTCTACCACTGCATATTCCAAGACACAGAACTACAGCATTCAAAGGGGGATTCCCCTATAGTGCAACAAAGTGCTGGAATAATTTACCACCGTCACTTAGCAACCTAGTTAGTCACAATACTTTTAAGTCAAAAGTGAGTTTTGTTTATGACATTGCAAAATCCAGTGCTTTGTAATGTTTGTAATCTTAAATACGTTCCTGTCACTATAGTTAATCTTATATTTAATCTTATATTTATTTAATTATTTCTAATATGTTTTATTGCTAACTTTGCACGCGTCCGTTAGGTGTTATGTTAGCCTTTAGCTGAAAATCAGCGCTCTGGTCACTTTCAGGATGCGGTCCTGAAAGCTTTGCTGTGGTCTTTTAGTCACACAGCCAGACATTTCACTGTTTTTATTTTTTTGTTTTGTATATTGTTTGTTTGTTATATAATTTTTAGTCAAATGTCTTATTTTTCTATTCTATAACATATTCTTTCTTTCTTTTCTTTACATATATAAAGCTTAAAGTTTGTATATATCCAAAAAGTAAAAAGTTTTTTGGAATAGAGAGTCAATGATCAAATATAAATAAACTTAAAAAAATAACATTATCTTCCATAGGGTTCCTCTAATACTAACCGAATTATTGTTGTGTGACATCTAAATTGTCACGACATCTCTAACGCGCTTATTGGTCAAATCAAATAGTACCTACATGCGTTGTGGCTTCCGCTTACACACTTTTGTCTCACTTTGCTTATTAATGTCAAGTGGGTAGAAGAAAATACAAAAAAAAACAACGACTTATACAAAAAGTTAAAAAAAAGGCATTTTTCTTCTGTAATTCTAAGGCAATCAAATTTAAATTGCATAACAGAATAATCTCTTTAGTGGCTGTTTTAGATTTTACAACAACCAACAATGTAAACAACATGACATGTGTCATGTCATTGACATGACAACTCAACACATTAGTTTACAATCGTTTTTTGTTTTTTAAAAAGACGGTCCCCATTTCGTGTCATCCACATTTTTTATCATTCATTTCATAACGACGAAGACTTGAAGACTGGAAGACTTAATATTTAAAGATTTTAAATACTTGTCATTGGCACAAATAGCTGATCCCCCTGTTTGCCGTCCCATTAAAAGAAGAAGATAATTCAATATGGTAAACTTTAACATAAAGTTACAAGCTATCAGTAGTTAGAAATAAAAAAAAAGGACAATCTCTAAATAACTTGCAAAAAGAACACTCAAATTGCTGAAATTTCCGCGAGCAACAATCCATGTCAATCTCAAATTCTAATTATAAAAAAAACTACACAAAGTGTAACATCTGACGTTTCACATTCTATCTGACAGATAACTCTCGCCGGTCATTAGTCAATCAAAAAGCGCGCGTCCAGTTACATACTTCCGCCCCTATAATAAAAAACAAAAGAAATGTGAAAGGAAAGATGTTACACGTAAAAAACTACCAAAAACACAGGACCTAGCGTGAGTACGTTCAGAGTTGCTATTAACCCTCATTGAAGGCTTCACCGATGGCATACAAACTCACACTAGGCCCTCATTACTCACAACACAAAGAGCAACGAAACAAAACGAGCAACAAGCGTGACACTACGAGCACATATTACAAGTGCGAATTAGACCTAAGTGAAATTTACGACCATGCATCGACAATAGGGTTGCCACCAACGCGTTATAATAAAGTTCTTTGTTTTATACTCGTTGTGTTATAAATCTGATTTATTTATTTTCTCGTTAATACTATTTCATTAATAAAATGTTAGTTACAAATTCAAATAATAATTCAGATACCCCATATATTTTTACGTATCAATACACCATGTTCGATAATTAAGTAAGGTGAATTAATTAATAATAAGAATATAATTGTATATGTTACTCAAAAACATGTTAATTTAAGATAAACTATAACTGACTATCAGGTAACAATTCATTCTATAAAGTTCGAAAGGAACTCTCTCTGTCTGTCACATTTTCACGGCAAAACCGCTGCACCAATTAGAACGAAATTTGACAAGAAGATGCTTTGTTCTTGAGGAAAGAACACGCGGCAAGAACCGCTGGCAAAACCTTGTTGACTAATGAAAATCAGTCCTGTTTATCATTGTCGTCGTTCATTTTAACTTTATTAATTGATATTTGGTGGCAACCCTACATGAGGACCTACGTCCAATGAACGGCAGCCGCGCAGTGTCGGCCTTAGCGACCACACTGGGCGCGCCGAGGCAAACGATGGCCATCGCGTCGAAGAACGAGGAGTGAGGAGCCATGACCACCACCGGAGCGTCCCGCGACTTGGACGGCAAGTGGTGCCGGCCCAAGACCTTCACGCGATGAAAGCCAGCAGCAACCACCACCAATCGCATTAGCGATAAGATTGAGAACCGCAATTTGCTGTAAAATATACCTTGTGTTATAATCATTCAGTAGAAAATGTTTGGGCAATTACTTTCATATTCTAAAGTGCAATAATAGTATTAAAAAACGCATTTATCGGCATACAACGGTTCCAAAAAAATCTATATTATATGACATATGATAGTTTCCTCTGCTGTAAACAGAAAACACCCAAACCCCAAAACAAAATTTACAGAACTCGAGGTCCCAAGCACAGCAGTCGTGTACACTACCACTGGGCCACCGCGGTAGTCAACTACACACTATGCTAACCCAAATAATATAAGCCTTTTACGTATATTAATCTATGTAGTGATTTTAAAATATATGATGTTAATAATAATTAAATTCATACATGGTTGTCTGTTACGCTCAAACTAGACAGAACTTGTGCCATAATAACTAAACTACTTATAAATACACTTATATATTCCTAAATACATAACATAAGAAATTATTGTATGAGTGAGAATCGACGACCTACTATCTCCGACTTAACGGTCAGGGTCACGCACCAACCACAATTCTAACAGGCTTTCAAATACACTTTTACGATATTTTCCACGATTGCGCAACTCTTCTAGAATAATAGTGAAGTTAATTCTAAGAGAAAGTTCTTGCCATCTCTAGCGAGCATTGAATGTTAGTTCAACAATCTCTATCGGTGTGATAACTGTACATCAGTTATGTAATACGTGACATTTTGTCAAAATTTGACATTAATGACAGATATCGTGGGTGACAGCGCAGACTGGCATTGTAATTTTAAAAAGGATCATCGATTTCAATGCGCCTCTGGCCATAAATACTAATACAATAAAAAAATAATATTAGGTTTGAATTTAGAATGTCATTTTTTAATAACTATTCTTTGCTTTTTTATTTCATCGCCCATTGGTGTAAGATGTTTTTTGTGAAATGGGGCGAATGATGATGAGGACTGGCTTTCCTTATGTTTTTTAGGGCTCCATACCCAAGGGTAAAACCCTATTACTAGAACTACATAGAAAACAATACGCGAACTATTAAACTCCGAGACAAATATGAATCCAGGACAAAAAAACATTTGGTCCGACCTGGGATTCGAACCCGATACCTCAAGCAAAGCAGTCGCAATCGCTACCACTGCGCCACAGAAGCAGTCAAATTGGTATTGAACCGAAAGCTTTTGATTTATTAAAACAAACATTTCGTAAAAAAGTAAATAAAACATTTTTTACGTATGCACAGTTTAGGTAGAGTCATTAAAATTAACTATTATCGAATTAAGTACGCTTTCTACGTGAAAGTTAGGACATTTGCAAAATAATTTGTTACATCGAGTTAATTTTTACGTCTTAAAAATGCGTGTAGAAAGTATTTCACTAACGGAATACTTTCTAAAATAGTCAAATATGTAACACCCAGTCCTATTATCCTAGTCCTGCCTACTACGATAATAAAATACTAAAATAAAATCTGCCTAGCATTTATTATACCCATGATTATTTGAGGTCAACTACTAGTTCAACCGGTTTTACCTGAATATCAGTTTTTACACGGAGCGATTGGCATCTAACCTCCGCAACCATGAGGGTGAACTGAATTCGAAGGTTCAACTAGTTGTCAGTATATTTGAGGTCACTGAATTCCCAATAACGATTGCCATAGATATTCATGACAACCGGGACTGACGGCTTGACGTGCTCTCCGAGGCACGGGCTAGAAACACCACTGTCTTTCATACTCCGGGCTGCTATTAAAAATGTCTTGTAAGAAAACCCCAACAGCTGATCGACCCGGGAATCGAACCGGAGACCTATTGATTAGCAGTCGCTTACGCTTACCACTAAACCAACGAGCCAGGCAGATAATAAAATATAACATTTAAAAAAGTCAAAGAGGTTAAAGTTTTCGGATTTATTGCATATTTATGATTATGTTTGTAATTATATAGTTACATTTATGATCATAAATAAACAATAAACACACACAATAGGGTACTTGACACCTCAGTCAAATTAGTTACTATTTATCATTTGTCAAAACAATGTATGAACAATGTACTAAATACAAACTAGTGACGTCACTATTTGACACTACTCGACTGAGCAATATACTTTAATGCTTAGTTAATTAAAATTTGTAACAGAAATGAAAAAGTATAATAATATAACAATTTTTCGAAATGTTTTGTGATATTCGTTTTAATGAAGAAGATATCTGTATTTATTTACGATATATTCATCTACCTTATTGTACTCATCACACAATTACTTGTCACTGGACAAGTAATTGAAAAGTAGGAATCAAAACCTTTATGTATGGGCCTGCCAAAATAACTCTACTCTGCCTGATGGAAAGCATAAACAGAATCCAGGAGTGTTGGTCACCATAGTTACTACGAATACAGACAATGCAACAATGGAGCATGGTGACCCACACCATGGCCTAACCATGGCGGCCTAGTGATACTTTTGCATCATTGGGCCTCCGGTCTCGCAATTACCAACGAAACACGACACAACTAACGCTGTCATTTTACCTGTCTTGATTATGTCTGTGGCATCATAGCTATCAAACTGATGGACTGATTTCGATGCAGTTCTTTATTTGAAAGTCAGTTTCTTCTAACTTCAAACCTGCTGGTTGATGTTTCAGAAAACTCGATTAGGTGCGCTTGTGTGAGGCTTTAATTTTTTTTTTAATTTAAGTAGACAATAGGAACGAAATCTTTTGTCGTCACAGCTAAATGTGCTGACGCCAGCTAATGTTTAACCGCAAAGCACAATACACAGACAGAGTACATTACAATTTACAACAACTGTCAATAACAAACGTAAGGATAAAGTAATATTAACCTCTTTTTTTATTTATTTAAGTTAGAAAAACCATATACAATAACAGAGATAAAACACCGTGGGAGAGCCACGGAATGGGCCGGCTCGACCGGAGTGATACCACGGCCTCACAGAAAACCGGCGTGAGCCAGCGCCTGCGCTGTGTTTCACCGAGTGAGTGAGGATACCGGAGGCCCATAATCCAAACCTTCCCCTCATCCTCCTCCCCATCCCCCAAGGCCGGCAATGCATTTGTGACGCCTTTGGGTTGCGGGTGTCCGGCGGTAATCGCTCACCCTAAGGCGATACATCTGATCGTTTGCTCCCTATTTCATAAAAAAAAAACATAAAACCTGTATTGGTTTATCTTGGGTGTAAGTGTACATTCCTCATTTAATTCTATTTTGTTTAATAATCTACATGCACGATAGAAAGAAACAATCAGGTACAATGAATTACTAGCTCAGCCCCGCGGTGTTACCCGCAGTACAAAAACAACCGCCGGCAACGCCGAGGGGCAGAACTGGTCGTCGGCTCATGCTTTGCTGAAGATCATGACATGATCAAATGCATAGTTATCGATTCTATAAAGGACATACAGACAAACATTCATTTTTATACATATTATAAGAATTAAGAAAAACAATTTGGTAGCACTACAAGATTTAATGAGTGCAGGGTAAGTAGGCGTGCAAAATTTTTGTTATTCGTCACGTTTTCAATTAAAATAATGAAAGCAAGTGAACAAACTTATATACGTGGGTTTAACGTATACAAGGTACGTCCTTTATTTTAGTTACTACTAGCTGAGCCAAGAGTGTTCAACGTGGTACAATTACAACCGAGGGTAACGACGAGGGACGAAGTTAGTCTAAATAAAGTAACCCAGTAACTCCTTATATCATCAGCTATCACCCATTAAAATCAATCCCGCCATTCCAGCGATTATCCGCAACAGACAGTCAGACAAAACATTAAAAAATTGCTGTTTTGATATAAGTACAGTATATACCTTCAAATGCATTTAGTGAAAAGCTGTCAATTTGAAATTACTAACAGACGCTTCAATTTTATTTTTATTGTATATTTTTTTGAATTATAATACATTTGAAGTTAAATTTCTTTTGGTGCGTTAGGGAAAAATGATTAAAGTAAATTTTTACGATGCGCGCGCCCACCGTCACGAAATACCAACACCCTGAAGTTAGCTATAGCCAACGTTTTAGATTTTAATTTTTTTATCTCGTTACACCAAAGAAGTATACACATACTTTATGTGTAGTTCATCTACATATTTAATATAAAAGATATAAATGCAAACATAGCGTTTTCTCGAAGCTTCAAATCATAAACAGCTTTGTCTGAGCAACTCTAGTACACCTGTCAAACAAGTCGTTATGGCAAATCGTTAAGACAGTTATTGTGAACTAACAACATTAACTTGACCGCTATCGTACAACTAATAAATTAAATTTCGAACAAAAAACGAAAGTTGGTTCAATATTTGAATTCCTAATTTGAATCGAAACAAGAGTTTTGACTTGCCTCCAATACATCAAATATGGAAAGTGGATAATTAAGTTCTAAATTTAAATTTTATTTATAGATGCAAATGCATTTCATAATACATATATTTTATCATTTTATTGACATACTTAAGATGTAGAACTTCTTTACTAGTTTGCGAAAGAAAGTGAAAAAGACGCAACCGCTGGATCGTGTCGATCGAAACTGGCTGCTGGCAACGGGTTAGTCTCTCATCCGAACCTGTATATTTTAAGGTTAAACTTTCGTCTTCCGTATAATTTAAAGGAAGTATTATCGTCGTATATACCTCTATAACTTACTAAAAACAATTGAAAAATTCAGTGTAGAGGCTTTGCAAAAATTTTGCCCACTAATATTTAATGATAGATTGCCTGAGTAGCTTTAGACTTCAATTGAATGAAATTCAATTAAATATTTAATTTTCAATAGTCAGTGAAGAATACCTCAAGGCCAAAAGCTTTCATTTCAAACGCTGCTCATTTACATTTGATAAAAAACTGTCAATAGGTCGAATTTCGAACACCACTTGACCTCTGTATTTTTTTTTAAAACCTCAACCTTATTCTATGTTTTCATTAAATCCATTAATATAAATTTTAAAGAGGTTTTAATTTTAAGATTGGCCGAATGGATTTCAAATAAGGAACCGGTGAGAAGACGGAGATATAATATGTAGATAGTTATCATACGGTAGACAGGCAAGGCTACCGTTTTTTATCTCTTGTGCATTGACACGACAGAAAAAAAAACGATGTATCGCCATTTATAGACTTGATATATATTTGTTAATTTTATATATAAATTTATATAAAATTCCTAACTTGTAGTTACAAAGAAACACTTCCTGATCTATATAGGAACGTAAAGAATATTCTTTGCCTCCACTTTTAAACAAACATGGCGGACGGTTTTTTTTGTTTGTTTTACGTGTAGAACAAGTTCAAGCTAATTAATTTAGCAACAAATAATTTTACAATTTTAAGAATCTTCCAAATAAGATACATTAAATTAGGTTTATTTTGATCAAAATGTCTATTTAATGATAGTTCAAGTTAAACTGGTTAGTGAAATAAAAAAAAGCATTCAAAAGATAAAATTCTCCTAACTGCCCATGGACTCGTATTTGTTTTTTTTTTTTTACTATATTTTTTTTCCTATCCCAAGGTTGTCTGGAAGAAATTGCTTTTTAGCGATAAGGCCGCCATTTGTACACGGTAATTCAATTGATGTATTATGTAAACTATATATTTATGTAAACTGTTATATCTGTTGTACAATAAAGTGTATTCTATCTATCTAAAATTCGTCCGCCATCCGATCTTAAGTAACAGAAATTTCGTATATCAATAAATTAACACTTTCTTTGACTGAAAATAGTATATCAGAGGAATGCTAAAAATGCATTATACTAGTTGCAGTTAAGAATCTTTGTCTGATCAGATATAGAATTTGAGATAACGACATTGTCAGTTGTTGTTTAGAAACATATGGGGGTTGGTTCATATGCTTTTATTTCTGCGAGTCCAACAGTTTTTTTTCATGACGGTCCCGATTGTCGTGAATATCTATGACAATCGTTATTGGAAAGTCAATACGCTCAAATCTAGTGCAACCTTCGAATTCAGTTCGCCCTCTGTGTTATGGAGGTTCAATAGCGGGGCGTGAAAAAGCATCTCACCAGGCCGCCATAGTGTGGGTCACCATGCTGCATTGTTCTTTTTCGCATTGAGGATGGTGACCAACACTCTTGGATTCTGCTCATGCTTTCCATCAGGCAGGGCAGAGTCATTTTGACAGCTTAAATATATATAAAAAAAAAAATATATACGAGTCGCTCCGTAGAAAAATTGTCATTCAGATCAAACCGGTTGAACTAGTAGCTGACCCCAAATAATCTTAAGAATAATAAAGGTTTCCTAGAAGTTGAGTAAGATTCGGTTTATAAACTCGACAGCTTTAGACAACAGAAAAATAATTTTAAAAACATTAAGGATTCGCTACTGTCTGTTTGTCTTTCTATTTAATATTACAATAACATTTTCAGACATCTAGCCCCAAGCTAAGAGCTTGTAATATGGGTACTGAACTCTCTCTATATCTCAATTTATAAGGGCCAGACCCTTGTCGGTGGAGCAATCGCTACTCCTCTCTATTTTCTACGATCTATTTGGGCTCTTGATGGGCCACGCCCCTACTTTCTCCTTTAATTGCTGTATATAACTTAATCTAGGGTACTAGACAACTCGATATTCTTCCTCTTATAAGCGCAAGCCTAGCAGAAGCAGGGCCTGGTGGTGGTGCGGACTATGCGAAGTGTGCGCGCCTTGGGCGACAGTAACGGGAACATCGGGGTTCCCACACAGGAGGGGGCCATCTACAAACGTAGGTGGCCCGAGGTACGTTGGGTTCCAGGGGTTTCCTTTCCCCAGTTTCTAGTACCCGAGACGGCGTGCGGTTTTAGTTGGTTCAAGTCCGACATGCCACCATCCACGGGGTTTTCCGCAAGGGAAAAAAAGTGCTACACAACTGATATAAATACATATATACATTTAGTTTTTTTTAATTAATACATTTTATACATAGAAAACACCCAACGTCCGATATAAATAGTTGCAGATACAAACATTTGGTGCGACAAGAGGATCGAACCCGAGACCTCAGGCACAGCAGTCGCATACGCTACCACTGCGCCATCGAGGCAGTAAGTCAGAACTACCGTTAAATAGAATGCTATTGATGTTGATGTAATGATGTGAAAGTTATTGTCTATCATTAAATGACCATTAGCAGTAATGATCAGATTTTTTCTTAATATAAAAATGTATTGCATGATGACTTCTAATGAGTTTTGTAAGCAGTCATCACGCCGTTTCTCACCGCGCTGAGTATATTGGTTCGATCCCCTGATGAGGTAAAGACATGATCCACAAGTCGATCTTCTTTATGTCTGTTTCATGTACGTTTGCGATGAGGTAAGACATTATGTGAACCACGAGTCGGTGTTCTTTATACCTGTTTCGTGTATGTTTGCATAGTTCTGTATGACACAAGATATAATTCTTAATGCGGGAACTGTGCTCTTTTTCTGAAAAAAATGTACTGTCTACTGCACCGAGTGCTCTGGGTTCAAACCCACATGAGACGATCAATGCTTTGTGCAAATCACAAATTGTTGTTAGGAGCAGGTGTCTTTTTACCCGACTGCGAAAGAAGGGGGGGTTATGTTTTTCGAGTGTATGTATGGATGTAAGTATGTTTATTTCTTTGGCAAGCCCTAGAGCCTAAACGGCTTGTAGTATTTTATGTGTATGGTGTCAATACCTTAGTCGTAAGAGTGACACCGGATACATCAAAATTAAAAAAAAATACACGCAGTGGGGTTCTTTTTTAATAATTCATTACTTGTTTAAGTATGATTGTAAAATCCACCAACCCACATGATATGTTCTCATTAAAAAACTCATTTAACGAAGAGTTCTATAGATTAACATGACATCTGCCTGCGACCAATGGGAGTCTTAAAAAAAAGGATTTAGTAAGGGAGACAATGTATTTCGTAAAACATACGCAGAGGAAGTGGTATTTCGATATAATGACTAAAAACGAAGTCCGTTGTGTCCGT
Source organism: Hyphantria cunea (assembly GCA_003709505.1). Classification (NCBI taxonomy): domain Eukaryota; kingdom Metazoa; phylum Arthropoda; class Insecta; order Lepidoptera; family Erebidae; genus Hyphantria; species Hyphantria cunea. The sequence goes on from PKRV01000612.1 coordinate 84,675, forward strand.
TGTTCGAGAATTGTCTGCACGTAATTACGTACCTATGTGATTGCCGAATTATGTTCAGCGGTGTAATGATCTTAACGGTCGACGAGACGGGCCAAATTAATTCACAGCTGAACTCTCGTCTTTTTTTTTTTTTGACGTGGTGGAACGCCTTTATGCACTTCGCTCCCCCCCGCGGGCACAGGGGGTTCGCTTTGTGTGGGACTCCTGATTGACACCAGCCAGACTACCCACTAAACCACCACGGTGTGACACTCTGCGCCTGAGACGGGAGAGATCCGGGAACCGCTTTCTTACGCCATCCAGACCCCTCCCAGCGCCAGCCCGCACTGAAACGGGCTCCGTCGTCTGATGTTAAACTCTTAAGGTGGGCGACGTAAGGCACACGCGTAACGTCGCCCCCCTCGCGGGTATTAATCTGGTCTGTCCCAGTACTGGCTATGTACATAACCGAGTATTTTGAGTTGCTGTAACGTTTGAGGTACCCAAGTTCGATTCTGTGAAAGAGACAGGAATTATGGTTTTGTAGTTAGTGCCCCCAGACCCTCCAAAACGAAGAATAAATCCATACTTATATTATAATAAAATATTGACTGCCTCGGTGGCGCAGTGGTAGCGTACGCGACTGCTGTTCATGAGGTCTCGGGTTCGAATTCTGGGTCGGACTCGGATCAAATATTTGTTTCGGAGTTTGGGTGTTTTCTATGTATAATATGTATGTATTTACAAAAAAAAGTATTTATGTATTCATATCAGTTGTCTAGTACCCATAATACAAGCTCTGCTTAGTTTGGGACTAGATGGCGTTGTGTGTTAGATGTCCGAAATATTTATTATTTATTATAAACGCCAAAGTAACTCTATCTGTCTGTCTGTATGTCACTCTTTTACAGGCAAACCGCTGCACCGATTACAATGAAATTAGACATAGAGACACTTTGATTCTTAAGAAAGGACATAAGCTACTTTTTAATGCAATAACTCACAAATACGCGGAAAAAGATAGTGAATGTATTATTTATGGATCAGTGTAGTTGTATATGTATATAAGTTTATGACAGTTCTATATATAATAATTATTAATGAAAATTAGAAATGGTAAAGAATGCCTAGGGTATTAAGTCCGCTGATGAATAAATAAAATGAACAATGGTATGTTGAGCACGTTAATTTTTTACAGTCTGAATGATCGTTGTTATTCTTTTTATTGTTGTACTGTACTAACAATATATATACTGAATAATTACATCAAGACTCAAAACCATAAACAGTAGATCACATGAAGTACTGTACCATGGAGATCGAACCACAACACTCAGTACAGTACTATGCGTCGAGACAACCACTTAAACCTTGATCCTTGAAAGAGCAGCAGAGTGAATCTAAAATACATCTTTGAGAAATGCTAGGTGGTTTATTCGATCTGAATTAACCTGTTCGTCTAGCGGTTACTACTCATGACTGCTAAACTGCAGATCATGGATTCGGTTCCCACCCATTACAACTATTTGTGTATTGAGCAGTATTTTTTCTGTGTCTGGATGTAATTTATCTAGTGTATGTATATGTATTTTATTTAGAAATATATATATAAGTATGTTTGTCAACAGTCTGATTTTCGTCGCACAGGCTCTGATTAATTTGCGATATTTGATGTTATTATTATCTTTATTGCTATTGTATATACATATTATTTCAATTATTTTGTTTAATATTATTAAAAAAAAATTAAAGTTATCATTTCAAATAATTTAAAAACTATCAACCCATGCCCACTTCATTGGGCATTAATTACCCGCTTTTCTTCGACTTGATTTACAAATACTTTTATTTTCAACTGAATTCACTCTTGAACAGTGTCACAGTGAAAGAATTTTCAGAATCGGATCAGTACTTCTGAAGATTACCCCCCACAAATACACAAACATAGTTAGAAACTTTACCTCTCTATAACTTTAGTATAGCTATCGTTAAAATAACAGGTACTTCGACACGGCCTACGGAATACCTGGTCAATAGTATACTGACCAGGTATTCCACTCACAAAATCGCGAATTTCATCCATTTTGGAGGCAAAAGATGTAGATAAAAACCACAGTCCAGATTATTATCACCATCATCATTATATGGCTTTGTTAATTGAGGAAAATATTGCTTTACTACGTAATTAACTTCCTGCTAAGACTCCAAGGGCTTGAGTTGTGGAGGTTGTCACGAGGGTTCAAGATTGTCACGATTCCATTACGGTTTTGAGTAATTTCTTACTGGAAGGTAAAGAGAAGGCGCATGATGGTCCCTACTATCTTAGCGAAGAGAAAACTGGTTAGTTAAAGAACTCTTCGGTCACATAAGATAGGGGAAAATCAGAATACGTAAAGAAGAAGATACTGAATAGTTTTTTCTTATAATAATACATGATATTTGCGAAAATTATGCTAACGGTGAAGGAAGAACGGAGGAGGAGCGGAGGTATCAAATTTGGTACAGTTAATGAATATTATACATTGCACTCCTCCAGTTAAATAACTGAAGGACTGCAGGGAAATAGTCATGGTCGAATTCCGACCAGCGGGCGACAACTCCTTAAAAACCATTGTTAAAAGTATATACAGCTATCCTTCTTATTATTTTATTTGCTACTAAAAGTATTCTTGCTTTACGAGTACATCAATGCTATCTGTGTCTTTTGTTTACAACATCTCCGAGCTGTATAGTACATTCGTTTAGATAGTGCCGGTGCACCCGCCCGCAATTGTCGTTATTGTTGTAAAACACGAATAGATTAATTAATTCATACAACGGCATAAATTGACAAATCATACTTGCTTGTGGGTGTATGTCGCAGGCGGGCCCTTTGATTATTTGGCGGCTTGCCGGCACGTGAGACAACAGCGCGATCAAGGTGACCGCATCTAAGCGAATGTACTATAATCCCGAATTGTTGTTATAATATTACTTTCAAGAAACGCTTTCGTCACGATTTACGCAAATGGCTCCTAAATATAGAATTACACTTACTACAGGAATTTATATCACCTCAGGCATGTGTACGCGGGAAGCAAGAGCGAACGCGGTTGTTACTCCCAGCGTGATATTGCCAAATAAAAACATTGGCAGTCATAAGTACTGCCGATAGAAGTGAAAACTCATAACTTAGGATGTTACTAGTAAAAGTAATGTCTAAAATTAGAAATCTCATAATGTTTAAATTAAAATTAACAACATCACCCCAACCCGCACTTGGCCAGTGTGTGGACGTATGGCCTTAACCCTCTCCTGAGAGGAGACCCGAGCCCAGCAGTGGGACATTATCACATGATGAACAACATCAAACATTAGCATGTCGGTGACACGAACCCATAAGATTTTCTCCTACGAAAAAGTACTCAACGCGGCCAAAGAAGTTTTGTGACGTCAGCATGTCGGTGACATAAACTCATATTGGATTTTCTCCAGCAAACGTACTCAACGCGGCTAAACCTGTTTTCACTTCAAAAATAAATAAGTAAATATTTATTTGTCCATGCTTCCATATTCTATCTATATCCATACAATAAATTCGAAAGTAACACCGCTAACGGCTGCACCGATTCCAATGAAATTTGGCATGGAGATCATTTAATTCTTGAGGACGAACAAAAAATACTTCACTAAGCCGGAGCCGCAAGGAAAAGTTAACGGCTGGTTGGATTTTTACGGAACTTTCACTGGCAGATAGCTCATAATATAAGGAGTAATTTAGAATTTTTTTGACTAGCTTCGGCGTAACCCAGTGTTATTGTAGTACCGCGTGTAACACTACAGGGCTCAGCTAGTTCAAAATGAAACCAAACAATATATCCTAAATTCATCATTTTATTGTGGATGATAATGGTAATTATAGCTAGACGATTCTGTTTTAGCTTTCATCATCAACATCACATAATGTTCCACTGCTGGGCTCAGGTCTCCTCTCAGGAGAAGGTTTTAAGTATCTTAAACTTATTATTATCTATCATAATGATTCCTGAATAATTATTAAAAGTGTAAGACAGCGTTCGTGCTCTCTTGTTTCGTTGGCGAGTGCGAGACCAGTGATGCAACCATGCTAAAATTATCATGGCTCTTACTACCCCTAATGATCATTCTTAAATAATTATGATAAATAATATTAAATTTAAGATACTAGTACCCATAACATAAGCTATGCTTAGCTTGGGACTAAATGGCGCTGTGTGTAAGATGTCTGAAATTATTATATTTATACTTAAAAAAGAATCGTCTGGCCATAATCTAGTCATAGCTCAGCACCATCGGCTTAGCGATTTAGCGGAAGATTTAACAGACAAACAGTCACTTTTAAATTTACAAGTATAAATTTATGGATATGCGATACTTACATCAAATAATCAATTATAATTTTTTTTTGTCTATCTTTTTCTTCCTAGTAATGACTAGAATGACTGAATCGATTCTGATTGAATAGCTGATGTTACATGGAGTAACTAAGGCACTTTTATTTTCGAAAAAATAATAAAACCAATGAAATAGTGAACAATATCCAATTCAAAAGCCACAAACCCGCGAGCAATACCGCTGGACGCATCTAGTTATTGATCAAATGGATTTAGAGATACTTGCGATTGCGAAAAGTAATTTTAAAACGGATGTCGGCTTAAGAGGTTGCAGTTAACAAATGCGTTCTTGACATTTGGCCATGACCTGTGTACAGTGTTGTTACTTTGAAGATTTTATAGAACTCCGAGACAAACGAGTGAAAAAAGAGGTTCATCGCTATTTTTTTTTTTATATATAGGCCTGCCAAAATGACTACTCAACCTCATGGAAATCATAAGCAAAATTTTCAAGAACCAAGCAAGCAAGAGTGTTGGTCACCATACTCATTGCGAATGCAGATATTGCAACAATGCAGCATGGTGACCCACATCATGGCGGCCTAGTGATGCTTTTGCAATATTGGAACTCCGATCTCGCACTCACCAACGAAACACGACAGGAAGGGGAGGTGGGAGGTTAGTACCGCCCCGGTCAAACCTCCCCATTAGTGCTGAAATCAGGGTGGCTCTACTACTTTTTAAATTAAATTAATATATGAATTACGGCTGTATAGTATGCCTTGGAGAGGCCTTCGTCTGGGATTGGACTGCAGCTGGCGATTATAATGATTCATAATTAGATTAATTTATAAGATTCGGTTCGATTCAAGGGTCGGACCAAAGTATTGTATGATCTGCGAATATTTGTTTTGGAATTTGAAGAATATTTTCTAAATATGATTTGTGTGTGTTTTTACAAAAAAAGTATACATGTATTTAAATCACTTGTCTAGTACCTACAGTACAAGCTCTGCTTAGTTTGAGACTAGATAGTGTAGTGTGAATGTCAAAGAATATTATTATTAGTATTAAATCTAATCTTGCCCAAAGCTCTCAATTTGATTCTAGTATAAACTCATTATTTACCCGACTGCGAAAGAAGGAGGGTTATGTTTTTCGATTATACGTATGTATGTATATTTGTTTGGCACGCCCTAGAGCCTAATAGACAATTTGTCCTCGATCACAAATAAAACAAACATTTTACATACATATACACGTAATATTTCGCACCTATAACACACAACGCCATCTAGTGAAATCAGCTAAGCAGATCTTGTGTTATAGGTACTAGAGAACTGATTCAAATATATATATACTTTTTTTGTAAATACAAAGACATTTTACATAGAAAACACCGAAATAAATATTTGCAGACTATACAAAAAATTGATCGAACCCGAGTCCTCAAGCACAGCAGTCGCATTTTTTTTTTTTATATTTAAGCTGCCAAAATGACTCTGCCCTGCCTGATGGGAAGCATGAGCAGAATCCAAGAGTGGTGGTCACCATCCTCAATGCGAAAAAGAACAATGCAGCATCGTGACCCACACTATGGCGGCCTGGGGGGAAGGGGGATGGTGAGGGGGATAGGGGGCGTTGGATTGGGGTATGGGCCTCCGGTATCCTCACTCACTCGATGAAACACAGCGTAAGCGCTGTTTCACACCGGTTTTCTGTGAGGCCGTGGTATCACTCCGGTCGAGCCGGCCCATTCAAAAACGCTACCACTGCGCCACCGAGGAAGTTGTACATACATCACAGATAAAAATGCAATACGCTCTTAGGAGTAAAAGCTTTTGTTAACTGGTTACAGGTAAGTACAAAGTTACGAAACTTTAGTAGAATTCAAGTTTCTAATATAAGATAATAAGTACATGCAATAAAATTTCGGCAAATTGTTGCCTTTGTTGCCACATAGCAATCTTGTGATTAGTTTGACCATGGAGGTCTGAAATAATAATGCAATATACATATGGCAACACGAAAACTTTTCAGTTTTTTTATGGCAGTTATAGCAGGCAGGTATAAGGGTAAGGTAACTATCGCTGTCCTTAGACAATCGTATGCTCTACCTTATCATATAAAAATATCGGCCAAGTGCGAGTCGTACTCGCGCCCCGAGGGTTCCGTAAAAACCTGTAGGTATATAAGGAAAAGTTATGGTATTTTTATGACTCAATGACGTTCATGAGGAAAGGGGGAAGCAAGTTTAAAATTATTAAAAATAGTTTTGCTTTCGCAATTTTTCCTTCATCTTTGCTTATAAGTCATTGCTTTGTACCAAATTTCATGAGTTCACGGGAAGTACCCTGTATGTTTTGATTCTCTTGGGAGTGTCTAAAATTTGCAGAATATACGGCTGTATCTTTTGATTGCGTTGACTTAGAAGTTTGATTTTTTCACAGTTCCAAAGGATAGTAAATGAAATTCATATCAAATACTTTGAGTATTTGATATGGATTTCAGCTTGAGGCTTTAGACAGTGAAAAGCACTAGGATTCGACTGCACGATTGGACTAGTGGTTCAAGTGGTCGCCAAACCGCTTCCTAATGCGCCAAGTGTTGTGGGTTCAAATCCAACATGGGACAACACTTTGAGTGATCCATAAATTGTTTTTCTAAGTCTGGGTGTACTTTGTGTCCGTTTCATGTATGTTTGTAAAGTTCCCGAGACTCAAGATGTATATTATTAACAAGGGAGATGTCTTTAAAAGAAAAAAACATGCATACAGTGATTAATGAATGTGGACGAAGCAAAAGAGGTGTGTCAGGACCGTAGTAAGTACTATCAGGGATCATTCGTGTCTGCACACCCCTCTGGGGTATAGGCGTGACTGTATGTATGTTTGTATAATGTTAAACAAACTAGTCGCGCGTCTTGATAACAGTGTGTTAGTTTGATTGCTTGACTTTCAACGAATTTGAATGAACGAGGCAAGGGTAACGAATCATTAATCCTTGAACTGAAATTGGCAGAGCGTAACTTTAACTATAGTATTTTTTCCACAGATAAAATGTAGAAGATAAAAAATAAGATCAACCGAAGAGCATAGTTCTCTTTAGTTTGTTTGGCGATATTTAGGTGTTTATACTGATAAATGTTGTATCTAGGTCTCGACGCCACAATTATGTAGGTTCATAAATGTGTTTTGCACACAAATATTTGGTCCGACCCAGGAATCAAACTCGAGACCTCAAGCACAGCAGTCGCATACGCTACCCCTGCTTCCACCGAGTCCGTAAAAAAAAAAAACAACGCGAAAACCTTCTTATCTAAACTTTTATGCATATGGTGACCACCACGCTTGGATTATACTCATGTTTTCCATCAGGCAGAGTAGAGTCATTCAGGCAGGGCCATAAAATTTTAAAAAAAGCAGCAAACGTGGACAACGCCAGGGAGCGAAGCTAGTCTAAATGTTTTTCAATGTAAATTGTCATGTCTTGTCAAGTATGGAAACGAATATATCTCCAAGGAGAATTGACTGGTATGTAAGGACCTAGGAGGCCATAGCCCACTATAAGATTCCCGCCAACAAGCTTAACAGTGTGGCGAGTATTGTATAATATATGTAAGAATAAAAAATATTTAATAGATAGTAACGATTGCCGAAGACGTTCAGATGGCTGCTGGGAGAGACAGTTTAACCTGTTTTCCGGTGCATGGAGAGGTCTCAATATGTTAAGAACGGTCATCCATCATACACAATTTTTTTTTTTTTAATATTTCCGACATCTAACACACATAGCCATCTAGCCCCAAACTAAGCATAGCTTGTATTTGGGTACAAGACAACTGATATGAATACATAAATATTTTTTTTTTGTAAATACATACATATTATACAAAGAAAACACCCAAACTCCAAAACAAATATTTGCAGATCATACAAACATTTGGTCCGACCCAGGATTCGAACCCGAGACCTCATGGACAACAGTCGCGTAAGCTATCACTGCGCCACCCAGGCCGTCCCGTCTAAGATTGCTTATCTTTGCAATGTGTTTATATAAGCGATTACCACTAAGTCACGAGCCTTCTATAAACCATATATAATTTAGTATAAAAATATATAATTGTTTGAACTGGCAAAGTTTAACCAAATTTTTACTTCACTATTTATTTGAACCTCACAACTACTACTACTACTAACAGATTACAATCAATATGATTCGAAAAATTATATTTAAATGGATAGAGTAAGCACTGAGGAAGGTTATATTCTATATATTATCGGGCTACCACCCATAAGAGAGAAACAGTGACCGTGAGAGAGAAACAACATGTGACTACTAGTAATTCAAAATGCAAACACACTGTCATTCTTTCGCTTTAATATTGTTTTTTGCACAAATTAATGTGTGTAAAATACACACTTTAAGCAAAAATATGATAATATGATGAGAATTGACACAGACAGGTATTTCCTTATTGATTTGGTTTTATTTTTACTCATTTGCATCATCAGCGACTTGAATAGAAACTAAAACATAAGCAACATGACGGCCGAAGGTATTAATATCCTAAAGCACTAAGTACATGTATTATAAGTATTTAAATAGTTATCGAATGCTGACTTGTTTAGAGTCTAAAATTAAATTACGTGTTTTTATATTTCCGTGTCTACGGCCATGCAAATTGATTGAAAGCTGAATAGTTTTTTTTAAATTGTGTTTCTTCGAACGCAGCAGTGTCTATCTAGTCTGCGGTCTAATTAGTACCATACATGTTGGATTCAGTTGCCTTTTCATGTTGATTTTTTATTTAAGAACCGTTTCTTGTAACAGATTTTTGAATTTTTTAACAGAGTCGAAATATTTTGAATGGTTTACGCAGTGATGACCATGCAGATTAACATATTTAGTGTCCATTTTTTTAAAAAAAAGGTGTTAATTGATAGTTATCTAGTTGGCCGAAAAAAAACACGAAATATTTTTATTTTAAAAAAAACTGTGATAAAGAAAGATCGAGCGCTAAAACCGCAAAAAACTTACGCATCGTTTTAGGCTAATACACTTAATTGGCCCAGTAGTCAGAAGATATATTAACAGTAAAACAACAGAGCGAGGACCAATTAGTAGTCAAACTAGTTGTCAGTTTTTTCCCCGCAATAAAAACATGTCCTGTTTTTTTATTTGATAGACTACTAAAGCGAATCTGCTCAGCCTGATGGAAAGGCTACCATACTCACTGCGAAAGCAGACAATGCAGTATGGCGTCGTATACTATGGCGGCTTAGTGAGATGCTTTTTCGCGCCCCGCTTACAGGACCCGGGATTATAGTGGGAGGGAAACACCTGGGCTGGTAGAGAGTTCCAGTTTTTACCTGCTCGGCACAGGAAGGAGGAACCAAACCGTTTGGTTCGAGAGCGGAATTCTACAAATCTGTGGCGGTGACTTCCAAGACCAGCGCGTGTTGTTTTGTACAGGAAGGGAGAAGCTGGGATCAGTTAGAAGCGCTATTCGCGTGCGCTTTAGAGGACTGCCACAGAGGCGATATCTCTCCGCAACTACAGAGGCTCAAGGGATTCCGTAGCACCAGGACTGTTGATAATGCGGACTGTTCGCCGCTGCAATCACTCGAGAGTATTAAACAAATACGGCGCGGGTCCATAACAATGATGAGAACAGTACTCCATGCACGAGCGAACCTGGGTTTTATAAAGAACACACAAATGCTCGGGCGTGAAGAATCGTCTCACCCTGTTCAGTACGCCAAGTTTCCGCGAGGCCTCCTTAGCAGTAGTAGTAGTCACGCTCTGGATGTACTCCTGCGGGTTGAGGTCACGACAAATATCCAGGCTCAGAACACAAAGTTTATCCCGTAGTGGCAGTTGAGTGCTTTGAAAAGTGGGAATGAAAAGAAACGGAGACTTTTTGGTAGAGAACGCGCACCCCTGTAATTTCTTAGCGTTGAACTCGACCAGATTCCAGAATATCTAGAGACCGAAATCCACGAGCTAACATGTTATTGATATGCAAATCGCAAGGGACCCTAATGTGGCGCTGATGAAGGAAAGCGTCAATCCAGTGACCTCTGACCGAATGCCGGAAGCTTGGAGAGAAGCGACAGTGCCAGATCCAATCGAAGACCTTGGCCATGTAGACACTAATGGTCAAGGACTCCCCATGCCTATCCAAAGCCTCAACCCAAAGATCTGTAACGTACGCTAGAAGATCACCCGTGGAGCAGTTCGGTCTGATCCCGTATTGCCGATCATTTTACAAGGAGTGATCTTCCTGGAAGTGGCCTACAATGTGGGGTTTGAAGCCACAACACTATGTTATCTCTTCAACTGCTAAACCATTTTCTCCAATGCCACGTATTGTATAAGCTACTTATGTTAATAATATTAACGTTCAAGTGCATTAACCATTATTATAAATAAACTATTTCCTAATAATTCACGACACAAGGCGAATACTTAATTTTTATAGTTGTACCTGAAAACTGGTTTATGTATTAATGCTTTTTTTTTGTATAGTTCACGTGTTCTACAGTCAAATACATAAAAAACAAATTCTAATATATTATACCTTTTTTTTAATAAACGCATTATTCTCAAAAGAACTCTGTACGTATAGACTCAAGGCATATTTTAAATTGTCGAAAAGCAATCGCATAATCCATACGTTCTTGATATTAGCTTTTTGTATAACACACAGCTAAGTAATTAGATGAAGACGAAACCTGTTACCTAGCTAATTAATAATAATGATGATACCCTCAGATATCTTACACACGGCTCTCTATACTATGATAGCCTAGCTGCTGATAAACACACTTAAGTATAGATTCTAATATACATATTGACTGCCTCGGTGGCGCAATAGTAGCGTATGCGACTGCCGTTCTTGAGGTCTCGGGTTCGAATCCTGGGTCGGACCAAATGTTTGTATGATCTGGAAACATTTGTTTCGGAGTTTGGATGTTTTCTATGTATAATATGTATGTATTTACAAAAAAAAAAGTATTTATGTATTCATTTCAGTTGTCTAGTACCCATAATACAAGCTCTGCTTAGTTTGGGACTAGATGGCGTTGTGTGTTAGATGTTGGAAATATTTAATTTATTTATTTATATCGTAGACTACCGTCCTCGTTTCTTCGACTTGATTTACAAATATTGTAATTTTTAACTGCATTTTTTTTGTTCAATCACAATAAAATATGGCCTATGTTACTCCTGAATAGTCTATGCCTATATATAATAGGCCTATGTTAATCGCTGTCTGCTGGTGAAAGAATATTTCGCCTCGTGTGATAATAGTATCAAATGAGTGTTTTAATACCTATATATAATTATGTACAGTTGCATACAAGACTTTATCTGCTCGCATGATGTGAATCCTCAATAAAAAGTTCTGAAACAGCTAGCTAAATCGCGAACAAAAAACACAAGATAAAGGAATAATACGAACGCTCAAGCTAGGCCACAGTGGCAGACTCAATCACAAAATCTGGCACACTCTGCCACTCCCACTATTCACAACAGAAAACAGAACACTCGATTGCAATCATTGTAATTAGACTCGGCTTCAACATGACTTAACACATTTCACTACATTCACCCAAATACGGTGAAACCCAAAGCAATGGTAACAGTTATAGCTATAATACTGAACTGATTCAATAGATTCGCAATAATGACCCGGGATACGTATTAATTTTATCAAAAGTTTTACGTAGTCTGGACTTAGTCTATTAAATTATTTGAAATAATAAACAAAACAAAATAAGATATTGTAAAAAAAATATGATAATGAGGAATATAGCCAGGGGCGTCTTTTCCTTGTAGTGTAGGGATGCAGTATTAGGGGCGCCGGCCGCGGCACTTTTAATGAATCTGCGCACTTACTGAAGCAAGCTATGCTTACTAGGGGGAGCTAGAGTAACGATTGCACACGGGCGCTTCACGGGCTAATCCAACTTCTGAATCATCATCATATCAGCCGCAAGAAGTCCACTGCTGAACGTAGGCTTCCCCTATTGATTTCCATTTTGACCGGTCGATAGCGGCCTGTATCCAACGAGTCCCTGTGATCTTAACTAGATCGTCCGTCCACTTTGCGGGAGGCCTTCCTAATCTGGGGCGACGTTACGCGTGTGCCGTACGTCGCCTAAACTGTGAGGATTTAACATCTAGAGACGGTGCCCGCTTCAGTGCGGGCAAGCGCTGGGAGGGGTCCGGATGGCGTATGAAAGTGGTTCCCGGATCTCTCCCATCTCAGGCGCAGAGTGGCACACCGTGTGGTTTTAGTCGGTTCGATTCTGACACACCGCCCCGCCGCAAACCCCGAGGGGGTTTCCACACGTAAAAAAAAGGCCTTCCTAATATGCATTTGCCGCAACGTGGTCTCCATTCAAGAACTTTTCTGCTCTTCGGCCACCGGTTCTTTAAGCCACGTGCCCTACCCACTGCCACTTGAACTTGCTGACTAGCTCTGCTATGTCGGTTAATTGAGTTCGTCTACGGGTCTCCTCATTTCTCCCGCTTCTGAACATTGTACATTAATCATCAACGGCTTTTACCGACTACTTTTGGACATTGACCTCTTTTTATTAATAAGGCTTCGGTCTAGTATATCACGCGATTCGGACGGGTTGGTTTATATTTCTTCTGTTTACATTGGTGTTATCGTTTGGTCTCTGGTCTTTTACGACATCTGGTCTTTGTAATCTAATTCATCAGCACAGAGGTAACAGGAATACAGTCTTAAAACATCAATTTTTACGTGTGTTAGTAGCGGATACAGGTGTTTATGTATAACTAGTTTATGCCCGCGACTCCGCCCGCGTATATGTCGGTTATCGCGGCAAATAGTAACCTATGTGTTATTCTGATGTATAAGCCATATTACTGTAAAGTTTCATCCAAATCCGTACAGTAATTTTTGCGTGAAAGAGTAACAAACGTCCTTATAAACTTTCACATTTATAATATTAGTAAATTTATCTGTGAGCACTCGGTGTCACACTGGTGGTCTAGCCAGACTATTTCTTTTTTATTTATTTATCTTTATTGTACATACAAAGTAAAATAGTACAACAGAATCAGTCACAAAGTATGTATAACAATTGGCGGTCTTATCGCTCACGGCAATTTCTTCCAGACAACCATAACACGGATGTGAGCGTTTCAAAATTTAAGGTAGCTTACATACAGGCAACACATAAAACAAACAAAAAAACAGTAGAGATCCATATACAAATGTTATACACTATTCATATTACACATACATATTTATACCTACACAAATACATATACACACTGGAATATATATATATGTATGCATACACATACAGACTAATATACATATAACATAAAATTAAATCAAAAGTGTTCACAATAATAAGTAATAATCCTTCACTAGCTTTTTAAGCATATTCAAGGTTTTCGCTCGTCGGATATTATCTGGCAAGTTGTTCCAACGCCTCACGCTTGCACAGTAGAAGACTTGTCTGCAAACTGAGTGAAATGTACTGGCATTTTTAGTTGTAAATTCTCCGATGACCTCAGGTCTCTGCAATGTGTACTTTTAAGAACTGAAAACGTTCTTCGAGATAAGGGGTTGTGTGAAGATGAAACAGAACACTGTAAAAGAGTAAGAATATGCAGGTTCTGGCGAAAGCGTATAAGCTATTTGTGCCTAACAATGGTTAACCAACTCCCGCGCTAGAAATACATCATGTATCGCAGGAGTCAATCATACAAGAAACGGACACAAAGAACACCCAGACTCATATTTCACAAGGGAACTTATCATGTGAGGACTTACAACTCTCAACGCTATAAGGAGGGGCGTGATGGCGGCTTCAACCACCACGCTATGGTGAAGTCTAAGATCTGGGTTATTTTTTATGTAATAGGGGTTAAAGGAGCATACGTCGATACGTATCAGGCGATCCTGATGGAAAGCGATAAGCGCCGCTCATGGACACCCGCAACACCAGAGGCGTCACAAGTGAGTAGCAGGCCTTTAGGGGATGGGAAGGGTATGGGGGCAGGGGTTTACCCCAGGGCCTCCGATATCCTCCCTCGGCGAAAGCACTGTTTCATACCGATTTTCTGTGAGGCCTTGGTATCACTGGTCGAGCCGGCCCATTCATGCTAAAGCGTGGCTCTCCGAAGCTCGGGGCTCGACGATCAAATAACCACGGCCAATTAGAGGCTTATGTTCTTTAACGGACTGCGATAGGCTGATAATAATTATGAAGGGGTCATTCGTAACCTTAGAGGAAGTTTCTCAATATATATTATACATACATTTAATTATTTAAAGTTTTCCCTAATAGATAAATAATCGATTACTGTAGTTTCGATTGGTATCCATCTACTTATCATGTATCTTATCCTACAATAGTTAAAAATAATTCATTTTGGATTTCTGACTAATTCATAACTATGACTAATTGTGATAAGACAAATCACTTTTTTGACATTAGCAAATTATATTACAGACGTAATTTATACTCTAGAATTAAACACACTTATACCTATTCCATATATACAGGGTTGAATTTTGTAATACCACCTAAATGGAAAGTACTCTTAATATTGTAGATAGCAATTTTCGAAGAGAAATAAAACCGGATTCAAAGATTTCCAAAAATTCACTTGCCACTCCCGGGAATCGAAAACCGATAAAATCAATAAAAATTACACCCTGTACTTTTATTGCAGAATGAAATCTCTCTAGCAAACTTGATAAATCAAATGAGAGGAAAACCACGAAATCTCGACTTATAAATTCAATGAGTCATGTTAAAGCACTTTCACTCGACGATCCATCTGTTTACTTATGTTAGTAATAAGTAATTATTAATGACGTCATTCCTCGACTAAAATTGCGAAATACTAATTAGATAAGAGGATTGCAATTTGCACGTGTTTGTAATACATACTCCTTTCTTAGATGCGACATAACTGCTTGTAAATATGTGGTTCAAATATTGAATGGAATAGAATGGAATGGAATGGAACGGAATAGAACGGAACGGAACGGAATCGAATGGAATGGAATGGAATGGAATGGAATCGAATGTAAACGAGTTGAGAGTTGAAGTTCAGAATACGATTTAGAATATTCACCACAAAACTTATAACAGCCGTTATTAGGTGACATCGATGTCTGTGAGTATCCACCTGTGGCATCGTAGCTCTCAAACAGATGGACCAGTTATTTTTTTTATTTAAAAGCCAGTTTCCTTGCGGTGGTTCTTATTTATGTTTGGTTAATATCGGTCCAGCATTGTAATAGTATCAGTTCTTTTTCAAAAGGATGTAAGGCGTTTTTAACGTATGATTACTCGATTAAGTGTTAGAAGGCTTTTTTAAATTTTAAATTTTAGCTTGTGATGTTCGAGTTATAGCTTTTTAATTTATTTTAAATTTTATTCAATTAGAAAGTGTGTGAAAATTAGTATTCAATTTGAAAATAATAATATTTTTTGAAGTATCGGCAATCAGTTGTTCATATTGAATGTTTAAAAATTAAAGAAGGTAACAATGATGTGTTTAATTTTTTTTAATTTCATTTAAAACTCACAACTGTTTTTTTTCATATTTAAAGTTACTCGAACGCATCCAACATTGGCAACAAACAAAAGAAAAGAACAAAACGCATTCATAACGCCTAATAATCGTAAAAAAACATATACTTATAAAGGTAATCATATTCATATTATATGTAATTTAAAAAAAGAGTTAGCCTGTATTAACAAAGACTAGGTTATTCTTTCTATACAAGTATCTGAAATGGGTCTAATGTGAGATTATCTATCAATCAACAACCCATAATGTCCCACTGCTGGGCTCGGGTCTCCTCTCAGGCGAGGGCCATATATCCCCACGCTGGCCAAGTGCGGGTTGGGGACTAGCAAGAACACGTTGTGGCTAGGTAAATCTTGCCGTTGGATGTTTTTAATCCGCCCGAAGGCCTCCAACTAAGCTTCACGACTGTTATCGTATGATAACAACCGGGACCGACTGCTTAACGTGACCTCCGAATCACGGAGACGCTCATGGTAACATGCCACTAGCGATCACCCATCTAGGTACTGACCGCGCCATCGTTGCTTACCCTCGGTGATTTTTTCTAATCACCGAGTGCAACTGGGCTATGAGCGCCTCATTATCTATACAAATAAATTAAATTTAAGTGTCTCTTTATTATTTCAAATTATCAGTATTTCACTTTGACATTTTTGTCCTCCAGAACTGCTGCACCGATGTAGACGAAACTGGTAAAGAGATGTTGCTATAAGGAGTAAGTAAGTCTACCTTTTTAGGAGTAACTTAGGCTCGATCGTCACGTTGACCGCATTCGGCGTTGCGATTGGTCCCAGCTAAAATCATCATCACCTATAGTAACGCTGAAAGCTGACACCCTCAAAAGCGAGTGTGACCCTCAAAGGAATGAACTCAGACTAAGGGTCAGTGTTAACAGATGGAGTGGCGGCGAAGACTGACTGCCTCGGTAGCCTAGCGGTAGCGTATGCGACTGCTGTTCCTGAGGTCTCGGGTTCGATTCCCGGGTCGGTTCAAATGTTTATATGATCTGCAAATATTTGTTTCGGAGTTTGGGTGTTTTCTATGTATGATATGTATGTATTTACAAAAAAAAAAGTATATAAGTATTATATCAGTTGTCTAGTACCAAGAATACAAGCTCTGCTTAGTTTGGGACTAGATGGCGTTGTGTGTTAGATGTCGGAAATATTTATTATTATTATTATTAAGAAGAAACCATAAATATATAAGTCAGTAACAATTAAAATTCAACGCAATGTTCTACAGAAAGTAACTAATATTTTGGCAGAACTGGTGGAGCTCTTAGTTTATCGCCTAGTACCCACAGTGGTATAGGTATGCGTGGATATATTTATACTATATGTGTTATATAGTTTATTATTTAATACTTAACCGCTAAGTGCACCTACCACATTACTTCTACACATCGCCTAATCGGTAGACTGGCAAAAAATCCTTTGAAATTGAGTCCGCCCATGCATGTTTTTGTGGATAAAGTTATGAATAAATATTTTATACAACGAAATGAAATGACGGCGAGCGAAGGGCGGTTTAAATTGTTATTGAATTAGCCTCTTCGCCGCCACTCCATCCGTTATACTAAGCCCTCTAATACAATCTGGTTCACTTGTTACGAAGCAAAACTTTCATTCTTCTAATAATAACTATACAACCTGTTATTATCGTGTCCATTACAGATAAAATTCTAACGAGTGCTTTCTACGAGCTTAGACAGCAAGCAATGGATTACATAACGGCAATTGGAAAGTTCAATTACTATTTTGTGGTAGTTCTGATGCAAAATTCAAGTACGATTACTGTCATAAACTATATTGATGGATAGTTTATAATTTACTTTATCCATTCACGAAATGTATAAGAAGATGGTAAGAATGTTCCTGAGTACCAGAGGTAATGGGTTCGATTGCTTAAGTTGAATGACAGTTTGACAGCTGGTTGACGGCAAAAGGAGGCTCCCTATTGTTTTTTTATTGTGGGGCTAAAGTTACAGTCGAAAAATTGTAAACGTGTATTACACCCCAGATTACCCTTTGGGGGTTATATGCATGACTGTATGTTTGTATGAAGGCGTAGAGACTACAGTACTATTAATAAATATATATGTCTGTTTACGAGGGGTCTACAAACCGATATAACTTTTTTTATTTATGAACTGATTGAAGTGAATATAAAGACTAAATATTACATGGAGCAAACCACAACACATTTGTAAAAACTGCATTCAAATCAGTTTAGCCGTTTCTGCAAAATTCTAAGAATCATTGTTTCGAGTTCTATTGCAGTAATAACCCCCCNGGTTATTGTTTTTCTTATTTATCTTCCATGTACAGACACGACCAGTTACGGTTTTATTATATATATATATATTGATTGATAGAGAAGTAAGAATGTCTATCAAAACAAAATAATTGTTTTCATTAATTCAAGTTATTACCGTATGATACTTAGTTGTTAATTTTCTAGAATGTTCTTAACAACTAATGTTTTTCTTTCTGGGTACATACATGTACATTTAACAAACCAAACCATCTTCAAATTACCAACCGTCAGAACTCCCATATGTTCGATCGCCCTCAATGCATAAAACAAAATGCTCTTCAAGACATTCCCATAATCAAGACTTCCATTCCCTCGATCATCATAAAGAACTCAAGGTCAACACACGTACTATCAAATTAGTATTTGGCGTTAACGGCTTTAATAAAAACCCTTATAGTTTTTATATCGACTTTCAATATCATAATTCAAAAAAAAACTTCTAACGGTTTTTTTAAAATTAGCTTTTTAAATTGTTGTAGATAAAATTTGTAGGTACTATACAATTAGATCGCAACTGATTTAATGCATGATTTAAATTTAGAATATACACGTGATGGTGTGTTACCAGTGTATAAATTGCCTTTAAAATCTTAAATACTTTCTAACCATATAAAGGTTGTATGGAAGAAAACACCGTGAGTGATAGGACCGCCAATTGTTACATGTATAATTTTATAACTCATCTTTTGTTATGTCTTTAATTTTATGTATACAATAAAGATATGTAATAAAATAAAAACATTATTCAGACATACATTACATTACTGTACGTCATTTTTAAATCAAAGCCCTGATGTAAACAAAAGTGGTATTAAATACTTCCGTTGCGTTATTCAAGCAAAACTTTTCGTTTAGTAAGGAATTAGGAAAGTCGAAACTAAATTAGCATTAAATTGAATTTCGAATAACCTTGGCACTCGTGTCTAGAGTTTTTTGTTGTCTGTGGTTACTAAGTCCGCACTGAATCACAATAATTAGTATTTAAAAAAGTATCGCATACTTCATATAGTTATAAACAGTTTTCTTTTTTCCTTAATTTCATACCCTTAGGATGAGTGTCATTTTTTCTACAAAGAATGGGTCTAACTGAAAATATACTCTCTCTATATCGGTGCCTAAATGATAGAGTTCCGAAATGACAATTAAAAACAGAATCAGCCGAATTAACAGCCGAGAAGGTGAATATCAATTCCCTCAGTTTTTTTTTTATATGACTTCCTCGGTACCGCAATGGTAGCGTATGCGACTGCTGTGCTAGAGGTCTCGGGTTCGATTCCTGTGTCGGACCAAATGTTTGTATGATCAGCAAATATTTGTTTCGGAGTTTCGGTGTTTTCTATGCATAATATGTATGTATTTGCAAAAGAAAAGTATATATGTATAAATATCAGTTGAATAGTGCTCTTAGTACAAGCTCTGCTTAGTTTGGGACTAGATGGCGTTGTGTGTTGAAATGTACGAAAATATTTATTTATTTTTATTTAATATGTTAAAAGGGACGTACAATCCATCAACATACCGGTTAAAATCAAATTAAATGAAGTTTATTTGCATAGAACATAGGTTGGTACCAGGTCTTACATTGGTTTCGCCTTGCAAATATTTGCTAATGAACAGTCTTCTTCCTAGCCCTTATTATTCCCAAGATTTGGGGTCGGCTACTAGTTCAACCAGTTTTATCTGAATTTCAGTTTTTACACGGAACGACTGGCATCGGACGTCCGCAAACCTCAGTGTAAATTGAATTCGAAATTTGAACTAGTTATCAGCATATTTGAGGGCCACTGACTTTCCAATAACGATTGCCATAGATGCTCTTGACAACCGGGACCGACGGCTTAGCGTGCTCACCGAGGCACGGGTACTAATGGACAGTAATAAATAAAAATTAACTATATTAAATAGCACTAAAGACATAATCCATTTGATTATTTAGCATCATATTAACACTGTAATAATCCGGTTTGTATAGCACTTTAGCGAACAATTGAAAGGGTATGACGAATACGGTTTTGTCAAAATCGAATTACTATTTTTATGAACACTAAAATGGCATCAGCGTGGTGACGGGTTGAAAATACTGAATTTTACCATCCCTATTCCATAGGTGTCATAAAGCCCGGCGAAGAGATCAACTTAAGTAACCACTGTATAATAATAATGATGACTTAATTTGCAAAAACACAGCACACAACCAAAACACACGTTTTCAAACATTAAAGAATTAAGTTAACAAATTCTATATTCTATATTTTTGAGGCGTGTTACATTTTATATGTCAAAATCAATCAAGCCAAATTACGTTACGTGGCATTGGTGAGTTTGACGACGTGTAATAATACACTACACTTTATTTACCGTCATACAATAACCAATAATTTCACCACATATCTTGCACGTAACAAATCAAACCTCTTAAGCAGAATTATCAATAATTGCAACGAGGGTTGTATGCCATGTCTCACAAAAAGGCGGACTCTCAGCGTTCACTGCGATGGGCATGGCCTATCGCAGTACTGTTTATTTTATGGGATAGCGGGCAAACAAGCAGACGTATCGCCTGATGGTAAGCGATTACCGCCGCCCATGGACATCTGCAACACCAGAGGCGTCACAAGTGCGTAGCCGGCCTTTGGGAGATGGGGAAGAGGATAGGGCCATCCCTATCCCTTCCCCATGGAAGGGATTGGGGTATAGGCTCCGGTTTCCTCACTCACTCGGTGAATCACAGCGCAAGCGCTATTTCACACCGGTTTTATGTGATGCCGTGGTATTATTCCGGTCGAGCCGGCCCTCTGTCCTCATACAGGTGGGAGTACGAATAAACATCACTGCAAATAGAAGAAAAACTTAAAAGAAACCCTCTACAAACTCATCTGAGCAGCGTAGAGTAACACCAAAATCTACTTTCTAAAAAAACGCAACAACGAACAGTTACCTCAGTCGAAGGCTGTTTATGACGATTTTGACGTATGTCATCTTATTTTCGTTCAAACACCGTTTCGTTGTTTTCGTTCAAGCACCTTCGTTCGCGTTGTTCCAATGTTGTAATGTGTTACAATATCAAAACAGATAGAGATACTTACAGTGAAGTATTGTTTTATAAAGATTGAACATAAAACGCGTGCATGCTCAAGGTTTACTTAAATACTTAGTTGTTTCATGAATGGTCATATAGGAAAATGTTAGTCTATTGATACAAAAGCACTCTTATATATACCATACCATTCTACATTTTCGGGATAAAAAGATGTATTTTTTCTATACCAGGATAAAATCTACCTCTATGCTAAACTTCATCCAGACCCATTTAGGTATTTTTGCGTAAAAGAGTACTAAACATCAATCTTCGCGTTTGTGGGGAAAATTAACACTATCCTACCATACGTAATATTATAAATACTAAAGTATTTTCGTATAGGCTAGGAAAGTGTTTATTTAAAAAAAATATTGAAATAAATATGAAAGATAACATAGACGCGTTCATTATATGCGTAGACAAATTACACCTAGATAGAATAATTGTAATTTGCTCGTCACACAATTATTTAAATTATTAATTATTTCTTGTGTACAAACTGAACCCCTGGCCTTTGGATTAACAGTCAGGATCGCGAACCACTTGATCTACAAGCATGCCATTCAAAAATTGGACATTGTACATTACAATCACTAACCTTACAATCGATATATAGGTACATTGTTATAACAAAGAACCTTCAATTCGATCCAAACATAACGATTTTTCTCGTTGTTATCATAACGTATCAAAAACCGGTTTGTACCGCAATTCCGGTTTATCGCTGTTCTATGACATTCCGCAAATGGCATACAAATAAATACATTTATATTTAGACCCAAATAGAGCTATGAACTACCAACCATCATCAGCCTAACGTAGTCCATTGATGGACATTAGCTTCTCTAATTGCACACCACTTGGTTCGATCCTCGGCTTCACGCATCCAGTTCCTGCCAGCCGTCTAACATAAATCACATAAAACCGACTTCAATACACCCTTTTGGTATTCTTTTCTTGATTTTCATCCTTATGGGTCAACTTTTATTAACTAGTTACGGTCTTTTTGAGAAAAAAAAGGATTTTTACATATTGGTCTGAACAGGACGGAGTGCGGTGGTAGCAAAACAAGTTTTTTTATTCAAAAAGATATAACTGAATTGAAAAAAACAAAGAGAAAACACTAAATCTGATATTATTAAACAAACTTTTAGTATAATATTTTTAAACACGTCTTAACTTTGCAATTATATAATTGGTTGTATGTATGTTTGTCTATTTGTTTATAATCTGGGTGAAAGGAATCCATCCATGTTTGACTGCATAGTTGTACGCTGCTTTCTACTGTACCAAGTATTATGGGTTAAAATACCATATACTTTGTGTGATCCCCAAATTGTTGTTCTGAATCTAGCCGTTCTTTGTGTCCGTTTCATGTATGTTTGTATGGTCCCCCGCGACACAGAGTGTATATTCCTAAAGCGGGAGTCTTTAAAAAGAAATAAAATAATGTATTTGTAAACATGCTTTTATACTTACTATATTTATTTTATTTACATAGAAATGCATACTCAAAAGAAATTAACACATCACTTTATTGTGACACAATTTATATATTTTACAGCTGAGTAAACTAAAATACGCATTATCCAAACACAAAACTGTTTGCACAACAATTTCGCGTAAGAAATCTTAAGGCTCGACAATCATTTGTCTAGAAGTTCGTACATAGCTATTGACACACATAACTATGAAAGTATATGGCATAGAGAAATTCCTCGTAAAGGTTAATAAATAAATAATAAACATATAAGAAATATTTCGGACATTTCATTCACAGCGCCATCTAACTTCAAATTAATTACAACTTGTATTATGATAGCTAGACACTACTTATATATTATATTGCTCCGAAACAAATATTTACAGATCATACAAATATTTGATACGCCTCGGGAATCGAAAATTAGTACGTTAGCTTTTGAAGCATTTTAATAAAACGAAATTCGGGTAATACTAATACTATTGTACCTAAAAATCTGAATTTAAAAAAAGTGGCCCTGAGTTTCTTTGCCAGTATTCTTCTCACAAGGCCCTACTCATTTTGGAAACAGGCAGGCAGTAAATGTTGGTGTTTTCCACAAAATTAACATTTTGTGTGATCCACAAAATGATATTCTAAGTCTGGGTGTCCTTTGTGCGGGAGTTGTCTTTCAAAAAAACAGAAAACAGATTCATCTTTGCACTGCATAATGTAGGCTTCTTATATCTTAAAGATTAATTTGGTAGCGCATTAACACGGTCTTTCATTACAACAATTCATCCCGTGGAGGTCGTAAGAGGCGATAAAGAGAGTAAATTACGCTGGACAACCTCACTGCAAGGAGAAGGAAAACTTGATACAAACCCTTGGCCAAACCAACCAAAGGCCAAAACCTCTTTTCTAAGAAGTGGTCTTTGTCCATCAGAGGACTGTTAGCTGTTGATGTGATGATATGTTGATGTGGACAGTGTGTACACCGTCTGAACAGCGTGATAGAATGGTCAAAACCTCCTTTCGAAGGAGAGAACCGTTTAACAGTGAACTGTTCAGTGAACCAATAATTACTTGAAAACGTGGACGCATGCGGTTGTCGATCGACGTATTATTTATTATAATTTTATTATATTTAAATAGCCAAATACTTGACAAAACTGATTGTTTCTACTGAGTATGTTGAATAATGAGTCTGCAAACGGTTTCAAAGAATGTGAAATATTATTAATATTTATTTTAAAAGTAACAAGTAAATTGCGCACGAGAGCGGGGTCAGAGAGTTCGCCACTTCCTCGCTACTCAAATGGTAGACTAAAGAAAATAAGAATAGAAGGCAGCCGTCAATAATACCTGCCCCCTTGGGCAAAATGCAAGTAATTCACGTCGATTCTCTTTCTGCAATCGCTAACGCCTCTATTCCCTTGAATTATTGGCCGAGATTTTGTTTTGATCAGATGATCTATTCATTCATATAACTTAGCTAGTTTTCTGTTAGCGTTTTCGTTTGTAGAATACAAATTGACTGAGGGTTCGGATGAATTTTTATAATTGTGAATGTACATAACTTTAGTATATTTTATACAAGTCCCCCGATTCTAATTTACTTAAGAGCACTGTTGTCAGCAACAAACTTCACTAAAGGTCTAATTAAATTTATCTATTCACTTTTGTTTTCCTAAATCTCGTGTAATACTAAGGTATTGAAATTCGTGAATACATTATTCAAAAATTTTCTTTGGCTTTCAAAAATAAAAATTATTTATCCCCTGTACAGATAATAAATACATATTAATATTCCCGCCATAATCTGTCTAACTTTTTTTGTTATAATTTAAACTGTTTTATTATATATAGATAATTTTACACGATTTTGTGCTTACTCGTTTGTTTATTAGTCTACGGGGATAAAGGCATGAGCGACGAGCGTATGCCATGCACGTTAATGGCCAACAAACTAAAAAAAACAATGACATAGTCAAAAAAAACTATGTGATTCAGAGTATGATAAATTACTTTTTGGCATTAACAGCATTATGCGCTCTAATGTATTTTTTTTTGTTAATTATGCGACCTCACAATGGAGAAAGTTAACATTGCAGTCGACGTTTTTTATATGTATAACACCTTATTCTTTCATGCAGTCTTGTTTTCACTATCTGTACTTGAATTATTTTAATTATTAGCTAGTAAAATACTTTAACATTCGGTTACATTTAAAATTAAATTTTATCAAAAAAAAATGATACTGTTTTACTTTGTTATTTAGTAATTAATTAGCGGATCGACGTGAAAAAAGAATATTTTATATGTATAACACCTTATTCTTTCATGCGGTCTTGTTTTCACTATCTGTACTTGAATTATTTTAATTATTAGCTAGTAAAATACTTTAACATTCGGTTACATTTAAAATTAAACGTTATCAAAACAAAATGATACTGTTTTACTTTGTTATTTAGTAATTAATTAGCGGATCGACGTGAAAAAAAAAAATATAGTTTAAGAACATCAATTTCATTACAGATCTACTTACGAAGTAATTAAACCTTTATTGCCAATTAGTATAAAAAAATATATTCAATATTTCCATTAGTTTTTCAGATTTACAAAGGGTCAAAGAAGAGTAGATTGAGTCAAGCACACACTTCAATTTTTTTCTGCCAAATGACTTCAAATTGGAATCAGACTTGTCCCGACCCCTTACTATGCCCAGTCAGTGAGACACGCACTGAAGGTATGCAAAATTTCGTAAAAACAACTAGAAAAATGTACTACCTTATGAGTCAACGGTTATTGCCGTGGGTCGAAAACCCTATAATACGCATCTTGTCTTAATTCAGGTAAAAAAATACTCAAGAAGATATTATTTAGAAGAAATAATTAGAAATACAAATACAACACTGTGACACGAATTTAAATTGTGTCACAGTGTTGTATTAATAAATAATACAGATTTTTAAGGAAAAAACCATATCTCAGTGTAGTAAAAAAACTCTATAAACGGAAGAAGTACCTTCTCCATCCTGTCATAGGTTTCTTCCTGAGGTCTTCTTCGCTCAAACCATAGAGACCGATACACGCGAGGAACCAGGCCGTCACTATCAGGTAGCAGATAACTATTACCCGGAACGGTAACAATATTACTGTAAATATCGCCGTCTGGAACAAAAAAAGTGAACGTTGACCATTGCAGCTTTTTTTATAAAGTGGAGAGGTAATGGATTAAAAATAAAGAGTGCAAACACTTCTATTCATCCCATGGGTATCGTCATAGGCGATTATGAGAACAAACTTCGGGAGACAACATCACTGCAAAAATAAATAAATAAATATTTCGGACATATAACACATAATGCCATCTAGTCCCATACTAAGCAAAACTTGTATTATGGGTACTAGACAACTGATATGAATACATAAATACTCTTTTTTTGTAAATACATACGCACACACACATTATATATAGAAAACACCCAAACTCCGAAACAAATATTTGCAGACCATAAAAACATTTGGTCCGACCCAGGATTCGAACCAGAGACCTCATGGACAGCAGTCGCGTACGCTACCACTACGCCACCGAGGCAAAAAAATAAGGAGAACATAAGCCGACGCTTTATAGTCTCCCAGCAGAAGACTATAAACTGTGCAAATAGATCACCTAATGGAAACTTTCTACCGCCGTCCAAAAACACCTGTAAGTAATAGTCACAAGTGCGTCGCCACCTCCGTTTTTTTCCTCCTAAACTAGGAACTAGCTCCTAGCTTAACACCGGTCGGTCCGGTCGGACCTCCGGTTCTACCTATTCATACCGAAACTTTGTATCCAAATAAATATTAATTCTTAATTCGCGTCAGAGTATCCTATGTCCTCCCTCAAGAATCTAGGTATCTTATGCCAAATTTTATTGAAATCGATGCATCGGCTTAGCCGAAATCACAACAGACAGAAAGAGTTACTTTGAATTATAATATTATATCGAATATAATATTAGTACCTAAATGGATTAATCGCCATTTCCCTCGGTCACGGCATCACGGTCAGCTGGATGTTTTCCGCATATTCTTTTTTGTTGGATTTTTATCGTCAGAAGAAGGATCATATGTAAGAAAAAATTAAAAAAGTTGCGCGGAACATTAGTTTTTTTTAAATATTCATACTTAAAACAAGACATGTTCTTCTGTGAGGTCAGCTAGTGTACAATAGAATATGTATTTGGCACGACTGAACGGCTTGTTGGATCTTGTTGTTTGGATTCTTCAAAAAATAAAATAGAATTAAGTTAAAATTTCAGTCCATTTTTTGTTTTTTAATGAACTGGTTATAATCCGGTTGTTACTAGCAACAAACAATAACGAAATGAATAGAAAAATAAAAAATTATAAACATACTAAAAACCAAAACTCTAAATATTTCTAAATATTATTTTAATCAACCAAAAGTCTGCTTCTTCTTTTTGACGAAATGGCAACCAGCGAATCAGCTATTTCTGCCAATGTCAAGTGTTTAAAGTTTTCAAATCTTAAGTCTTCGAGTCTTTAAGTCTTCTCTTTCTAAAAATGTAAAAAATGTGGATGAGATGAAATGGGGACCGCCTTTCGAAAAACCAAAAACAACCTCCTATCAAAAAGTCAATTAACGAATCAAATAAGGGCTACAGCACTAAAAAAATTTATTTTATTTTAATGTCATCCATAGACTGTTTTCAATATCTAATACTATTAAATTATTTCAGTGAATATTACAAGAAAACAAATAAAATGATTCCTTTTGAAAATGAAATCCTCATCACAGTGAGTTAACAAGGATTTAATATCTGAAGCCCACTCCTTTTGGTCTAATTCTCTAATTCTAAACGAGAATAGTGTAGAAAATTTTAGATTTCGACGAAATTTTAAACATTAGGCGTGGTTTTGTTTCTAAATACATATGATTTAGAAACAAAACACGTCAAAAGTCTAATTCGTCAGTAACCGACGACGGTCAATGACGAATGTTAAACGAAACACAAGTATCCACGCATCTTTTCTTTAATTAAAAAGGTATAGTAGCCATAGCCTATTTTTTTTAATGCTACCTTTCTCATACCCACGATGCTTGTGAACGATTTTACGTCATTGTCGCAAACTAACTGCGTTCGGAAACAATGTAAAAAAAATTAAATATTAAGTAATGCGTTTTTAAGTGTTTAAAAAATGCGTTACGGCACAGGGACTAACTAAAATAAATATACAATTTTGAAGTTTAATGATACCGTTGTTTTATCGTTGAAGAGCAATGTTACGGCAAATTGCAGGCTCGACCGGAGTGTTACAATGGCCTCACAGAAAACCGGTGCGAAGAAATTTTTTCTTTAAATTTTCTCTAGTGTCTGAATAACACCACCGATTCTTGGGGAGGGGTGAGAGAACCAGGGTGGCAACACACTTGTCAATTTAAAGTTGTAGATGTTCATGGATGGTGATAGTCATTGTCAGATGAATCGTCTGCTGATGATGATATTTGTTTTAACCTTGGTCAAATCGGACATCATTTTAAGAGATACCTTACAACATAGCGCTTATAGCACCATAGTAGTAGATGTCAAATGTTACAAGATAAACATTAAGTAATAAATATTACAAGGTAAACTTAAGTAGGTGGAAAGTAATGTAAGGTTCCTTTTTGAATGTTTAATATTTAACAAATTTTTTAAGAAATACCGTGATATTCAAAGCTATTTCTAAAGAAAATATGAATATATTATGCTATTATGTTATAGCAATTGTATTAACCGTTACGATTAATCCGAAAACCCGAAATTTAACCTAGGAAAACTCTTGTTTCGGCACATTTACCACGAGCTAGACTGATTAGTGTTTATTCTTAGTGACATTTAGTATAGTTTGTTTTAAGTTTTCAATCTCTTAGCAGTGGTTTCATAATATCAAACTAATAAATTGTCTAGATGTTGCGAGCAAAGTCATTTTTTGCAGACGACATACAACCTAACAAAATTTAAATGAATCATTCGGAGTATTAACATATTATGAAAATGTTTTGCATAATTTTTGTTACTATTACCGCGTACATTGATTTTTTTTTTATTTTAGTCTTCATTAAAATTGTTGCCAAGTAACTGATTAGATAAAATTATATTTCCTTATTTTTTACGCTCCAAAAATTGAGAGACATGCCATTATTATTATTTTATATATTTGATAAGATCTCATTTCCTTTTATACGTATGTATTTATGCATACTAGTAACGCGCCTGTCTACTTTGGTAGTGTATGTGTAAATAAGGTCAGATCAAACTTCACTCACGCAATAAAAAGCAAAACATTTATCGACACCGGTTTTTAGTAAGGCCGTGACATCACTACGGTCGAGCCTATAGTAGGGCAAAATCTTATTTCTACTGAGAGGTATATGTCCAGCATAGGACTCTTAAATACCGTTGATGATGATGACGATGATTGCTGATTATATTTTTAAGAAACAAGAATAACAAGATGATTGATGACAAGTAAATCTTAGTAAGGAATTTCGAGAGCAAGTCTGTTTGTATCAGTATGTTTATTTAAAAACATATATTACATATATTCAGTTGTATGCTTGGACGACGATAATTTGACTGTTATTATTACATAAGTAAAATTTAAATAATAATAGGCAAATGGTTGTATATTTTTTTTTTATATTTAAGCTGCCAAAATGACTCTGCCTTGCCTGATGGAAAGCATGAGCAGAATCCAAGAGTGGTGGTCACCATCCTCAATGCGAAAAAGAACAATGCAGCATGGTGACCCACACTATGGCGGCCTGGGGGGCAAGGGGATGGTGAGGGGGATAGGGGGCGTTGGATTGGGGTATGGGCCTCCGGTATCCTCACTCACTCGATGACACACAGCGTAAGCGCTGTTTCACACCGGTTTTCTGTGAGGCCGTGGTATCACTCCGGTCGAGCCGGCCTATTCATGCCGAAGCGTGGCTCTCCCACGGTATAAATACATACGATTACATGTGCTGATTTTGGAATTTACCGTTTTAGAGTGGTAGACGTATACTCTCGAATTAAACAGATCGAGTCTTCCTTCCTGTGTCTATCAATGAGAACCCAAAATTCGCTACCAGCGCACTTGATTCCCTTCCACAAGGATACCAAAGGTCCTTTAAAAATTATCTCACTAGGCCATGCTACCATCGATCACGGTATTGCATTATCCAAATCCACAATGAGGATGTTGGTGGTGGTCTGGCGGAGATGATCATCACTTTTAGATTCTACTCATGCTTTTTCTCAGATGGAGTAAAGTCTTTTTAGTTAAATACTATAAGAAAAAGGCATAGACATCTCTTTATTTAACTATAAAAAGGTATGTTACGTACACAAACCAGCCATGATTATATCGTCAAAGTATTTACTTTCTCTAAACACTGAGTAGGTACACTTTATTTTTGTTTAAAACAGTTACATAATAAAATGAGGGATAGGAAATGTGAGGCTATTACATGTTGGTTAGTTTTCCTTATCTAATACGATTAGAAATGTATCGGCGTAAGGTGTATTTCTATAAACCATGTTACGAATTTATCTAATTTTAATATGACGAATATGAAAAACGTGTTACGGGGAACCATTTTCCTTGATATACGTTTACGCGAATAACGTAGGTGCTACAAATATTTTTACTTTCTTAACAAATTACATACAAATTACAGTAGGCGCTCATAGCCCAGTTGCACTCGGTGATTAGAAACAATCATCGAGAGTAAGCAACGACGGCGCGGTCAGTACCTGGATGGGTGACCGCTGGTGGCATGTTACCATGAGCGTCTCCGTGATTCGGAGGTCACGTTAAGTAGTCGGTCCCGGTTGTCATCATACGATAACAGTCGTGAAGCTTAGTTGGGGGCCTTCGGGCGGCTTAAAAACATCCAACGGCAAGATTTACGTAGCCACAACGTATTCTTGCGAGTCCCCAACCCGTACTTGGCCAGCATGGGGACGTATGGCCTTAACCCTCTCCTGAGAGGAGACCCGAGCCCAGCAATGGGACATTATGGGTTTGTTTTTTTGTTTTAACAAATTACATACAGTGCAAACTAGTCCATACTTAGTAATATGAATTGTAAAAGTAACTTTGCTTTCCGAGGAAGGACATAGGCTACTTTTCACAGAGATAACCGATATAACCTCAAGTGGAGCCGCTTTAAAAAGCTAGATTTTCATGTAAAGTAACTAGATGCCCTTGTTTATTGTAAAAATAATAATTTCGACCGACAGTCAAAGATGATGCCAATTGGAAACTTATTTTAAAAAATACGGTTTAATTAGTAATAACCGTAATGTTCGTGAATCCCGTTACGATTAAATTAGTTTTGTTTCGCATCTCTATATTATTTGAATAGCAAAAATTTAAAATCTCTTCCATACGGTTTTACGATGTAAAAAAAATCTCGTTCAAAAGATTTTTAATGAGCTCTCGGTTTTAAAATACAGAAATAAGATACTATTTGAATCTGTAATTATATTGCTAAATAAGTTTCCGGTTACAATTCGTCCTACAACACAAAAATGAAAGCCCTGATCCGATCCCTGATTTGTATGCAGTCAGATAATAAATATCAAGGTCTTGCCTTTAATATCAACATCTAAACATTTGCTACCAGCTACCATAACATATTTGGCAATCTCAGTCAATTTAATTGTTCCGTATTCAATGTTAGAATAATTTTAAATAAATTATATTCAATAACAATCTTACTGAAGGCTGTGGGAATGATTATCAATCTCCGATTATCTACTTCTTTTGTGTGTTCTCTCATCATGGATTAGATGCAATGTCAGTAAATAGGTACATAGTTCTAGGACAGGCATGCGCAGAATACAGCAAAAATCGGAAGCGTTTACTGCAAAGGAAAATATACAGTCGCAAAAATCAGTTATGCAACGCATTAGTGGCTTCTCGTACCTTTATTTTGTCATAAGTATTGTCTAACTCCAACTTATGAACGAAAGGGTTTAATATTTCGGCGCGCATGTCGTCAGATGAGAAAGCGCCGGTTTCACTATGCAGTTTGCCATTCATTTTCACCACAGCAAAAAAAAAAACACTGTACAGTTTTGGAACCTCAGATTAGATCACACTGTAAGCACTCATCTTTGGTAACTTGACACAGGAGGTAAATAATAACAAATCACTTTTTCTTAAAGAATCTCGGACGTGTTTTCATTTAAAAAAACGCGACGAAAACAGACATACTCCAGCTTCCGAAGCAAAATCAAGACTGATGTTTTATATGCCAGTGAGCGGAGCTCGTTATTGGCTGACTAGTGGTTTGACAGATGCGATCGAACTCTCAATAAAAATTAACCAAATTATTTTAGTCATAAGACTTTTTTTAAAATATTACACTTAAAAAAGTGAGAAATTTTAATCTAGGATGCTGCCGAAATAAGTTAACTAGTAACTTACTACGCTTAAAAACTTTGTAGTATAAACTATTTTCAAAAATGTCGTTTCGCATTAATTCACAATAATGGAAAAAATCTACATTCTTTTTATTAATAATATGAATGAAATAAAGAACTAAGACTATAATAATAAAATTAGACTAATTTATACGTTACGTTTCATGAACAGCATATTTCAAAAGTACCTAATGTCAAAAAAGTAACGCCTACATAACCAGCGCAGTAAGTACTTACATAAATATTTTAAAGTTATTTTTATTATGTATAAACATTACTAAAGTCTTATTTAGTATAAAAAGAATGAACTTTCTAGATAACTTTTTTAATAGATAGCATCCATAGTACTGCTTTAGTCTGGTAACTTTGGGTTTGCTTGGTTATTATGGTTAAGGCATAAGGTTATTCCTCTGTGTGCCGTCAGTTCGCTTGGTGATTCTTCGATTTTTCTCATCACATGTGATTTTGTGTGAATTATTCTATAAACAATATTAGTTTGTTATGGTTGTTTACGAATATCATGGAAGCGAAAGTACAGAAGCATATTAAAGAATATTTTTCCTATGTTGACGAATTCAATACTGCGGTAAAAAGTAGTTTGAGAGAGTGCCAAAACTACGCAACTACTATTAATAAATTGATAAGACGTTGTTCCAACATAAAAAAGTAAGTGAAATCATTGGATTTTTATTGTTTACTTTTTACGATATTGTTTGTAATCGCATTGGTAATTTCAGAGCTTATGTTGCGAGTACACCGCTTGCGAAATTCGAAGTTATACCAGACAAGTTGTGTGCTTCTCAACTTAAGAAAATTACGAATAAAATCAATCTAATACAGAATAAAAAGTAAGTATATATTGTTTATTTCTCCAAAATATATGTATTAATTTTTTGATTGTTAGGTTAAGTCACATTGTATTAGTTTTTCTAGTAGCTTATTATCAAATTAATTGTTATCTAAAGGGTGTTCATGATGATTACCTCTAAGTAACAACGATTTTTCAAGTCGATAACATGGTAAAAATCATAATACAAAGGTGTTTGATCTGCAGTGAAGTATAGCATGTGGTATCATTTCACTAAAGTGCTGACAGACAATTTTATTCATTTATTTAAGCCTTTAGTCCTATACATTTAATGTTTTATTGATTAATTAAAAAAATTGATAGTTTTATTAATGTTTGTCTTTATTATTATGTTAGTTGAGTTAGTCAAGCTCCAAATTGTTTTGTTGATGTTCTCTCTCACAGGTTAGGACATGTCAAGTGATCTCAAGTTCGTATGTACTTGTTTGTGTGGTTTATTGTGTTAGAGTTGGAGGTTAGTGGTCATAATCCCCAAGAGGACCAGCCTCTCAATTTGCCCTGCTATATTATGCATAATTAACTTCCTCTTGAACGCAGAAGCAACTTCATTTTATACTATGTATAGATTTTGACTATGTTTTGTTTTTCTTTCTTTTTCTCAATGATGTTCTGACTTATATCTTGGTAAAGGTATAAAAAATTGACCTGACTGCTGATTACAGAAAAAAAACTGAGATTTTCAACTCTGATATAGATTACATAGGTTATGAGCTACTGCATTAAGGCATATGGACTGTCCTTTATGTGTTGCTTTGAGGTTAACCATGTGATTCAAGGAGGAACTATTATTATTTTAGTCTAGCTAAACCCTGCAGTGTTACTCGCAGTTATGGTTGTACCTATACATCAAACAATCAGGGTGAAGCTGTTAAATGATAATGTGTACAACTCGGCCGAGCTAGGTTTGCACCTTGCAAACTAAGAAACTCAAGACTATTGTCTGTTTTCTATCGCAAACTTTTGCAACATGTATTGGTGACAAAGATACTAGCCCCATCTGAAGTCTGAAATGTGTGAGGCTGGAAGTTATAGTTCACACTGGTTTTCTGTGTGGCAGTGGTGATATCATTCCGATGAAGCTCTGCCATTTCTGTTTTTTTATCAATTAGTTATATTTATTGTAAGAGAGCCATGCTTGGGCACATTTAGACCAGATTGATATCACAAATTGAGACCAAATCTACACTTTTTATTTTCATGACCTCAGATTGATATCACAAATTGAGACCAAATCTACACTCTTTATTTTCATGACCTCGCCTCTATAAATCAATAACAGTTGCCTCACCACTACTGAGCCAAGTGTTGTGGGTAAAAGCCCACATGGAACACTTTGAACAGAACATTTTGTGTAATCCTCAAATTACTTTTCTGAGTTTGGGTGTTGTTTGTGTCCGTTTCATATATGTTTAGGCCCAGCTACACAGGATTTTTACTCCTAACATGGGAGTTCTATTAAAAAAAAAAGAAAAATATATAGCTAGTTAAGTTAGGTCAGTAGCATCATCTCTTTTCTAACCTAACATTACAGCAAATAGTTTTGTTGTATGTCAGCGTGTAATGTTTTCTTTGATAATAATTATAATGCAAACAATAATTTAGACAGAAATTTTTAAGTATGTCTATCGGTACTTTGGTTATCATATCATAGTTAAGGCTCTGCCTAGTTTTGGACCTGATAATGGAGCATGCATGGGCGGAATCAACTGGAGGTCTATATCCCTGCCATCCAATAAAAGTCGGCAACGCACTTGTGACGCTTCTGGTGTTGTGGGTATCCAAGGGTAGTGGTAATAGCTTACCATCAGATGATACGTCTGCTTATTTGCCCTCTATTCCGTAAATAAAAGTAAAATTTGAAACAAACTTTCTGGCCAGTGTCTATCTATGTTTAGAGTTGTTTTTTTGTAGATATGTTTTAAAATTCAATAATTCATTTCCATATATATACCTTTCTTTCAGGTGCTTTTTAGAAAATTTGACTGAAACCCTGTTCTTTAGAAGCCAAGGCCTCAGGGAATGTGTCAGAGGACTTAATCTTGATGAAAATTCAACTCTGGTAAGGGGAAGTCCGACCCAACCATCACTGAAGCAGTTACTGGAATATACCAGTGATACACTCACATTTGCTGGTGACGTATGTGCTCAAATCGATACAGCTTTACAATTTTTATCGTACACCAAACTTGAAACGGTACTGTTTGGTGATCATTTCATTTATCCCATTAAGTGGGTCAAACGTATACCAGAAATTATTCAATATACATCATTTATATCTTAAACATCCATACAAAAATGGATTTACTAGATTCTATCCTCAACTCCATGCAAAAGCCACCATCAGCTAGTGAAGCTCAAAAAGATGCTATGCGGAAACAAAAGGAGGCTATAGAACGCAGGCAGAAAGAAGAAAAGAACATGATTAATAGATTCAGAAAACGAGTTGAAGAGAAGATAAGTGACTTTGTGAAGAACGCTAATAAACCTCACATCCAGTTTGAGCCTATGGAACAAATGTATAGATCTATCATAAGAGAAATAGCAGAAACTGCTGGGTTACAAGTCTTCTCTTTTGGGCAAGAAGGTATTGACCGCTATGCTGTGGTTTATTCCAAAGATAATCCACCTTCAGAAGACGAGTTGACTGTACGTAGATCTGGTGGCATTTGGGATGAAGAAAAAGCAGCTGAAATGGCATTGAAACATATAGAAGAAAAGAGACAAGCAGCTTTCGATTTAGAAATGGAAAAGAATAGAAAAAGGAAACGTGGAAAAGAGGAATTGAGTGGTACATTCTATAAACAAAAGTATGCTCATTTGATTGGTGAAGATGCAGCCTTAAATGCAGCTCAAAAGACGAATATGAACAAGAGTTATGGAGAAGTGCCGAGTGAAAATAAGAAAGATCAACGATCCATTGAACAGACAATGGCTGATATAAAGGCAAAAAAACTGAAGAAAGCGGAGACAGAGAGAAGTGAAGCAGATAGTAGTAATCATGCTTAGTTTATTTGACAGCCGAATATTCATACAATCCCCTGTTGAAAAACATTATTTCATCTCATTCTGTCTCTACAATAAATGATAGAGGCAGATAGATTTATCAATGTTTGCAAGTTTGTCATTTGAAGATTTCGGCTGGTATACTGTTCTTTAATAGTCTGAATGTGGTACCTGTCCAGAATATTTTGTAGTGTGTTCTGCTTATGTAAGTTTTTTTGTTGTTATCAAAGCACCTATGATGACCAATTGTATCTAAAATTGTAGTTTCCTATCAGCTCAGGTAGTCTTTTTACCACCTGGGCTGATAGGAATAAAAATAAAAGTTCCTAAGAAATCACTTTTTAAATTAAAATTAGAACATATCTTAGTTTAATTAATTAGAGAATACTTATTATTAATTCTACTTTTACGTGTTGATGGTTGATGCCATAGATCATTTAGATTATTATATTTTTTTTTAACTTGTAGTTTGGCATTAATACCTCCTAGAAAATTGATCTTTTGGCAATCAATTTTTTTAGGTTAGTAACATATGTTTAAAGTTAACATTTAATTATGCTAATTAAATGTGAAAAGGTGTTTCACTGTTGCCAGGTTTGGTGCACGCACCTGTTTTATGTTTTAGACAGTATAGCTAAATGCCAGTTTAGAGAAATTGTTTCTAGAATTACAAAAAGCGTACCGTCACTATGTCAATAGCCAATTTTAGAATTAATTTCTCTCATAATTTTTAATGTTTCGTAACTAACAGAAAATAAAGAAAATTCACAACAAATGTATATGATATTCTACACATTACGTTTTATTTGTGATACACTAAAATATCCCGAGATAATACTCTCAGATTTAGGTATTCAACTCTTAATTTAGCTCTATTTAGTTTGAAAGTAGATGGCGCTATGTCTCAGATGCTCTTAAAAATTATTTATTTATTATTTTTTAAGTCTGTGAAAATGTCTCTTATAAATATGCATCTATACTTACCTACCGTTAATATGCAAAATATGTTTATAAATATGCATCTAATACTTAATAAAATCACATGTGTGTAACAAAGAAAAGCTTATGTAACTTATATAGTAGGTTTATAGGTGTATTATGTATGTTTGCCGAAGCCAGCTTAAGTCCAAGTTAAAACTATCGATAGCTGAAATGTAAAAACTATTTGGTAAAAAAAAACAATATGTATCGAGTCAAATGCTTAAAATTGTTGTGCTTCATATAAGTTGTAGAGTTACTACATACTGCATTTACAGAATATTACGTATTTAAGAATAAAAATAAATGTTCAAAGATTGAACTAGCACTAAGAATTTATTGACTTCATTTTATAAGAATATCTGATGACTTTTAAAACCCTTAAAACACTCATTTAAATTGTTTCTTGTCTTGATTGTTGTTATTCTGTTTTCTTACTGTTAATTACCATTGATTACTGTCCTCATTCACTGCTTATTATCAAGAAATATTTCGTTAAAAATCCGACTAAACTAACTTTGAAACTTAACAAATAGCAACTCACTTAAACATGAATATATATTTATAATAATTAGAGGAGAAAAATAAAATAAAAATATTTCGGCGCCCAAATTCGCCATTTTGAATTTAATGATTTGAAACCACTGATAAAATTGACATTTTAAAATTTATAAGTTTTGCTAATTTAAATTTCAATTGAGATAGTCAAAATCATAGTTTCTATCTTCGTGAATATTGCAAAATGCTATTTGATAAGTTAGAAACATAAATTCTTTACGTATAATCTTCTTTGTAGCTTGTGTACTAATATAACCCACAAGATGTATATTTTTCTACCCAGAAAATTGTAATAAGACTGGTTTGAGTTCGATTAGATAGCAATACTGTGTAGTTAGGTAAATATTTAATGTGACTTTTAAGTTTAAATAAACTTTATTTAATGCCTGTTTGCTTTTTTATCTATGTTACTTGGTATAGTTATTCCAATAAGAGTTGAAGCTGATGTGACTCCCACCTGTTTAGTAATAAAGGAAAGCGAAGAGAAAAACTAACCACCAGGAATGGGCTATGTAGCCCAAAAATAAGCATAAAATCAAAGCGGCGTGCAATGCGAGAGGCCTATGTTCAGACGTGGACGGCAAAAGGCTGGTATGGCTTGGTATACTAGATTCAAACGCCACGCTCTAATCTAAGACAAGAGTCGAAACTATTACATTGTGTTCGACATATTATTCTGTCTGCTATCACAGAAAAATCTTCAAAATGTGACCAATTTCTTAGCCGTAATTATTATGTTAGGGATGGTATATCCAAAATTCCTTTCTTAATGCTCACTTACGTTGTAAAAAGAACCTACGTGCAAAATTTCGGGATGGGGTGTAAGTCTGTCAGTCTTCCTTCTATGTATATATAGATTCCCTTCCTCTTATGCATATATAGATTTGTTAGATAGCTTTCAAAATGGATATATAAAATTAGAGAGTTAATGTACCAACTTCTATCAACAACCCATAATGTCCCACTGCTGGGCTCGGGTCTCCTCTCAGGAGAGGGTTAAGGCCATACGTCCCCACGCTGGCCAAGTGCGGGTTGTGTGAATGTACCAACTTGTTTCTAGTTTATTTTGTGGTCCCTCAAATCTTTAGACATTCTTTTTTAAAAATTAGAAACAAAAATAATTTTTCAGAACGTTTATTTACCATCAACACATTATTAGGCATATGTACTTACACAGAAACAACAATATTATCGACAGAAATTTATAGTTACATTCGTATCGCAACGCTAGCTATAAGTATTCTATTTTGATATGCTAACATACGCTCGCACCCATTTACAAGTTCCCAGTCTGAAATGCGAAAAAATAAGTTGCTAAGCAAAGTATTTTAGAACAAGCAATCGTAAATTACAATTTTTTTATTATCATAATGTGAATTGTAACTTGACGAATGAATACAGTAAAAAACATAATTAATTGAAATTCGCTTATGCGAACAAACCAGTGGGGAATATGCATGTTTTTTTTTATTTCTTATTCTGATCATTTATGTCTATATAACAAAAAAAATTAAATAGGCGTGAAAATAGTCAAACTAATTTTCAAAGTGAAATATAAAATATGGACTAAATTTGAGCTATTCAAACTCCGCCATTTTGCACGCACTTTTGACATAGTTAAAGACGTCGTTTTTTCTTCTCCTCTAGCTTAGCACGATTTGTACATTCAGCCAATGTCTAGTTTTAAATGACATCATTGTTATTTCGTGTTTGTTTACTGTTCAGTGTTTCAGTTACTTTATACTTATTAAAATTAAGTTAAAAAAATATTTGAGACAAATGAAATTTTTATGCATATTCCCTATTAAACTACGGAAAACACTTGATTTGCGAAGTTCTATTGAAACGTGTTTTGAAACAAAAATTTAATTTAGATAAGCATGCTCTAAAATTATCCTTTAGTCACAAATAATTAGTAGTATTTTTCACCAAGAAATATAATTTAATTAAGTCAGCTATGCACTAAAAATACTTATCGAATAAGGATTCAAATAAATTTCATAACAATATCTACAGAGAATTTACAGTTTCTTTAAAAAAACTGTTTCTTATAGTAGCATTTTGTCTGGTAATACAAAATATCGAGCCATATAGCATATTTAAATAAACTAAAAAATGTTGAGTTACAATTACAACTAATATTACTTAGTAACAGTTACAACACCTACTGGTACTGGGCAAGAAATAATGCATATCGACCTCTAGAAAGAGACATTCAGCTAATTTCGGCTTTGTAGAGCATTGTCCCTATCGCAGACTACATGTGTTACGTTTTGTAAGTCGTTCGACAAATGCGGTGGACTTATGGACTGTTAATATTTCGTGCGAAAGAGACAACGCTCTACAAACCTGAAATTAGCCGAATGTCTCTTTCTAGAGTTCGATGTGTACTATTTCTTGCCCAGTACTGTACATAGGATTACTTACATTTTTGTTCACAATGTTCAAATTCCCCATTTAAATGAACATATTTTTTTATTCAAGTATAAGCGGACGGTGGAGGTAATGTTTAATATACCTCGATGTACAAGAGCATGATAATGCTTACGAATATTTCAAATGGTGTTTGTTGCAACTAAATGAGCGTAAGATCTTTCCATTTAAATCTAAGGCTTCGCTACCTTAATTCTCGCATCTAAAACTTCGGTGAACTAACAAACAAAATTATGTACATCTTGAAAAAAAAGAAGAGCAATATTATAATAGTTATAGAGATAAAACAAAAAGAGAAACGGTGTAATTTGTCGTCTGTTTATTTGCTCTGATGATTCAGTACAAACAAAAGAAGTAATGTGCAATTTATAATATAAGTGCGTGATGGTGGCAAGTCCCTAATGAAGCATATATAATAAAAATTGAAGATGATTAAAAAAAATTTAGCGACAGTTTTTTTGACTAAAATGATATGTTTTTGCGAGATATTGAATTTGAAACTCGATATGATGAGTATCTTAATTCTTTTTTTTTTAATTTTAATCTACAGTAATAATAAGTTTAAAAAGAGTACGATATTCGTTTGTATATACGGCGTAATGTTTAATTGACTTTAATGGAACGCATTTAAATAACAGTGGATCTTACGGGTTTTCTTTCTTTTCATTATGACAGATTGCAACACCTCCTTTAATTTACTGTTAAACCGGTTAATTAGATTTTTCTAGAGAATTCTTCAATACAAGTATTTTTTAGATCATTAACACAAGTTTTTTTTTAGTTATTGTGTCGAATCGAAATAAACAGATGCGTTCATTAGTAGGAGTTTTATGTTTTTTTGTGTTTTTTGTAGAACACAAACCTATATCTTATTAATATTATAATAATATTTACTAATTTATCAAACAGCTTCATGTTATTATTTATCAAGCTGTACATTAAGCTATATTTATTTTTGTTCGTGCGAGCTAATAATATACTATTAAAAATAAGTAAGCACTAAATTTCCTAGGTAGTATAGTAAATTGTAACATTTTTTTAATATAAACGTTGAACTCTTAAAGTGTGTCTAAACTAAATATAGCAATAATGGTTAACTATGCAACTAAAACATAAATAAACTATATTTATAACTTACACTTATTAGTTTGAGTTGTAACAACATCAATTGGCGTTATTTTAGTGCATACATGAAATCCTTACTCATTTTAATATATTCATTAATTAATTATTTAGATATATTTACAATAAAGGCAAGTAAAATGTAAGTTTTCAATAAATAAATAACAAAATGTTAGCACACCTAATATTTGATTTTGGAAGATCGTTGTACAGCTTTGCAATACATTTATTGTCGTTTTCTACAATGTTAAATTTGCTGTTACTTCATAGACACATATTATTTAAAAAAACTTTACATTTTTTTCAAACGGCCTATATTATGGTTATCAGACTGCTGAAAAACATATTTTTTTGTTTTTAAATGTATAGATAAATTACCTATACTTTAAGAAAAAAACTCAAGTCATTTGTTCTATACTAATGATTTGAATCACACCTAATGGTCAGGTCCAGCAACCACTAAAGCAACAGGTTTAAATATTTAATATATTTGTAATTTAAGAATACCTGAGTTTTGACTGTAGGCTGAGCATTGTGCGCAACACTTCTTTTCTAATACAATTTCCAATTGTTTTTGTTAAAATGGCAATTATGAAAACACAAAAATTATTGTCGCATACCATTTCTAAGGAACACCTATAATGTGCGTAGTTACTAAACTAGAATTCTAATTAGTGCATATTATAACAAGTACGTATCTAATGTGATATACATATGACATTTTAATGAGCTGTAAATTAGTAATTGTATAAAGATTAAAAAGGTAATTTAGAAATAGTCAATCAGATAACAACAAAATACTTTTCATATCAAATTTTATATTTATTGTCATCGTAATAACCAGTTAGGTATACATTTTCACAGTCATTCATAATTATTTAATAAATAACGAAATAATGAAAAGTGTACTAATTTTTAAACTTCCGCGTTTCATAACATGATAATTATTTTCGCGGGAATTTAAGTTCGTTATGTTTGGCAATGTCATGAAGTTATAATTATTTTTAGTTCTACTTGCACATTAAAGGTGCAAGTGGAACTAAAAATATTTCTAATTAACATAACATATGGAATATAAACTTTAAATTATTGTTTTTTAATTTACATAAATGTGCAATATAAACTAAAAGTGATTGCCTCCTTAACAATAAACTCTCATTCTTTAACAAGGTATAAATTATCTACATTTGAAGTGAGTGTAAATTGTATTGTCATTTATACTTGTAAAACTTTATTGTCATAAATATGCAATGCACACAGCAACATCTGGTAAACTTTTAGTAGATATTATAACACACTATTATTATATTCTAAATAATTAAATAAGTACCATTATAATTCACAAGCGATTAAACATTATTGTCATGCGTCGACTAAGTTTTATTGTCACAGTCATACGTTGTAAATAACTGTATTAATATCATTCGAAACATTTATTTCATAAAAAGACATCACTAAATAAATGCTTTTAAAAAAAGAATGAATACCTAGACTTTCAAAATATTTTCTGTCATTCATTATTAAAAAGAAAATATAAAAAATAGCAGTCTGCCACAATGTAATGGTATAATTTAATAAAAAAGGTACCTATACTTAAACACAACTTACTAAATTGCTATTATTGTCCAAATATTTTATATTTTCAATCGATTTTTC
Source organism: Hyphantria cunea (assembly GCA_003709505.1). Classification (NCBI taxonomy): domain Eukaryota; kingdom Metazoa; phylum Arthropoda; class Insecta; order Lepidoptera; family Erebidae; genus Hyphantria; species Hyphantria cunea. Next base: position 127,558 of record PKRV01000612.1, read on the forward strand.
AATCGCATTTCACTTAAACCGTTTTTAACCGGTAGTTTTTTTATTTCAATAACTATTAAGAATTTATACCTACTACTTTTTTATCAATAAAAAATATCAAAATTCAACAATCAACAGTAAATCGATACAAAGGACAGGTTATCATCTAATTATTGTTATAACAAAGTTTTATAAACTACATAAAATATATCGGAAATGTCTCAAACGATATATTAACACAATGTGTTTCAGATATGTTTAGGATGAAATTTTATAATCTATGTTTTAGTGATGTCAAAAATAATATTTTTGGCGCCAACATTACTCTCAATATTCCGTGATTCGGAGGTCACGTTAAGCAGTCACTCCCGGTTGTCATCATAGGATAACATTCATAAACCTTAGTTGAAGGCCTACGGGCCGCTTAAAAATATCCAACTACAAGTTAATGCAGCCACAACGTTGTATTGCCCATTCCCAACCCGCACTTGGCCAGCGTCGGGACTTATGGCCTTAACCCTCTCCTGATAGGAGCCCCGAGCCCAGCAGTCGGACATTATGGCTTGTTGATGATTACTCTTATTTAATCAATAATTTCAGAACGTAAATTGAATATCTTTTTAAAATGTGCTCATTTTGAAGCTAACCTCTTAGGCTTAATTACGACTCTTGATTAAATGATGATTTTCTGCTTATAAATATGGGATTAATTATCAGTAATATTATTTTTCAATACACATTTCACTACACGTTAACAGCCAGCTTCTGAGCTGTTTTACTTTTATGAACAATGCTAAGCTATATTATGCTGTCGTTGCTCGTATCAAAAACAGATTAATCAAAATAGGATTTTGAAAAAAGGTCGGTTCATAATTCCAAATTTAACTGAGAACCGTTTTCATTTAAGTCATTTATAAACGAAATCTTTCGAAAACACACTTGATTAATAACATCACTTAAGTTTAATATTTTATCTATGGTCACATCAATCAATTCGATCGAAATGATGAGCGATCAAAGATAATTTTTACAAATATGTATTGGACGCGATTAAACTTTCTAAATATTGTCTTTATATATTTACGATAATCGTCTTCTAAGATCTTAAATCCCTTTTCATGTATATCATAAGCAAACTTATTATTATTTAATTATTGAATTATTTTCCTACTTCTGTTTTCCTACTGCTGTTTCGTACTATTCTTCATCATCGGTCTCACAGCAACCTGGCCAACAGCAACCTTCGGTTCCATCTGGTCTGGTACAGAACAAAAGAGTTTCGGTGGTAGACACTGGTCTCGGTTCTATGCCGTGGAAGTCGCGAAGTTCTTCTGCAGGGAACCATGCTCGTTCTTCGTCGTCTATGATTGGGATCCCGAAGTATCTGAAATTGAAAATAAAGATTATGATATAATTTTTTTTGAAGTCGACTCCCGCGATAAGAATATTCCTATGTCACAGGAGACTTTACAAACCTACATGACGTACACAAATAAAACACATAGACTCAATACAATAATTAACGGCGAACCTACATCAGGCGTCATCCGTAGCTGTGATATATTAAATCTTTAGTTATAGGAAAACAAATGTTTGATCATGTCGCTTCCGCCGGGTCCTGATCGAACGTGTAGACCCAAGAAATGCTGACTTGATGTCCAAAGGGCTGGCATGTGTACGAAAGGCTTTACTACCTCCTTGGTAGTAAGAACCTTAGCACGCTTCCCTATGCCGAAGACCTGGCAAATTGACCTTTATATACAATTTGAAAGAACTATTTTTCTTTATACGAATAGCTATCGGAGATCGTATGTACTTACGCTCATCTACTAATTTTTCATTTCAAGAGACGGTGGAAGGGGCAATGCTAAACATATAATATAAATATTAGTTAGGGTTCAAAATAAATATAGAAACGGCAATTATTGATGACACTAATTTTTCTTTACTATGAGAAAGCTACGCGTAGTACTAAAAGCAAAGCAAAATTGCATTAAATATATGTAAACAATAGTTTCAACGCCAAGCATTTAACACGACTACCAACGGATAATAACGCTCTTCCAACTGGTCCACAGGACCTGTTAGCCTTGGAAGTCACTGCTTCAGAGTGGTAGACATACGCTCTGGAACTGACGTCGTAAACGAAACGAATGAATCGTCATACGTCCCACTATGATCTCGGGTCCTTTAAGCGGGGCGTGACAAAGCATCTCACTATGCTGCCATAGTGTGGATCACCACACGGCGCTATCCACATTTGCATTGAAGATGGTGATATCCACTCTTGGATTCTACTCAGGCTTTTAATCAGGCAGAGTAGAATCATTTTGAAAGTTAAAATAATAAACAAAGCTTTTACTAACCTGCAAATAGCCAATCCTGGAATCCATAGTACTGACGCCATCACCAGTATCAACACCAACAAAACTGCCCATAATGGCCAGGGTTTCTTTTCTGTGTCTCCTATTGACTTTATCCAGGCTTCGTAGCTAGAACCTTCAGTGGCCAGCTCCCAGAAGGAAGACACGAGTATGGAAATCATGGCTAATGGTGATAGATATTTCCAGCAGATGAGCCAGTAAATACCGGGGCGTTGGCCTGTCATCAATTGGATGTCGTCAGCAAATCTGGAACATGAAAAGAAAGATTATGAATATTCTTTAAACCTATTTAATTAAAGAACAGATTGTGTTGCACTTCGTTTTGATTGGGCACTAATTAAGTTAATAAAATTAATATATGAACTTCTTGATCACAAGGCACGATAATTGTTTTATTAACCCAAAGTTACAATCAAATTACATTGCACTAACATAACATTCTGCGGTTTTATTTGCGTTTGTTGTTATGTCTTGTCGATCCCACGGGAACACTCCACCACCCTGAGGGTGCACTCAATACTGAAATCGAACTAGTATAACAGTATTTTCATGGGCATAACCAGGTTCTGGGCCAGGGGGCGGGGGGCAAATCTGGTTTTTAATTAACTAATACATTAGCTGAGCCCCGTGGTGTTTCTCGCTATTATTTTTTAGCCGCGAGTAACGCCGGGCGGGCCGGGCGAAGCTAGTCTTAAAAAGTAGGGTTTATGATGTACTTTAGACTAAGTTACTCCTTACATCATTAGCTATCTACCAGTGAAAGTTCCGTCAAAATTGGTCCAGACGTTTTAGAGATTAGCCTAACAAACATACAACCAAATATTGTTAAAAATACGGTAATTTTAATATAACAAACGGACACTGTTTTATAATAATATAATTATGCCGATTAGAAACACTTTGGCAGCCAACAATTCGAATTGCTCTCCGTTGGACGCGGTCCAAAGGGAGAAGCGCTACTGGGCAGTAATAAGAACAGTATTCCATATGAGGCCGAACCTACGCTTTATATAAAAAAGTAGAAGGCGGTGGGCCAGAGTGCAATACCGTCTCGATCTGTTGAGAACGCCAAGCTTCGTTGAGGCCAGTTTTGCCTTACCGTCCAACTAGCCATGGAACTGGACTTCACTCGATATGTCGACACCAAGTTTTCCAATTAATTATCCAAAAAGTGCGTCATAGTTCATAAAATTTAGGTAACACTCAATTTGTCAGTTTATTTTGTATAGGAACCAATATATTTAATTATCTTTATTGTATATATATATAGTACGAAATGGCACAACAGGAACAAGCACACAATATGTATAACAATTGGCGATATTATCGCTCTCGGCGATTTCTTCTAGACAACCATAACACGGATATGTGTGTTTCAAAAATTTTAAAATTTAATGTAGCTTACATACAGGCAACAAATAAAACATATAAAATAAAAAAAAAAACTTACGCACTTAACAAATTTTCAAGAAGTATGGGCATAATACAACCATTTGTCACAGAGTAGTTTTGATATAAGACTGTAAGTACCTACTTGTGCGAGGTGGAACTAAATCAATTCCTGAATATGAAAGGCTACTTTTGGCTCTCCCAAGGTTCTGGGAGGGGTCCGGATGGCGTAAGAAAGCGGTTCCCGGATCCCTCCCGTCCCAGGCGCAGAGTGGCACACCGTGGTGGTTTAGTGGATAGTCTGACTGGTGTCAGTCAGGAGTCCCACACAAAGTGAAGGGAGCGAAGTGCGTAAAGGCATTCCACCACGTCAAAAAAAAAATGACTCTCCCAAGGTTAACAGAAACTTGGGCCGGGCTTGATTTTTCTCTTGGCTTGATTTTTCTCTTGGCTTGATTTTGATTTTTCTCATCAATTTAAAACTGTATTCAAAAAACCCTAAAAAATACCCTTAGACGTATTACCCTCGAATTTGACCCCTAAGTTGGAGTACTCCGATGGTCTGATCTTCACGGTACTCAAAGTGGCTCGACTAGATTCAGTAAAGTGCGCGGACCGAGGCTGATTGAGGTTCCAAGCGCGGCATTTTTGCTTGCAGTGCTGCTAGCGTGCTGGTAGAAATGGCGCGACACGATTTTTACAAGCTGTATATTGTATTCCAAATGGCAAAAAGTACCTTTTCTTAACTGTAACCATAAAAGAAGAGGGGGGCAGTTGCCTCTCCCTGTCCCAAGTCGGTACGCCTATGAGTAAATTTAAAGATACGGATTTGCTAATAAAGATTTACAAAGATGTTCATGAAAACTGGGATCGACGGCTTAACTTTTTTTTCGAGGCACGGGCGTGAAACATCCGCAAACTTCCAAACTTCGGGCTATTATTAAGAATTTTTCGTAACAACACTTTTGGACCGACTTTTAAATCAAACCATACTAAGACCATCAAGGCAGTCATGTATTATATTACGATTCTTAAATATTATGTTACACAATTACTAAGTCAAGTAATGTCAAATATACTGCAAGATGATTATTACGATCAATTATTATAAGAATGCTGGAATTAAGTCGTAATCCTCCCCTTGCCTTCGTCCTAAGAATCCAATTTCACACCTCATTATCCCTTAAATACAATGTCAGTGATACCGTAGGAACGATTAGGATCACAATAAAGTTTCAAGATCAACGGGAAGTACCAATAAAAAGAAACGACTAAGAAAAATGAATCGGCTTTGGGAAGGTCTGTAGGTATAAAAATTTAAGAACTTTTGCGTAGAACAAGTTGTTCAAAGTTTGACTAATTAAATAAAAAAGTTTTGGACGTGAACTTGAAATTTTAGTTAGTCGATTAACATTTTTTTCTTACAATTGCTCAATCTACCTGCATGCCCTTGCCTATAAACCAGTACCAATCAAGTAATTCTAGACAACATCGTACGACACGCGCTGCTAAAAATCGACTTGTAATGTATTTTACTTTTCTTGCCTAAATTTATTAAAATGAGCTGAAATTCAAGTATATGAATACATACATACATATACTCTGGTATCTTCTGTAAACATATATTAGTTGACCCACGCAACTTCGCTTGCGTCTTTTTTCAATTATACTCGGCTCCTATTGGTCTAAACTTATCTTTAACCGTCTTTCTTATGCACGACAGAAAAACGCAAAAACGTGAAATTCAGTTATATATTTTGATATGTCCAGCATGGAGGTAATCGAGGCATGACCTCGTGGTGACTACCCAACTAATATTCTTTTGGGGGACAGAAGGGGAACATCCAGTAGGGGACCATCTACAAATCGTAGGTGGCGTGAGCTACATCAGGGTTCTATGAATTTCTAGTGTGCACCTGGATCCCGGCTAATAGTGTATGAGACGGCGTGCGGTTTCTGCTGGTTTTGATCTCGACATAACCTCCAGCGGGTGAAGTCTGGTGGATTTTCACACGTAAAAAAATGACTTATTACACAAGGTTACCGTATAGTTCTTCTGACTCTAATATTTTTAATATAATATTTAAACCTAAATTCTTTTAAAGTCTCAAAACTGTTCACAAATAGATCAATGTAAGATACCTTACAAATTAAATCCGTTCCCAAACAATGCCTTTCTAAGGTACCACGAATTCCTCAATAAATACCTTTTAAGTAACTTGTAGTGAAATCACTACGAGAATTCCATCTTAAATAAACACCAAAATACTTCAGTAAGAATAGATGAGAAAATATATACGGTTGAATTGAGAAACCTTCCTTTTTGAAGTCGTTTAAAATAAAATAATGATTTTGTTTTCTTCTACTAATCCAATCCTACTACTTTTATAAACGCGAAAGTTTGTAAGTAAGGGTGGATATTTGTTACTCTTTCACGTAAATGGATTTTAATGAAACTTTATAACAATATAGCTTACACGTGAGAATAACACATAGGCTACAATTTATAAAGATACAATTCACACAATATCTTTGCACCGCGGGGCTCAGCTAGTATTCCATATTTGAATACACTTGGTAGGTACATGCCATTCATTATACATTTATAATACATATATTTTTTTCTCGTACTTAGTTTTTTTAATGGAATAGGGACAAACGAGAAGACTTATCGCCTGAAGGTAAGCGATTTCCGCCTCCCATGAACAGCCGCAACACCAGAGGCGTCACAAATGCGTTGCCGGCCTTTGGGGGATGGGGAGAGGGATCGGAAGAGGGGTTGGGGTATGGGCCTCCGGTATCCTCACTCACTCGGTGAAACACAGTGCAAGCGCTGTTTTACACCGGTTTTTTGTGACGCCGTGGTAAAATTCCAGTCGAGCCGGCCCATTCGTGCCGAAGCGTGGTGCTTGTGATATTTACTTACACGATGTTACCTCCCAAATTTAATACTTCTTTGTAAAGTAGGGTATTGACATATGCATTTATTGCGGTCTAAAAGACCGTATAATTTTTCTTGAAATCTTAAAAAGAATAATCTTTAAAAATCAAATTTCCAAGGATTTTTTTTCTCAGTTTCAAAGGACTCCAGACATGAGTACATGAATTGAATTTTAACTCGAGACATCCACGCATTCTTAAAATAAAGTGAAGATCCACTGACAGACAGATAACAAATTGATGCGATATGATATCATAATTATTGATATAACTTATCATTTTATTACGTCTTATGATGATAATCTGATCTGTGGTCCAGTTTCAATTTTAATAATTCAATAAGCTGTAAGGAGCTGTAGTAGTTTACAGAATTCTTAATAAATATAAAGAAAATAAACCTTAAAAATATAAAATATATTCTTAACTAACTCAAATCAAATAGAATGTTGGAAACATTTTAGCTACGAACTTTTATTTTTGAGGAAAATGAACATAATAACTTTAACTATTCCGACACCGATTTTAAGATAAATGGAGCATTTAAGTAAAAAAAATCGCTAATTGCGAATTTAATTTTATCAACATTTTTCTTTTATAGCTAGAGTGCTTTTTTCATTTCTACTTAAAATTAATCCCCTTGACTTGCTGACTAAAAAAGGGCTCAAAATTCTTCGGCTTACTGAGCGTTCCTTTTACTAACCAGTACGAGTTAATGCTGGCAACTTAAAATAAAAGTCGGGAAAGGGATAAGAGGAAAGAGGTCGAGACGTGTATTACAATCTCGTTCATATGTGGCTTTACGTAACAGTTGCCTTTGCCTCGCGGTTATATAACGCGGCGTTGGAAAACAAGGTCGAAACAGAATACACATTTTGGCATAACAACACATGATTAATTAGAGTGGATTTAAATGCTATATGAATATGTTGGTACTTTCACTCAACCCATGACTCACACACATATTTATCCCTGCACTTAACATACATTTTTGACCATTATCTTAGTTTCAAATAGTTGTCTTGTTTGTTTTAGTATTTTCTTATCGCCAAATTAATATTAAGTTAATATTTACAACCTAGTTTAACAACGAAGGCTCATCATCATCATCATCAACATCAATAACCCATTATGACCCACTGCTAGGCTCGGGTTTCCTCTTGGGAGAGGGTTAAGGCGTCCCCACGTTGGCCGAGTGCGGGTTCTCTTGCCGTTGGATGTTTTTAAGCCGCCCAAAGGCCTCCAACTAAGCTTCACGACTGTTATCCTGTGATAACAAACGGGATCGACTGCTTAATGTGACCTCCGAGTCACGGACATCAACCAAGGCTAATAAGACACAATTATTCAAAACCAAAACATGGATTTTAACGATCTTATGAAATTTGAGAGATTTTTAACACTTATACAAAGTGTTATTGGGCCAATAAATAAATAAATATTATTCTTTTAACGCGTAATCATAATAAGGCTGCCATTTTGTGAAATATTATCTATCGCAATATCTCCTTTTTTAATGTTGTAAAAGTGAATGCGTGTTCATTCTTTATCGAATAGGGGGCAAACTGATGGTAAGCGATTATCGCTGCCCATGGACACCTGCTACATCAGAGGCGTCACAAGTGCGTTGCCGGCCATTGGGGGATGGAATGGGGGAAGTCTTGGTTATGGGCCTCCGGTATTCTCATTCATCGGTGAAATAAAGCACTGTTTCACATCGGTTTTCCGTGAAGCCGTGATATTACTCCGGTTGTGCTGGCCCATTCGTACCGAAGCGTGACTCTCTCTCTCTCTCTCTTTCGCCACTTGTGTATGACATCTAGTGTAAATGCATTGGTAAAACAACCTTCCTTTTCATCCACAATAGCTACAATTACAAGGTTTATTGAACAAGAGTTCCATGGAATATCCTACCACAGACTGTTATTATCAGCCCTTTTGTTTGTAGGCGCTTGAATTGTCGATCATTACCCCAAAGTTTCTTGCATGAACCTTATTTTACACAATAGTGACCGTAATAACAACCATTATTAGTGTAATGTTGATGAACACCCTTACTTGACTAATGATCCCACGGGATGTTATGTGTCGGACATTATTCATAAGTTTTAAGTCTCATTTGCTTTTAATCTAAAAGCTTTATAGCTTCAAAATAAGCAGAACAAGACAAATGACAACTAGAATGAATACTTATAAAGTTTAAGTCTCTCTTTTTATAAATAAATATATATGTTATACAGGACCCCAAACTTTGAAACAAATATTTATTTGTAGATTATAAAATACAATCGAATTCATATCGTTTATTGCACTCCGTAATTAATAGGAAGGTGTTAACAAACTTGTTAGAGGAAACAATTATGAACCCTGTTGACACAGCTAAGTCAGGAAGAGAAGGCGAACCATCTTCCAGCCAAGAAGCACTAAAAAACATTTAGGCCTGGTTTCGTAATTATAAACAAAATGTTTAAACAGTTTGTTTAACGATATTCTTGCGATTTATAAGACATTAGTGCCAAAATAAACAAAACGTTCATATTCCTTGAAAGTAATCCCCAAAGGACCTATAAGGTGGTATGGAATCTTTACGCCTCGCTGACACCATTCTCATCCCTTCACACGTCTGAATAACTCCACACTGACCCGATGGTATCGACATCTAAGCTAGAATAAAATAAACTTTATGATAAAAGATTTAGAGAATAGATTGATAAAAGTCAAGAAAAGGACGGGTCTAGAAAACCAATATAAAGGAATCATTGACTCTGAAATAAGTGAAGGCTTAAATTGTATATTTACTCTTAAATGACAAACCCTTAAAGGTTTAATTTAGTCTTCCTAAAAGCCTTTTTTCCAAACTAAATAGAGATCAGCTGCAGCAGCAGCAGAAACGATACGGATGAATTTCTTTTTTTGCGTGGAATGACTGCCATTAGACTTAGGAAAAGGTGTTGTAAAGGAACAAGTGTCATGTCCCTCCTGCAGAAAGGGAGGATCCTCCGACCAGGCGAGGTGAGTATGTCCGGTGGGCCACTGCCTAGCGGTTGATGTTGGGATGTTGTATAGATGATAATCGCCAAGAGAACTTCTATTGCGCGATTTGGTATTGGCAGTTTCTCCGTTTCAGTGTAATTGGTAAAAATCCTTTCTTAAAGACATCGACTATCAATGTTTCAGCTTTATAGCTCTACGTTGATGAATCAGGCAATCAGGCACCTCCCTTCCTCCTCACTTGTAGCATCACTGCCACTAAACACGTTTGGACAGGTAGTTTTGTATTTTAGTGTCGTTGGTTTTGAATTTTTTTATTTCATCGTATCTTCAGCAGCCAATTTCTTACAGATTTGATAGCTTGGGTCTTGAATGGGTCTTCTATGAATAAATTTTCGAACCCATACTTTAATTGGTATTATAAGTTTAGATTCCAGCTTCTCCAAAAGTTCTTCGGTTTCAGTTACATCGCGTTAAATACTTCTTTCAGTATTTCTTTTAACAGGGAATATGTTTTTTTTATTTCTTAATCTGTTCATTTATATTTTTTTCTATGTTATAGAGACACATCTCAAATCTCAAAAAAATATAAATAGGCTTAAAAATAGTCACACTAATTCTCGAAGTGAAATTTAAAACACTGACTAAAATTGAGCTATTTTAACGACACCATTTTGCGTGCGCTTTTGTCGCAGCCGATGACATTGTCATTTCGCGTTTGTTTAATATTCAATATTTCAGTTATTTTATACTTATTTACCATTTCAATTGCTATAAAAATCGTGGAAGAAATTTTCTCACAAACACTAAGAACACGGTACGAATTTCTACGCCGATAATTTGGATGAAATTACTATAGACATCACATTTCGTTTCGACCAATAGTGACGCGTTTTGTAAGTTTGAATTTCCTTCCCTTAATTTTCAATTTTTATTTAATATTTTCTGGTTCAAATAATCAATGAATAAAAGAATGCCTTTTAAGTACATTAAGTACATTATAAAGACAATAAAGAATGTAGAAAAAAAAATTGAGACATATAATTTTTTTATGCATATGTATTCCCTATTGCAAGCACGCTTCTCAATGTCCATACTTGATGGTAGACAACTAAGAACTGAATTCACTAAATAGAACCACTAAAAAATAACTGGACTCTACTCCCACTACACACCTACACTAATCACCCTCAGTTTCTGATCACCTGTACTCGCACTAATCAAACTGAATACCGGCTTAAAGTCTATCAAGTAAACGTGTGAAACATAAACGATAGTTTAATAGACATGTCAGTTGCCTTTGTTGCTCCTTTCCCTCGTCAAGGAACTTAAACGACCCTAATTGCTACCAATATTACAATTATAAGAGGTTATAAGACAAGCTGTTCTTGTAAAGGAGTCTAATTTGAACACAAACTTTCGCTTACAAAATGCTTTATTTAAAAAAAATGGCGTTACAAATTGAGCGAATAATTTACACAGCGGTAGTAAGCTTTTTACAATGTGCTTATGAATGTGCTTAATATTTCTAAGATGCAGAAATTGCGAGTTTTTATTTGCCCGCCAAGAGTCGTAGATATCTTATTAAAATTATTCAATATTGACAATCAATTTTCAAAGATTTAAAGAAGCCTGTTTTTTCAAGTAGGTTTGACACATAAACCTTACCGTTTCAGAAATATATCTTGACAACAATTTTTTAACCGAGTTAAAAAAAAGGAGGTTATCAATTCGACTGTATTTTTTTGAAGTTTGTTACCTCAGACCTTACGACTGGGCAAAATGGGATCACACGGAAAGCTGGTGCTTTCTGAACTGGGCCAAATAAAAATGGGATCACACGGAAAGCTGTTTCTTGCCGTGTGATCCATTTTAATTTGGACCAGTTTTAAAAATGTCATCCATGAGAAAACCAATTTGCATTCAGGATCACTAAACTAAAAGCTCTGTCAACCTGTTCCATATCTGTTACCGTACTTATTGCGGAGGCAGATAATGGTGACCCATACCATGGCGGCTCAGTGATGGTTCAGCATCATTGGGCCTCCGGTCTCGCACTCACCAAGGAAATACGATAACACGAATACTATCATTTTACGTTGATGTTCTGTGCGAGGGTAGTATCGAGCCGGCTCGTTCATGCTGTAATCAGCGTGGCTCTACATCTTAGACAATTTTATCTGAGCAGCGTTAAAATCTAAGAACTCGCATTGAAACAATAATAATATAGAAACAAGATTGTTTTAAAATGTCATTTATAAATAAGCTATATTCTCAAAGTTATACACTTCAATCATGCGCAATCATAAGTTATTGGTCTTATTATCAAGTTGATATCTCAATGCGATCGCTATGAAAATGCTCAAAATGTTATTGACTTGCCCGTTTACCCCAAGCTGTGAATTAATGCTAAAAATGCAATGTATCGGTCGTCAAGCTACTCTGGATTTAGTTAAACGCTTTAAAATGCTATTAGGTTTTATTTACGGTTCCTATTCGCTCGAATTTTAAAGCTTTGAAATTAAACGGAAAAGGAAATTGACTGGTTTTAATATATATAAAATGGATTTGGAGTTCAGGAGGTATAAAACTTTTTGAGAGACCGGCAACGCTCTATTGCTGGAATAGTAAGTTCCGTTTTCATAAAAGTACAAATTATGATCGGCTTTGCTCGTTGGGCATTTGTGAAGAGCGAAGTAAAAAAACTACAAAAGACTTATTGGAGAAAAAAATATTTTTCTGAATAATACATAAAAAAAATCGTGAGTGATGATATTAATCGTTAGAGAGGCACTCATAGCCCGGTTGCAGTCGGTGATTAGAAACAATCATCGAGGGTAAGCAACGACGGCACGGTCAGTACCTGGGTCGGTGACCGCTATTGGTATGTTACCATGAGCGTCTCCGTGATTCGGAGGTTACGTTAAGCAGTCGGTCCCGGTTGTTATCATAGGATCATAGGACAGTCGTGAGGCTTAGTTGGAGGCCTTTGAGTGGCTTGAAAACATCCAACGGTAAGATTACGTCGCCACAACGTTGTCTTGCCAGTCCCCAACCAGCGTTACCAGCGTAACGTTAGACATTAAGTCAACACTGCTCCAATTGTATTCAAAACTAGATATTCTATCTATAATATATAAAAATCTTACCTCTTAACACCATAGACGTATGCAATCCCAACACATTCGAAGAAGGCAATAATCAACAGCGGGAAATTCCCGCTATACATGTCGAACAACAGAAATATGTAACTTCCGGATCCGTGCGCAAATCCCATCGACAATAGACAACAGATCAGACAGATCCCTCCAGTTAAGTACTCCTTTCGTAAATTCGGGAACAGCTTCATATCGACTATAGATGTGACGACTCCTTCGAGGGTCCCGAATTGAGAGTCTATCCCAAGAGTGAAGAGCATTAAGAAGAAAAGGACGGACCAGAATTGGGCGCCAGGGAACTGATTGATAGCTTCTGTGAATATGATGAACGCTAGCCCCGTGCCTGAGGCCGTCTGTAAAAGAAAATTTATTTAAGTTGTACATATTGTTTTAGTGACATATTACATACTAGCTGACACCCGCGGTAGAACAACAACCGCTGTTAAAGCCGCGGCGCAAAGTAAAAAAAGAACTATCTAAAAAGTAGCATATTTCCGTCTCTTGGTTCCAAGCAACTTTCTCATCAATTTTCAGCCAAATCGGTTCAGCCGTTCTTGTGTTAAATAGTATCAATAACTGAATATTTCGTCAATATCCTTAAATATGCGTTAAATATAAAGTTTTTGCATTAAATCAGACGATGCATATGTTTATGCATGAAAATAACAAATCATCTTCCTAGCCTTTACTATTCCTAAGATTTGGGATCGTCTACTAGTTCAACCGGTTTTACCTGAATATCAGTTTTTACAAGCGACTGTTATCGGACCCCCTGAGGATGATCTGAACTCGAAGGTTGAACTAGATGTCAGTATATTTGAGGGCACTGACTTCATAATAACGATTGCCATAGGTATTCACGGCAACCGGGGCCGACGGCTTAACGTTAACATGCTCTCCGAGGCTCGTGCGGGAAATACCACCATATTCCATACTCCGGGCTGCTATCAAGAATTTCTTAGGAGAAAAACCCAACAGCAGTCCGACCCGGGAATCGAACACGAGACCTCTTGATCTTACGCTGACCATTAGACCAACGAGGCAGTGGATGGATGGCAGGTATGAAAAATAACAAATAAGAATATATAATAAAAAAAGAAATAAGTATGATCTTATAGATTGTGCCGCTAACAGTGGTCAGCCATTCTTATTTGAGGAACAATGAAGAAAAACATTAATTAAAACAGAGCTCTTGTAGGAGATTTAAAGGCACTTTATCAATCAGATTGCTTCAATATTTTATGACTAACAGCAATTTGATAAATATCTATTTAAATGCTAACAGAGTTAGAACTAAATTGGAGCGCTGTAATGCCATTTTCTTAAATAGTCCTAATGTCTATAAATTTTCCTTTTCAAGGGTTTTCCTGTTACAATATTTTCACTAAATTTCTTTCAATTACATTTTTGTAAATTGTTTATGTTTAAACGTTTTAATTAATTTAGAAGAAGAGTTCCAATATTAATAAAAGATTCATCTTCAATGGCTCTGGTAATTAAAAAATCTAAAGTGTCTGAGCCGAAATTAGGGAGAGCATGAACTAACGCAGTTAGATGGTTGAGAGACATTTATTTTCACTGTATTTATAATCTTAAAAATCAGTCAATTCATGTTCTGCCATTCATTCACGAGATGGCGTTGTGTGTTAAAATGTTTGAACATATTTATTATTAAAACATATTTTTGTGAAAATGAAAACAGTGGTACCTATAATATGATCAAACTTACATTATCCAGCTCCTGTTGCAAATCACATATGGGCAGGTGTGGCATAATAACTTTCGTCAAATTCCCATGGAGCTCTATCATCATAGCCTGCCCAGCTTCAGGCAGCTCCATAGACCGATACGCCGGCCCAAACACCTCTAACAAAGTCTCGTTCCTCACATCCAAACATTTCTCGTACACCATCGTGGCTTTAAAACCAATTATGGAAAACACAACGATCCCCGCAAACATAGACGTTAAACAATTCGTCATAGAGACCATAATCGCATCTCTGTAACAGTTATTATCCACCGGATTGTAAGATGAAAAAGCTATCAAACCTCCAAAAGCGAGGCCAAGCGAAAAGAAAATTTGCGTGCCTGCTTCTAACCAGACAACAGGGTCTAGAATTCTATGCCACTTCGGAGTGAATAAATGAATTAATCCGTCACCCATGCCCTTCAAAGTTATGCCTCTAAAGAAAAATATTACAAGGACAATATACGGGAAAGTGGCCGTTACGTAAACGACTTTGCCGGAGGAAGCGATGCCTTTGATCATGCATAAGTAGACGAGGATCCATGCAATGACAAGAGCCAAAGCGATTTTGTAGTTAAACGATTCTGGATAATTTATGTCTTCGGATATTTGGAGTGTCGTGCGATACCAGAAGTACTGCGTTGGGCTGCTTACCTGCAAAAAATAAGATAGTATTAGAGTTGAATAGTTCAATATATTTAAAGCAATTGTTCAGCTGAATTTAAGTACACTGGACTGAAAAAGCAAATTCGTTATTGCTTTCTAGTTCAAGTAAATAAAACGGAAAATTATTTGGCAGCAATTGTTTGATGTCATAATATATTTATGTAATATTTGCATATCAAGCAATAAATATTTCATAAATTTGTTTTCACAGAATCTTGGCGTTTAATAAAGGGAATTGCTTTGTCTGCGTAATCAAATTTTAAATTGCTTATTTGTTTTTATTTTTTTAAAGAGCGTATGTCTTGATAGGGAATATGCATGTTTTTTTTATTTCTTAATCTGATCATTTACGACTCTATGACATAGAGAAATTTTTATAAATAAGTTTGACAATAGAGCTATTTAAACGTCGCCATTTTGCGCGCTTTTGACACAGACTGTGACGTCATTACCGTTTCGTATATTTTGTTTACTATTCAGTGTTTCAGTTCATCATCATCATCATCAGCCTATCGCAGTCCACTGCTGGACATAGGCCTCTCCAATTTCACGCCACTTAGTTCGAACTATGGCTTCTCGCATCCAGCTCCTGCCAGCCGTCTTGCGCAAATCATCGATCCACCTGGCTTGTGGACGTCCTACACTACGTTTGCCGAGACGCGGTCTCCACTCAAGAACTCGTTTACCCCAACGGTTATCGGTTCTTCGGCAAATGTAGCCAGCCCACTGCCACAAGCTGAAGTGGCAGTGTTTCAGTTACTTAAAACTTATTTACAGTTTTTGTTGCTATAAAAATCATAGAAGAAAGTATTTTTCCTACAAATATTACTAACACAGTTTGAATTTCGAGTCCGATAATTTCATGAAGTGACTATCGACGTCATATTTCGGTTCGACATTTATTTAATATTTTCTGGGTTTAAATAATCAATAAATAAAAAAATACATTTGAAGTTTATTGTAAAGCCATTAAAGAATCTAGAAAAACTATTTGAATTAAATAGAAGTTTTAGGCATATACCCTATTATAGGTGTCCAGGCCAGCCACTCACGATCAAGTAACGAGCAAAGTATACATATTGCAACTTGTAAAGCAACATAACATGTTGATATATGACGGGAAGTTAAAACGAAACAAAATTGATTTTTTTTGCTTCAAAATAATACTCGCTCGCCCCATAGGAATAGCATACTTGAGGGATAAATAGAAGCTTATTTGCTATACCAGACTACTTATTTTATCTAGATCCGTTAAGTCGTTTTTGCGTCTAAGAATACCAAACATTCATCCTAACAAACTTGAATTAGTTCGTAAATGCACTTCAGTCTTTATCAAGAAAGAGCTAGACAGACGAGTTTTAATTGCCCACATGATGCTTAAAACAGTTAGCCCCACTCTTTTACCACACAATTACCGTCAAAAGATCTCGTATTTTTTTAAATAAATATTCGTTCACATTTTCAATATAAGTAGAGATTCCCTAAAATACACTCTACTACTATTAACCTCAAACCCACCAAAGACAATTAGATTTACTTCGAAATAGACGTACAAAGCACAGCTACAATATAGAACGAGTTAAATCCCAAAGCATTGGAGCTCTAAGAGACTGTGATTGTACAGCGTCTGATAACACACGACGTAATGGAAACAGTGATCACAATCTCTTTGGGAGTCTGTTGGAGATTAACCTTCGTTTGTTTATATTCTGTACAAGATAGAGAACTTAAAGAAACGTGTTTAATGAAAAACAAATGAGTTATAAACGACGTTGACAGTTTTGTTTCTTAAATTTTTTTATTAATATTTGTAATAGAGTTGGGTATGAGACCAGCACTTTGCAACCTTTATCTGTTAGTGTTATACCGCAGAAAACTCTCTGAAACTTTATAAGGAATCGGTAAATCTGACCCTTGGTGTATAAAATTCAATGCAGCAATATTTTATTACAGTAATCAGCCGAAATAACCATGTTATTAGAAAAAAATATGTAAAAAGAACGACAGTACATATAAAAGCGCCTCAGTCTTGTGATTAACGTCTGCCAGATGCACATCTTTATTAAAAAGAAACTCTCGTAAATTACACAGGGTCTCATTAATGTGCCGGTTCATTTAAACAGTTTTAAAAGGCTTTTATGTTTAAATATATCTACGTATTAGAATAATTTTATTTTGAGCAACCATTTGATAGAAAAGCTGTTTTAGTTTGAAATAAATGGAATAACATCATTACGTCGAGGACTTTGTTACGACGAACCTATCCTACACTATTATATAGTAGTAAGTATAATGATTAATAATATATATTTAATAATTAATAGTAAGGTGGACTTATAATTAAAACATAATCAATGATAATTTTGAGCGCCATTTGTTTTGTCTAAACACGAGAAATTACAAAGCAAGATAGAAGATAACTTTGATGCGAAGAGACAAAAAACCACAGTTTTTTTTACACATATATTATGGGCCGTTAATACAAATGGAATGACGCCTCGTGCATTGAAATCGGTTCCGTAATTTAAGCGCTACGTTAAATAGAACATACATACACTGTGAAAAATGACCTACTGGCCTTAAACATGGAATAAATACAGTCAAATTGAGAATCTGCATTTTATAAGTTAAATATGACAAATGTTAAACTGAAATACAGCTGTGTTGAAGTCGTCAGTATAATCTTATGATTAGAATAAATAGATATTCTTTTACAAATACTTTATGCTGATTACTTTTTGAGATAGTGTCAAAAGAAACTTATTTATATCAAGAAGGTAATATCTGAGCTTTTGCGTTTCATAGAGAAGTAGTATTTATTCAGTCGGGGCTAAAGTTACTCGTTCTGTGATAAAAATAAACTTATTTAACTCAGTGCGAAGTTCGGCGGGAAATGCGACATTTTGTAGACAAGTTTCTAGATTAGAATTTATCTTCAGACGTTTTATGTTCAAACTAAAAGAGGATACTTCATTCACTAGGGTTATGTTCGTGGAATTATAACATTTTTATAATATATTTACAAATATTTTATAAAAGCAAACCGGTTCTCTGTATCACACGATTTGTAACATACTTTGTCAAAAGAGACTTATGAAGTTTAGAAAATAAATGAAAAGTAGTCGTGAGTGTATATTATATTTATAAACTTTAGAATTGATGAATGGCGAAGTGGTTTATGCGGTTACATGTTTTGCTGCTCTGAGTGTGGTGAGTTCAACCTCTTTGTTTCTGATCATCATTGTAAATAAACACACAATTTTTTGTCCCTTGTGGGATTGAACTCAGACCAGTAGAAACTGACGCGGTGGCCGCTTAAACCACTGCCTTTGTCATCCGCGCAGTCGAGTCATTCAGAATAAGGAATATGCATAAAAATTTTATTTCTCTCAAATATTTTTTAGAGAGTCTTTATTATCTTTACAATATACTTTAAAGGTATTTTTTATTTTGTGATTGTTTAATCCCAGAAAACATTAAAGAAAAATAGAAAATTAAGGTAGGGAAATTCACGACACTATTGGTGGAAACGAAATGTGACGTCAATAGTCACTTCATCGTAATTATCGGAGTCGAAATTCAAACTGTGTTAGTAGTTTTTGTGATGAAAATTTCTTTCTTCCATTATTTTATAACAAATAAAACTGTAAATAAGGGTAAACTAATTGAAAAACTAAACAGTAAACAAACACGAAATGACAATGACGTCATTGACTGTGTCAAAAGCGCGCGCAAAATGGCGGCGTTTGGATAACTCAAATTTAGTCAGTGTTTAAATTCGCTTTGAAAATTAGAGTGACTATTTTCAAGCCTATTTATATTTTTTTCTATGTAATAGAGACGTAAATGACCAGGTTAGGAAATAAAAATAAAACATGCTTATTCCCTATAGGTGTGCCGACCTCTGGCTAAGCAGTCAGTGTTGCTAATAATAGGCCAGTCATTAAAGACAAACATAAACTAGAACGGTGTTCAGTACGTATCCCTGCTTTAATAGCCTCTTCAATCACCGGGACGGTCTTGGATTTACAAAACTAGGGCTCTTTGAGTGTCTATATGTATACCTATATCGAATTTAGAAGGTAAATTAACAAAAGTTAATTCTCTCAGTAAACAATCTAAATTTAAAAAAAAAGCACTTAACCGAGTAATCATACGCCAAAGATGCCTCACATCATTTTGGAAAAAAGCTGATACCCTTACACTGATGCACTGATATTAACCAAATACAGCTAAGAACCACTGCAAGGAAACTGGCTTTCATATGAAAAACCGCATCGAAACGGTCCATCGGTTTGAGAGCTACAGTGCCACAGACAGACACACACAAACATCGACGTCAAACTTAAGACGCCCCTCTTTTTGCGTCAGGAGTTAAAAAGTAATAGTCTTAATCACAACTAAGAGCATACTAGCTTTTACCAGCGACTTCATCCGTGTGTATGTCGGTTATCGCGGTAAAAAGTAGCGTATGTCTTTCCCCAAGATTCAAAGTATTTCCATGCTAAGTTTCATTAAGATCGGTACAGCAGTCGGGAAATGTTATATTTAAACATTCCCGTGTCGCGGTGTTTGTTACCGAACTCCTACAAAACGACTGGACCGATTTTTATGAATTTTGCGTGCATATTTTGTAGGTCTGAGAACCAGCCAACATCTATTTTTATATCCCTAAATGATAAGGGTGACCCACCCCTAAATATTTATTTTTATGTCAGAACAATGTTTACCGGGTCAGCTAATGATATTATACTGTAAAATTTTGAATGCCTTCTACGTTTTATTCATCATTATTCAGTCTTCAATTAAAAATTACAGCAATACTAGTCAGTAGTCAGGTTAAAATTTAATTCTGTCATAATGAGGGATTTCGTCTTGGGAAAATATCCACAAAATATTCTTAGAAAAAGTTACATATAGTATACTTTTTATTTTCTTTTTTGTTTTTAAAAACAACTCCCGCATTAGGAATATATTTCCTATATCGTGGGGGACTTTACAAACATACATGAAATGGACACAAAGAACGCCTAGGCTCAGAACAACATTTTCCACAACCACTTTTGCCCACGTGGGCAACCATTTTTGTGTGTTCCACACACACAAAGTGGTTGCCCGTGTAGAATTTGAATCCCCCTAAATCATCAGGTCAAATGTCCAATCGACTTATTTAAAATGAGCATAATCTACATGTGAACAGGTGAACAGGAGAATTCAGCTGAGTCGGGCAGCGTTTGGAAAACTTTATCGCGTCTTTTGATTGGCGATCCTACAGTGCCTAAAGACGAAAGTCTTTAATCAGTGCCTCCTACCCGTCATGACATACGCAGCCGAAACGTGGACACTTACGGCACGGTTGGTCCACAAGTTTGAAGTCGTTTAGCGTGCTATGGTGATTGCTATGCTCAGCATTTCTTTGAGGTTTTTTTTTAATGTATAAGCTGCCAAAATGACTCTGCCCTGCCTGATGGAAAGCATGAGCAGAATCCAAGAGTGGTGGTCACCATCCTCAAGGCGAAAAAGAACAGTGCAGCATGGTGACCCACACTATGGTGGCCTGGTGAGATGCTTTTTCACGTCCCGCTTAAAGGACCCGGGATCATGGTGGGAAGGAAACACGTGCGCTGGTAGTGAGTTCCAGGTTTTGACCGCTCGGCACAGGAAGGAAGCACCGAAGCGATGAGTACGAGAGCGTATGTCTTCCATTTTAAAGCGGTGACTTCAAAGGCCGGCACGTGTTGTTCTGTAGAGGAAGAGTGAGGGGGGATCAGTTGGAAGAGCTCTTCCGAATACTCACCATGGTAAAGGCGTTAGAGGACTGCCAAGGAGGCGATATCTCTACGCAACCGCAGAGGCTCAAGGGTCTCGGTGGCTGCGACAGTACGGATTGCTCGCCGCTGCAACCGGTCAAGAGCGTCAAACAGGTACTGTGCAATACTCCACGCACGAGTGAACCTGGGTCTTGTAAAGAAGATACAGATGCTGGGGTGAGAAAAACCGTCTCACCTTGTTTAACACACCTACATTCCGCGAGGCCGCTTTAGTGACACTCTCAACGTATTCGCGTGGGTTGAGGCCTCGGCAGATATCCATGCCCAGGATATCAAGCCTACCTTGTAATGGCATTTGAGTGCACTGAAAAAGTGGGGAAGGAAAGATCGATCGATATCGTATCAGGAATGAGGTGATCCACCTGAGAAGCAAGGTCAATGACATAGGCAGTGGTGCATATAGTGGGCTGCCCATTTTAGCCTCAGATTACCTTGGGGCTAAACGAGTTCTTGAGTGGAGACCGCATCTCGGCAAATTTAGTGTGGGACGTCCACAGGCCAGGTGGAGTGATGATTTGCGCAAGACGGCTGGCAGGAGTTGAATGCGAGAAGCCGAGGATCGAACCAAGTGGCGTTAAATTGGAGAGGCCTATGTCTAGAAGTGCGATAGCCCAATGATGATGATAAACTACAGAACAATGCGCGTTTATCGTTCGTTTTTCGTCTAACTTTACTAACAGTTAATTAAAGATGGCCATAATTGGTCTCTTTTCAATTATTGGAGGCAATATTTTACCTTTAATGGTGAAAAATGAAGCATGCATCTAATTACAAATTATAATAGCTTTCTACATGGCTTATTGTTAAGAAACTCAGTCTAGTTACCGCTTTTGAGTCCACAAAATAGCGAAAACAATATAGTTCTGTATGTATAATTATAAGGAAATCCTCGCATAGTCCCCCACAGACCCTTTTCGATAAAACAAGATTTATTTGCGGTGCCAACCAGTCTGATAAAAATCGTTTTTTTCCTTCAAAGAGCATAAAAGTCGTATTCATTTTATAGAGCTATTGCTTTTTTTTGAAGATTGGACTTACGATTCTTATTAAATTAATATCTTATTAATTACATTAATGAAGGATTTACTTTTAACTGCCTCGTTGGTCTAGTGGTTAGCGTAAGCGACTGCAGACTGCTGTTTGGTTTTTCTTACAAGAAATTCTTAATAGCAGCCCGGAGTATGGAATATGGCGGCGTTTCCCGCACGTGCCTCGGAGAGCGTTAAGCCTTCAGTCCCGGTCGTCACGAACATATATGGCAATAGTTATTGGGAAGTCAATGCTCTTCAATATACTGACAACTAGTTCAACCTTTGAATTCATTTCACCCTCAGAGTTGCGGAGGTCCGATGCCCGTCGCTCTGTGTAAAAACTGATATTCAGGTAAAACCGGTTGAACTAGTAGCCGACGCCAAATCTTGAGAATAATAAAGGCTAAAAAGATGAATTAAGGATTTACTTTTTATTCAGCCTCTGTTCTCCTGAAGAGGCAGAAGCAAGAGATGTCGCATTTTCTGCAAGGAGTATGGCGATCTACTCTTGGATTCTATTCATTCTTTCCATTAGGCAGAGTAGAGTCATTTTGACAGGCTCATAATTTTTTTTTTAATATCTGAACCTGTATAGTAGGCCAAACCCTGGTTGCTAGAGAGTGGCTTATGTCCAACAATAGAATATCCAAGGCAGTCGGTGATGTTCTGTTTAAAATTCTTCTAAATTAATCATTCTTCCATTATTACTACGTAAAATAATTACGTAAATATCCCGCCAGCACTTAATAAAAACGAATAATGAAATATTTAAAAAAAACCTCACAACGCTTATTTTTTTATTTAGTTTTCTTTTTAATTTTGATGTACCCGTGTCACTCTCACGACTAAGACGACAAAAATACGACAAGCCGTTTAGAGTCTAGGGCGTGCCACAGAAATATACACACATATATACATATAAACATACACTAGAAAAACAAAACCCTCTTCCTTTCGCAGTGGGGTAATAAAACGTGAGAATATCCATATAAAAAACCAGTTTCCTAGAACTGACAATCTCCAACAGACAGGTAGACTGACATTACAAAACTGTAACAGTTCCTTTTGTAAGGAGCCTTAACGTAATATAAGTGTAGTTTCAACGTTTAGAAATAACCATCAGAAATAGTTTCAAGGGAAATAGCTTCTTAAATGGAGAACCCATCTATTTGAAGTGCTCTTCATTTAATAATATTAATGGTCTGGAGTTCTCGACATTGATGGAAGGAGTCTAGAAGAAAATATTTTCTTTTGAATTGCCTTCCTACGTATTAATATTTTCACGTGTAGTATATAGTACTATTGTAATACAGAATTCTATATGTACAGTATTTTTAAAATTGCTACAGATGATACAGAACCCGTGGGAGAGCCACGCTTCGGCGCGAATGGGCCGGCTCGACCACGGCCTCACAGAAAACCGCTGTGAAATAAGCATTTGCGTTGTGATTCATGCGGTAAAAGAGTGAGTATACCGAATTCCCATACCCCAACCCGTCCCCCATCCCCCTTCCCATCCCTTAAGGCCGGCGATGCACTAGTGATGCCTCTGGTGTTGCGGGTGTCAATACCATCAGGCGATACGTCTGCTCGTTTGCTCCCTATTCTACAAAAAAAATGATTGAGTACTTGTTTATTTGAAGATTTATATATTTTTATCCGACTGCGTCAGAAGTACTCTCATGACTTCTAGTCTATGTACGTGATCTGTTTGATGGTTATTGGCTTAGGATCGATAGTTTAATGTATAAAAAATGAATTTTGTAAATTTTAAGTATAATATACATTGACTGCCTCGGTGACGCAGTGGTAGCGTATGCGACTGCTATGCTAGAGGTCTTGGATTCCTGAGTCGGACCAAATGTTTGCATGATCTGCAAGTATTTGTTTTGGAGTTTAAGAGTTTTCTATGTATAATATGTATGTATTTACAACAAAAAAGTCTAGTACCCATTGTACAAGCTCTACTTCGTTTGGGACTAGATGGCGTTGTGTGTTAAAATGTCCGAATATATTAATTTATTTATTTTTAAGCAGTCAGATTTTTTATTTCGTTACTAAATATTTCTTTTGTATGTGTGTATATCAATAAGCTTTTTAAAATCGCGGTGGGTTCAGTGGTGTGAGGCAGACCCTACGTGGTTTATACACAATTGAATTTAGGCGACGCTGTACCGTTTTCCAGGATTGCTATTAAACTCAAAACGACAAATTTACCCTTTGTATAAGTATTTTTAAGCTTTTCAATAATTTGACCCATTTACTTGTTTTAGTTATAATTGCTTTTTGTTATTGTTGACTGGTCTACCCCCTTAGCTTAGAGGCAAATGTTTCGCATTGAATATCTTTCTACAATCGTTACGCTTTCTTCTAATGTCAGCTAATATTTTGGTTTTGTAATATATGTAAGCATATGTTTGTGGTATGAGGAATATTAACATATAAGTATTTTATTTCTTGAATTGAAAACTTCTTTAGCAGCTTTGTGCACTTTTTATGATGGGTAAAAAATGTTAAGCTTGCGTCAGGACACGTAACCTGATCAAAATTCGTCAGACGGAGGGAGAGTAGACTATAAATGTCATGTTTGTGAACGATAGCGCAATAAATGAATATTGTATTTTAACTCATAAATGATAGTTCTTTCATACTGATAATAGCAATTCGTGCACAATTATTCACAAGCCATTATTATTAAGTTTTCACTTCTGCCGGCACTCCCGGAGTGCAAATCGTTTTTTTTATTACGTATTATTGCTTTAGGCAATAAGGCCGCCCTTTGTACACTCCGTCTCACATTTTATGTACTCTCTTCTAACTGTTATATTATAGTGTGCAAATAAAGAGTTTTCTATCTATCTATTTCTATGAACCTAATATGATAATTTTAGTAAAATTTGTTGTAAGTTAGGATTAAATTGCGAGTATATCCTAAAATTAACATAGTAAATATGAGTGGAGGAGTAATATGTGTAAGCATAAGTTTGTCATTATCCCGTCAGTCTTTAAATACGACTAAAGTGCGGACGTGTTTTCAAGGTTAAACGGGCCTATTTTTCTAATGATCCTTTTGTACACTAAATCTGGCACTTGATGTTATAATCCACGAAACATTAACTTACACGCGTGAACTCTTTGAGTTACGTCGTCGCCACTGATAAGTATGTAAGTAGGTACTTGAGGCAGTGGCGCTAGCGCAGTAAAACACGTCCGTTCGAGTAAAGAACTTTATTTAAAGACTCACGGGACAATGACAAACTTATGCTTGCATTTTATTCATTGCATTGCTTTGTCTTATCCTACTCAGTTACCACCTAGCCACGAGTACTTCCATGTTTATTTATTTATTAAGATGGCTAATAACGGCTCCTACACGTTACAACTAAATTACAAAAATATGGCTCTTAAAACTAAACATCTCGCCACTCACAGGTAACACAGCTTTATTACCATATTTTTTTTATTAATGAAGGGCGAAGGAACCAATTTATTGGAAAAGTATTTTGACGCCTTTTAAGTGCTCTCAGCCCTAAGTAGGGCCGAAGGGAGGGAGAGGGTTAATATCGGTAGCCTCACTTAACGTGAAAAGCAATCGAAAAATTTATTAGGTAATAGGGTTCGTTATCAGTTTATCACTCCGGCTGAGCCTGTCCATATGCGAACCATACAAATTTAAGAAATAATTATTTAAATGGGTATTCTTTTAACCTGGGGATTTGTTCATTAACATTCTATTTTTTTATGTGATAGGGTGCAAACGAGGCTGGGCGCGTCGTTATTGCGGTGGTAAGACCCGTTATGGAGGATTGGTTCGAGAGGCATCATGGGAGCCTCTCATATCGGCTGACACATGTGATCACGGGGAAAGGATGCTTCGGAGAGCACCTGTGTCTGATCCGCAAGGAGCCAATGCCTGAGTGCCACCACTGCGATGGCCAGACCGTAGACACGGCGCTCCACACGCTGGTGGAATGTACGGCGCGGGAGGAACCGAGGCGTGAATTCGTGGCGGCCATCGGGGTGGGGTTCTCTCGTTCGGGAACATGATTGCGGCAATGTTGCGGGGCGAGAGCGCGTGGAACTCTGCCGTCTCTTTCTGCGAACAAATTATGGTTGCGAAGAAGATGGCGGAGCGAGACCGGGAGAGGTTTAAGTGCAAACGAGTCGACGGATCGCCTGATGGTACGATTAATGCCGCCCACGGACACCTGCTACACCAGAGGAGTCACGAGTGTGTTGCCGGCCTTCTAAAAAGGAGTACGCCTTTTTATTGGAAGTTTGAAGGTCGTATTGGTCCGGAAATACCGCAGGCTACAACTAACTAAACTTATGGCCATTTTTAATAACCTATCTCCAGTCAAAACCGGAGATATGGACTATGGGCCCGTTTCGAAAATTGATGGGTCATGTGAACCGTCAGGAAAACTTTTTAGAAAGTTATAGCGGCATAAAACAATAACATTCAACACTATGCCGTCGCTTGTAAGCAGTCCAACTGTGCCTTTCAAAATCAAATGACCAAATTAACCAAGAGAATCGCCGGGAAATAAAAACATATCCAACTTCGTGACGCACTAATTTTGTACGACATCGGTTCCATACAAATACAATACCTCTTCTAATCCAATTATTTTTTTATTTTTCAATTAGTCCGTACAAAAAGCATGTGACAATTGAGAAACATCGAGGGTTGCTACCCCTCCCCTTCACCAGTACTCAGTTAGACAGCTTACAAGTGACGGTATAGTGCTGAATGCTTTATGTCCCTGTATCTTTCTATAAAGGCCTCCTGGTGGTTCACAGGACCCATCAACTGTCAACAGGGACCCGTAGTCTAATAGTCTGTATATTTTTCAATACAATAATCATTAATCAATCAATACTTTCATTGCTACACACATTTTTTTTTTCATGTTTCAATTGTCAAAAAACCAAACAAATAATCTTTTTAGTTTAATTCTGACTGTTTTTAATAATCTACGCCTAGATAAACTAAATTAGATACGTTATTGAAAATGGCCGTCAAAAGGGCATCTTACACAAAATATATATAATTCAGACTAAACACCACAAAAGATTTGCTTGAGGTACATGTTTTACAACACAACTATTCCAATATACAACGTATTCCAACTACATAAAGTTTATTTACCAGTATAGATAACCAGTTTCTTAAGGTTCATAGATGTCGATAGGTTATAGTATTATGTTACCATGTAAAAGTATTGCTCATTTGAACGCGACAATATTGACGGGATGACATACGGCCGGGTCCAAGATACGCATGGATTCTTGTGTTGTTCCTTGAAATATGTTACAATTGGACAAGAATAATGTAACGGATGGGGAAGAAAACACTCCTATATATAATACAGGGTATTCTTATTTAATTAGATTGTGTATATGTCGTGTGAAAGTTGTAAATAAGTATATAGATCTTAGTGATTGATCCGATGGGTGTTGTAAAAGCCGACTGCCCAGTACAATAGAAGATTTAAAGAGATACGTAGCCGCAACGTATTCTTGCCAGTCCCCAACCCGCACTTGGCCAGCGTGGGGACGTATGGCCTTAACCCTCTTCTGGCAGGAGACCCGAGCCCAGCAATGGGTCATTATGGGTTGTTGATTGATTGATTTGATTGATACTACGTTAAAACCTGTAGAAAGCACGGTATTATAAAACAAACCTTTCTAAGAAAAGGTTTGGCAGTGGAATATTAAATAAAATAAAAAAGTTACATTCAAAAATTCGCAGGGTATACTTGCCACAGTAAGCCGAAACCGCCTAGTTAAGGTTTTAAGAGGCTTAAGTCCAGAAGTAGACCTTTAAAGGCTGTTGATATTGTGATGATTAATCATTGAATTGTGATTACATGATAAATCATGTATGTTTGTACCTATGTAATAGACTTTATATTAAGAAGATTATATTTTATAAGAGTCCTTCAAAGGTCCTTCAAATTTGATGTCAAACTTAAAAAACATCATAATCATTACAATTATCGTAATTATGTGACTCAGTAGCAATGGTAGCGTATGCGACTGCTGAGTTTGAGGTCTCGGGTTCGATTCCCGGGTCGGACCAAATGTTTGTATGATCTGCAAATATTTGTTTAGAAGTTTGGGAGTTCTCTATGTATAAGATGTATGTATTTCTAAAAGAAGTATGTATATATATATATTTATATCAGTTGTCTAGAACCCATGAAACAAGCTTGTTTGGTACTAGATGGCTTTTTTTGGGAACATTATTATATGTTTACTTACACATTAACTACGAAAAGCTTATTGCGGGCTTTTGTACTCACGTTTCAATTAAGAGCAAAGTACATACACAAACAAATATATCGATCACTCATGTCCCACAGACATCCAAGTGAGCTCACCCCTATTTGTATAGAGGTGCTCCCCACATCTATCGTTTGACGACAACCCACTACACAAATAACTTTTCTTTTTATTCTGTTCTTTTGTGACTTTAAATTTAGAATTCGGTACGACGTAACATAGTATCGTCACTTTGTTACAGCATGTTTTATTTTTATTTCTCGGTGTTCGTTCAGAAATTGGAATTCAGAATTGTACATTCAAATAAAGTTTGTGCCGCCTGCTTCAAATACTATTGAGTTTTTTTTTTCTTAACCGCGTTTGTGGCCAGGCATTGAAACAGATTTGGCAAGGAGAACACAATAGATTTCTGATAATTTTTCGTGTTATTTTTTAATATTGAAAAATAAAATGGAAAAGTAAATAACGAATATTAAGGATTGAGGTTTAAAATGTTTTCTTTCAATTCTAATAGTGAAAAGCTTTGTATTTTTAGATTATCCAGCGTTATTATTATGAAATAAGAGATAAAATAATTAATGTTGAACATTTATAGCAAGCTAAGAGATTTACCAGAGACAATAGAGGAATTAGAGCAAATCCTAATATAATTACTTTAGCAGAGGACAGATGGCGTCATTGTTCAACGAATGAATGCTTTTTGTATGACTTATTTCTCAAGGCGGCTAAATATAGCCATTTCTAATTATCTATTTAATCGCGTATACTTATTATTAGTCGTAATCGTGTCATTTGAGCGAGAACTTTCTAACCTTGGCAAATTAAATGTAGATATTGTTGTATTAGCATATATTTATTTGTTTAATTGAAGATTTAAAATTTTTACACCAGAAATGGCAGAATATAAGGAAAAATAGAATATATATTTTAATGTGATAACCTCTTTTGTACTAAAATATATTCTAAGAAATAAATCTTTCTTTCTTTTATCATTGATATACTAGAAATTTCTATTAAAGTTATGTATTCAATAATAATATTTAGGTTAATAATTGCAAAAAAAAAATATTTTAAACGAAAAATCATAATTTTATAAAAAATAATAATAAATAAATGTTACATATTGATATAAAATTAAAGATTTGCTTAGCTTGGGACTGGATGGTGTTGTGTGTAAGATACCCGAAGTATTTATTATTTAGAACTTGCTGCTTTCAGGTATATTAAAAATAATTCTGTTACAATAATACTTGCACTTAATAGTATGGTTTATTAATAAAAACTGTTTAAACTAAATATAAATTTTTGTTGAGAAATCACTCGTACACCGAAGTTCTCGCCTACGGCAGCGCCTACGGTTTGTAAACCACCTACGCGCTGTAACCGACCTACGCCGTAGCCTAGTACGTTCAATATTTCGTAGCTCTCGATTACTTAAGCTAAATGAATAATGAATGTAAAAAAAATGAAATTGTGTTTAAATACTTTGATACTATCAAAAATCTTACTTAATTTGAAGTAAAATAAAATACTATAGAAAGAGAATACAAAGATACAGTTTTACAATAATTCTGATCGATTAAAATAAAACTTGATTCGCTTTAATCTTTTTTATTGTTATTAGTTCACAAAGGTGATGATGATGAGTTCATCATCATAACCTTTGTTAAAAAGTAACACAGGAAACAGTGTTGACCTGTTTCATATAATGTGCCACTGTCTGCCCGATTTCAACCCTTTTAAGAATATAATTTAGACGGTCATATGACCGTCTAAATTATATTCTTAAAAGGAACAAAACCCCCACAAAAACAAGGTAAATTAAAATGAATGAGGTGCGTCGGCTCTAATCTTTTTTAATTCAAGTAGCTTATGAATATATTTAATAATTTTCTTTGTTATATAATTAACCTCAAATATAAGTCTCTAAATATTAATAATTGGTGATAGATGTCGTTCTCTTTTAAATATATGTAATTATAACAATCTGTTACTATCGCCTTGACTAATGTACTACTGTATCATATCTGAGGGTTATTAAGTAATAAGTCTCCATTATTTTGGTTCGAACGGGTAAATGGGCTGTTTTCGATAGTTGGCAGCACTGGAATAATTAATACTACCATTAGTGTTGCTAGAGTTAATTACTATTTAACAATGGAACGGGAGTAACCTTATATCAAAACTTTAGAACCATTATGTCACTTATTCCTGGAAATATTATTATTTCGCAATGTAATACTTTACAGGGAAGGAATATAGATGGTAGTTTTAAAATACTCCCAAAAAATAATTAAGCCCATATGGTACATTGTAAAACAATAATAAAAAATAACAAAATTTTATCAAAAAATAAACCGTCTTCAAGGACTGGATCAATTTTAAATCAGGCCACGCGAGAAGCATCAGCTTTAAAATTAAAAAGAATCATCAAAATTGGTTCCCCCAGTTGAAAGTTCTGAGGTATCAAATGTAAAAAAAAATACTGTCAAATTGAGAACCTCTTCCTTTATGAAGTCGATTAAAAATATTACGAGTTTTATCATTTGAATACCTACTTAAGTATTAATAATGTGAAAATATCTCTATCACTCTGTCTGTTACTTTTTCGAAGACTATTTTAATTCTTTGAGAAGAACATAGCTACATATTACCACAATAACCGACATATTCTCAGGCAGAGCAGTTAGTAAATGCTAGTTACATATACTTAAAATATAAATTTAGTAAAATAACCAATAATAACGTGATACGATTCTTTTATCATTACATGAAACATCACCCTGGGAGCGCCACGATTCGGTTTGAATGGGCCGGCTCATTCATTACTCGCAACCTTACAGGAAACCGGTGTGATACAGAGCTTGCGCTGTGTTTCACCAATTGAGTGAGCATATTGAAGGCACATCTCTCTCCCTGTCCCCCAAAGACCGGCAACATACTTGTGACGCCTCTGGTGTGGCGGGTGTCCATGGGCGGCGCTAATCGCTTACCATCAAGCGATACGTTGACTCGTTTGCCCCTATACATGTTTGCCACTTACTCATTACATAAAAAAGTAAAAACAACTATAAACAAAACAAGCTATTTTTAGAACGAAATTCAAATCTCGAATTAAAAAACTAGAACTAAGTAAAACTCCTAAAACAACAGTCTCTGGGCACTCTTGACTGGTAAAATCTTCAAACTTTTAACATTATCTCAAATTCTTAATGAGTATTTAATGCAAACAATTTCAGAATTGTCCCTGCTAAACATTACACAAATGGTTACTGAACTT
This sequence comes from Hyphantria cunea, assembly GCA_003709505.1. Classification (NCBI taxonomy): domain Eukaryota; kingdom Metazoa; phylum Arthropoda; class Insecta; order Lepidoptera; family Erebidae; genus Hyphantria; species Hyphantria cunea. The sequence continues at coordinate 159,239 of PKRV01000612.1, forward strand.
GTGAGTTGAATTCATTATTTTTTATACTATTTACAAAGCAGATTGTACTAGCAGCTTTGCACACTTAAAAATAATTTGCTCTCGTCCCGATCCTCAAAATTAATTCCCCGTCATTAAAGTCATTATTATTACTATCGTTTTTTTTCGTCATTGTTTCTTGTTTTTGGGAGCATTGCCCTAACTTTTTACATGGATTCTAAAGTAAAGCTATAAAAACGTATAAACTAGTTATGTGATTGGGATCTATGGTATGAAACTGATGCGAAAAACAGACAAAAGAAATATCTTTTTGATATTTTTTATATCGTGTCCAAATAAGAGGCGATGTAGAACTCTACGAGTTTAAAACCCACTAAAATAAATATGCATTACTTCTTATTCAACTATCCAAATTAAACAACAATATGTGAAACAAATTCTTAAGTAATCGAATATTTATTTGTGTATCTAAAGAAAGTTGGCTGTAATAAGAATCAAGCATTAAGTACGGAGTGTGAAAATGATCTAAAATGTCTCAGCGATCTCTCTCGCAACTTCAGTTACCTTCATGCAAAACAAATTCTTCGGCTCTATCACATAAGAAAAGATATTTAAAAAACTTAAGAACACCCAAATAACTAACATGATTATTTAAGAATTGAGAAGAAAAACTCATTGTTCGTCGTCTCCAGTAAACTACATCAAAGGATAAATCCAGTATAATAATTATAGTATTATTAAGGAGTAATGTATAATGCTGACAAAGCAAAAGCAAGAACATACAATGAATTCCCCATTTGCTATTCAATTTACTCTGAATGAAAGCTGACTTGAGCGTTGGCATTTATCAGGACGTACAGTTACCGCGTCTGTGGTTGACTGTAAACGTCTGTTTATAAAACAACAAATGAATTGTTTCAGTATGTTATTTATATAAAACTTTTTAGATATAAAATAAGCAGTTTGTGTTATGTGTATAATTCACATTTTATCTCATGTAAAACAAAGAAAAAATATATAATATTTTATCTAATAGACAACTCTAATGCCATTATATAATTAGTTCCAAATTCAAAAAGGAACACGTATTTTCCCGCTTTTCTGTAACACAACTCCGTTATTTTTTACGAAATTGCACAGATTGAAATAAAGCTAAAGCAAATACTTACATTTAAAACATGATAAATAGTAGGAAAGATAATAGTTTAGTGTTAATATGTAAAACCTACACGCAAATCACAATATTAGTAAAGTTGTTTTTCTCTATATATTTTTTTTAATTTTAAAGACAAACAAATTACGGTTTTTCTTAGAGTGACATAAAAAAAAGAAAAATAAATTAAAACCGTCCTTTTTTCTCATCGATTTCGCGTTCAGATTTTTTGACTTCAAAAAGATCAGATAATTTATTCATTGTGCTACGTTACAATCGAAAATGATAAAACATAGCGTTGTTCACACTGTCATCCAGCACTCTCGAAGGGCTCAAAGGGTCGTAAAGCCACGTAAACATACATATAAGGATAGGCATGAATTATTAAGGGATTTTGCTGAGTAATGAATTGATTACTGAACTGTTTAAATAATGTAAAAGCTTAATCTGAGACCTTTTTAGGGTTCCGTAGTCCTAAAATGGCACCCTCATAATTCACATCGCTTATACCTCTCTTATAATAACATTTTGCTTCTCTATCTATCCTCTTGCCCTGGGTTTAGCTATGAAAAATTTTATAGAAATTAAAAAGTGTTATTTTGTAGGTATATGACTTGAATTAAATAGGATCCCCGTTTTATAAGTCAAACAATTGTCTAAAAAGTCGCGATAGAAAGAAAATGTATAACGGATTTAGAATGTTAAGCAAATGTTAAAAGTTATAAAATTTTGTCTTTTTATTAAAACACTTTCTCATACTTTGTTTTAGGAATTAATTTTAAAAAATATTTTTGGTACTGAGATTATTTTAAGGAATTTTATTTAAGGAATTCTTTGTTTTACCGGTTTCAATATATAAACTATATCCTGATAATCTGTATTCGGATATATTTTATCATTATGAAAAGCTATGAAAAAAAAACAAAAAAAAAATTTTTGTTTCAAGTATGATTTTTATTATGAGTAATCCTTTACATTCATCTTGATTCCTATAGTATTATACATATATAAAATAGTATACTTACTTTCTATTTTTGGGTTAGTTATTATATATAAGCATATTCAAGAAGCACGAAGTTGTTATCAGAATTTAAATAGAAACTGAACGCCAAACATGTAACGTTTAAATTTAGAATGGCGAGGGAAATGGGGAACCGCGATACTCAGAAAAGTTAGCCGAAGCGAGCCGAATTGCAAACACTTATAAAAGTAAAGTCAATATACGTATTACATAACGAATGTGTATACTGTTACACGTGTTATACAATATGTTATTAGTTTTGTTTGTTTAATCGAATTTGTTGAGTACTAGAGAGAAGACAGCGTCTCGACAAACGTAATATAAGACGACAGGCCACGTAATCGCTCAGAATCAGTCGATCTTTCTGCTCGTTTGCCCCCTATTGCATAAAAAATAGACATCCGCAACACCAGAGGCGCCACAAGTTTGTTGTTGGCCTTTGGGGGATGGGGGGGGGGGTGTTGGGTTATGATGCTACGGTATCCTTAATCACTCGGTGAAACACATCGCAAGCGCCGCTTTACGCCGATTTTCTGTTGGGACGTGGTATCACTCCGGTCGAGGCGACCCATTTGTGATGTGCTCTCCCACGGTGAAGTGACGACTTGCAAAAGAAGGTTGGCGGAAGCTGGAGAAGCCTAAAATTGCTCAAGCCTGTGTTCAGATGTGGACTTCACTAACCTGAAATGATGAATGATGAATACTTGCGTTGTGTTTCACCGAGTGAGTGAGGATTACAGAGGCCCATACCTCAACACCTACCCCATGCTCCTGCCCATCCCCCAAAGGCCAGCAACGTACTTGTGACACCTCTGGTATTGCAAGTGTCCATGGGCATCGGTAATCACTTACCATCAGGTGAAACGCCTGCTCATTTGCCCTGTATTCCATAAAAAAAGCCTTTTGACGTTACCATGGGTAAAATGAATGAACGAATGGAGAACCGCCTCCTATATCGAATATGGTTTAAAATATAAAACAACTGAAAACAGCTAATGAATGAATTCCACGAGCGGAAACTTTGTCAATATTGGCGTGAGTGATGTCATAATATGTTCATTTTACTCTCGCTAAAAATACGTGAACGAGCTCGCATATCACAACAAATATATTATGGATATTAAATTTCAAATTCAGACATCGTCTCACGTACGGCCTCGAATATAAAGTTAAGTTCATTTACCCGATAGTTTCAATAAATTGAGATTTTAAGTCATAGCATTTTCAACCACAGGAAAGATATCCTTTTCTATCTACGTATGGAAACTCACACAGGCCATTACCCGTTGGTGTATCGGAATCGGGCCGACTAAAACCATACGGTGTGCACTCTGCGCCTGAGAAGGGAGGGATCCTGGAACATTTGTTTAACAGCTCCCTCCCAGCGCCTGCCCGCACTGAAGGGGGCACCGTCTGCTGATAAACTCTCTAATTAGGAGAGGAAAGACATCCTCACTTACTTGGAGTACAATACAGCCTTGGAATAACAATAAAGATTCAGGCTCTGTCACTATGCAAAATTATTCCAAACTTTTTCATCAGATACGGAAAAGTTGTTGATGATGAGCAACTAATTATTTAGTTAATAAATAAGTGCTTATAAAATCCACAAAATTCGTTACAATATTTTCTAACTTTTTTACCTAAATAATATATCTTGTGTCGCGGGGGGACTTTACAAACATACAAAAAGATCACCATGTCCCATTAAGTGTTTAAACCCACAACAATCAGCGCAATAGAAAGCGGTGTGATAACTACTACTACTAACTAAACCACTGCGTCATCCGTGCAATATTAGCTACTGCAAACCTGTTGTTAAACCACAAAACCATTAATCAAAGTTAAAATTTGATTTCAAAAGAACTTTAAGTTATCGAAGTCGAGAGAAAAATACGCCCAGCATTTTCGAGACGCCTTTAGAAGCGAAATTATCTTCGTTCTTTGCTTGGGGTGAAATATATAAAATAGCCCCGTGTTAAAGCTCTCTATCACACTTCTCTCTCATTGTCAATGAAATTGGAATTTATTTGGAAAAAAATATATTAGGGACGTCTTATAAGAAGTTCATAAGCAGTGTGAGCCGAAATATTGATTTGAAATGACTTTTTAGTCGATATCGACAATCGTTTTTAGGCTTTTTAGACTTTTGAAAATGGATATTTTTAATGATCTTTGTGAAATTTAATAATCCAGTTAAACTTCAGTTATTTTTAAGAAAAAAACACCGTTTAATACGATTACCCCTTTATTAATAAACGTTATTTACTTTGAGTTATTTTTAATTTCAGGGCTGTGCGTTAAAGTTGAAATAACACAAAACCCATTACTTAAAGATAAATAACATTTATGAACAAGGGTATAAATAAATACTAAAACTTCTCCAGACGAACTTAGATTATTTACATATTATGCTGCTTTGAGTTTTTGATACTTCAAGGAGATATGGCACCATAATTTAAACAAAAAGAGAAAGAAAGTGGGTACCATTAATCACTGTCAGCAAAGTTCAGCGACAAGATTGGAAGATACATTTTGTACACTTTCAAAATTGTTGAACATAACTCTCATAGCCCCCATAGCCCAGTTGCACTCGGTGATTAGAAACAATCACCGAGAGTAAGCAACGACGGCGCGGTCAGTACCTGGATGGATGACCGCTGGTGGCATGTTACCATGAGCTTCTCCGTGATTCAAAGGTAACGTTAAGCAGTCGGTCCCGGTTGTTATCATAGGATTACAGTCGTGAAGCTTAGTTTGCCTTTGGGCGGCTTGAAAACATCCAACGGTAAGATTACGTAGCCACAACTTTGTTTTGCCAGTCCCCAACCCGCACTTGGCTAGCGTGGAGAACTATGGCCTTAACCCTCTCCTGAGAGGGGACCCGAGCCCAGCAGTGGGACATTATAGGTTGTTGATGTTGATGGAACATAACTTTGTCCGACAGAAGACTGTCTGAAATCGGAAAAGAATTCTTTAGATTTTTAAGACTACCTAAGAACAGACGGTTTGAGATATGCAGCGCTGAGTGGCGTGAGCTTATTGGTCAACGTCTATTAGTACAACCCATATTCCGTTCTTTCATTTTTTTCGTCCTTCCAACCTTCTCTTTGCAATTTCCCACATTAATCACTAAAGTTCGCAGTTGAAAATAATTTATTTTATTTATTTTTATTTATTTAATTTCTACATAAACAAGTTACAGGTTAGAAGTTATCGATAGTTTCCGCACTAAGGTCGAGACTTGGGCGCGACCGCGGCGACCAAGACCAATTCTGCTGTTCTAAAATCTCTCGTAACAACGACGACAAACGATACTTAAAAGATTGACAAAAAGTAATAATAATAATAGTTAGTGACGCAACAAAAGAAATTAGCACCCTAGCATCACTTTGAGGAGGATAGCGGTTCTAGCTTAAAGAATAGGTGCGCATGCTTCAAACAAATGACCAAGACTGATTTTTAAACTGGTGTAATGACAAACAAATTTATTACAAAATATTTATTCTCTTAACATCAAAGCGTCTGAAGGTCGAGTGTATGAAAAAAGATGAATCGTCTTCACATGCGTGGTTGGCTGCATATCGCGCGACGATCGTCCGTGATTGGTTGGCGCGCTGTGACGTCATAGCTCGACGAGAGTGGTACAGGCTTAACAGCGCCCTCTGCTGCAGATTACATTTCAATAACGGACTGACTGCTTTAACGGAATATATAGCTATAAGAGTTGCAATTTCTTGCGATCGATAGATTTCTTTTATAAAAGACAACACTCGCATTAAGAATAAATGTTGTATTTTACAAACAAACATGAAATAAACACAAAGGACAGCCAGACTAGAACAAAAATATGTGGATCACACAAAGTGTCCCATGTGGGGTTTGAACACACACAACACTCAATAGAAAAGACGTGGAGAACGCTTGTAACAATACACTATTCGTGTAGTCCGTCTCTGTATACTTTATTAGCAGTGTGTATACGACATAATCAAAAGTCTATATGTGTAAGTGCGTATGTTAAAAGCAGCCCTCGACCCCAATAATGGGTTGACGAGGGTGACGTTATATCGCTAACATCTAGTTGATGTCGTACCCGGCTGTTCCGTACCAGGAAAATGGCTTTTCATGTTTCACATTTACAAATTACCTATAAGGAATTAACTTTTAATATATTTGGTATTACAGAAGAGTCTAATAGTAATGTTTGTGGGTTAATGCAGTTTGTATTTTTAATAGACTGAATTATGTACTTATTCCCTGTAAAATTTTGTGGTATATTTTTATTTAAGTTTGTTTCTGCTGCCATACTACCATACATCATCATCATCAATGACTACACGGTTGGTCTAGTGGTTTCAGTGGTCGCCACACCGCTTCCTGCTACGCCAAGTGTTGTGGGTTCAAATCCTACATGGGACAACACTTTGTGAGATCCATAAATTGTTGTTCTAAGTCTGGGTGTACTTTGTGTCCGTTTCATGTATGTTTGTAAAGATCCCCGCGACACAGGAATGTATATTCCTAATGCGGGAGTTGTCTTTTAAAAGATCAAGATCAAGATCAAGATCATCATCATCAGCCTATCACAGTCCATGCTGGACATAGGCCTCTCCAATTTCACGCCACTTTGTTCGATCTATGGCTTCTCTCATCCAGCTCCTGCCAGCCGGCTTGCGCAAATCATCGCTCCACCTGGCCTGTGGACGTCCTACACTACGTTTGCCGAGACACGGTTTCCACTCAAGAACTCGTTTACCCCAACGGTTTTCGGTTCTTCGGCAAATGTGGCCAGCCCACTGCCACTTCAGCTTGCTAATCCTGTGAAACCCTCCATGAGTACTGCAATACACTGTTTTTTATTCATTATTTTGAAATTATAATAATATCTAAAACTATATACTATGATCGTATTATTGATCATAATTATCTATCTATACAAATAAATGAAATTGGAGTGTCTATTTGTAATATTAAAATAACCGCTTTTTACTAAATGCATATGTATGTATGCGCTGTACATATACCAAAAAATATTTTCTTTTTTAAATTTTTGTCAGTCTATCCGTCTGTCTATCTGTCTGTCAGTTTGTTCCAGCTAATCTCTGGTATGGATGGACTGTTCCTCGCAGTTAAAACAATAACCGCGGGGAATTCTCGGGACTGAGCTAGTTTATCATAATTACAGTAATTTAAAGTACTTTCTTATAGTCCCAAAACTGTAAATGCATACTTTTAAAAACAGTCTTTTGAAGTATTTGTAGTTAGTTTATGATCGATTTCTATAGGTTCGGGTTAACACACCTGTGGGGCCTGATAAGTCAATGTTCTTTATTTCTGAGATAACAGAATTACCGAATTGTAACACTCGTTAATTAAATATTTATTAACTTTTGTACGCGACTTCGCCCTCGTGTATGTCGATTATTGTGGTAAAAATTTGTCCTTTTTCAATCAATATACCTCTATGTCCAATTTCATTGTATAATAGTATTTTTATTTATTATATTTTATTTTATTTATACTTTATGCACATTAATAGTGACAAAGGTTGACTTGATGCCGTAGGCATTTTCTACCAGTCGATCTTAGGGTGATGCAGAGCCAACACAAAGCAGATGCACAAAACTAAACATATAAATTGACATGATATCTCAATAATAAATAATGAAACCATAAGGAATAATTATATTAATACATATAATGAATACGTATTTAAATACATACATTTACATACATATAAATACACACATACATACATAATATATCAATCAACAACCCAAAATGTCCCACTGCTGGGCTAGGGGTTTTCTCTCAGGAGAGGGTTAAGGCCATACGTCCCCACGCTGGCCAAGTGCGGGTTGGGTAACAAGACAAGACAACGTTGTGGCTACGTAATCTTACCGTTAGATGTTTTCAAGCCGCCCAAAGGCCTTCAACTAAGCTTCACGACTGTTATCCTATGATAACAACTGCAACCGACTGCTTAACCTGACCTCCGAATCACGGAGACGCTCATGGTAACATACCACTAGCCGTCACCCAACCAGGTACTGACCGCGCCGTCGTTGCTTACCCACCAACCACATAATATATACGCAATATAAATTCTACATGGGACAGTACGATGGTATCAAGGTGGATCTGATAGAATGGGGAGAAAATGTTTCCACAATAAGTGTTTAAAACTTTGCCCAGCTTTCTTTTTCTTGTAATGGAAATGGCATTTCGTAATAAACACAATCATATTGATAAAATATGCTGATATTCTGAATATTACGTAAACACTGCATGATCATTAAAATTCACTCAATTATAAATATTTAAATCAATGTACGCTTTCCCGCGCATCATCCCATATGAGTGACATTTTAAAAACATACATCCAATCTGTGACAGTGATATGCAAAATACCAAATATATGATTGTCTCACTCGCTCTCACCGAAATAACACGGTCATGAAAACATCGTTTGTATTCGTTCGGTCATGATAAATTTTCTCGTTGGAAATAATTAAATGGTTCAATATTTTTACACTAAACCTTCGTTGGCGTATCGGAGAATAAATTTTGGTTTGGTGTATGAAATTTCGATTTCTATGAAGCACGTGATGTTGTATAAAGATACTTTTAAAAACCCATTGTCATCTGACGATGAGCTGTACTTAACTATACTTAATTAGCTGTTGCCCTCGGCTACACTCGCGTGGAAATTGATTATATGCATTTAATTGAAAACTGTGTATGTATAAGTAATGTATTCAAGTTTTTAATCGTATTGATTTTTAATTATTAGCCCATTAATAACGACTTTCATACAAACTTTCGACCTTTATTTTAACCATTGTAGGAGTATAATGCCCATAAACGCTGATATAAGTATTCATTTATTTGTAATCAAAGTTGAAGTTGAAAACAAAATTGCAGGCTACTAACTTCAGAAATGAGGGACTGCCACACAAACTTTCAACTCCTATTTCATTCCCTTAGTGGTGGAATATCCAGATACGCCCAAATACGTATCTACTCATTTTTGATTAGTAGCCCAAAAATAAAGATTCATATTTCTAACTTAGGAAATGACGGACTTCCATGCAAACTTTCAATCCATATTTCACGCCCATATTGAATTTTGAAAAATTCTTTCCTTGGTGGGTGTCTACTCAGTAAAACGATCCTACTAACCAAATTCCATAGACCTAACTGTAATAATTTACGCTCAGCGATGATGAATCAGTTAGTCAGTCAGTCAGAACATGTTATTTTATAAGTAAAGACCATCACAAATAAACCTAAAAGCGTGTCTGTAATATTTTTTTAGGAATTAGGAAAAATAAATGTTTATCACCATCAACAACCCATAGTAACCCACTGCTGGGCTCGGGTCTTCAGGTCTATACTATTTGCTTATATCCAATTCTCTATTGATTGAAGATTTTATTGAGAAATCTACATACATATACATTTTAGACTTGCACACAAAAACAACCGCCTGTCACTACGAACTCACACATAAGAATTGAAACAAAACATTCACAATTTCACACACACATAAATACATTGTGTCATAATAGTGTAATGCATATGCCCATTTGGGCTTATAATCTTTATGGAGAATATCCTACTGTATTGCTTTATGGAAACAGCCATCTGTATCTAAACTGCGTAATCTATTTATAGATCTCAAGTTGTGTGGAACTACTCAACCGGTTTTAAAAATTATTTTACCAAGAGAAAGCCACATGACAACACGAGCTTCAAACCTTCATGAAAAGATCGTACTCCTACTTAAAAGGGAGGCAACGCACTTGTGAAGCCTCTGGTGTTGTGGGTGTCCGTGGGCGGCGATAATCGCTTAACATTAGGAGATACGTTTGCTCATTTATCCCTTATTCAATAGAGAAAAAACAATGTGTGAGAGTAAAGTCAGGAAAAATTATCACTGCGACATGGTGTGGCGGAGCACTAATAGTCCACAGCTGGGTATAGGTATAAAATAAATAGCAATAATTATAAAGGATCTATTTTAAAACTTGTCTACATTAACGGGTACTTTAACGGTACCTAATATTGTGGCTTAAAGAAATTATCTTCGTCTCTTTATAAATTTAATCTTCCATTCACACAGCGTCGCGGCCTGATCAATAGATGAAAACTTAATTCATTCTGACATAATGAAATGAAAAAGATATTAACGATTTTTTTTCAATGGAGGTCATTTCAGTTCGTTCTTCCTACAAGGACAAAAAGACGCAAGTGCTATAAAGTGGAAGTTCGTGGAGAACTGTTGCGTATAGTACAGAAATCGAATAGTAATTTGTGGAAGAACAGGTCACATGTCCCTCCAACACAAAGGGAGGATCCTCAAACCAGGCGAGGTGATCCTGCCTAGCGGGCCTAATCTTGTAAGGTGCCGAGTTACCATTATCTTAGTGACGGAGATGTGTTGTAACTATTGGTATTGGAGGTAGAAAAAATGACACAACCTGTATTTACAAGCTTTTAAATGGTTCTCTGTCGCAGTAGTCTGTATAAATCAGTATCGTTAGAATACATAACTGCCGTTTGAATACACGTTATTATTTAATAACAATTCTAATTATCTAAGTGATTAGGATGGATTTTTGACGTATCGAACGACGGCAGAAAGTTACATGAAACAGATTTAGTAGAAAGTACTGTAAGTAGCTTTTAAGCTAATACAATTAAGTATAGTACCACCTTTATTTAGCGATGAGTTTATTTTAAACTTTACAGATGGTAAACATTCACACGCAATACTGTTGGTATAACTGCACTTCTCGACTGCCAAACGGCGAGTGCTCAACCCAACCGAGAATTGTTATAAAATCAAATAATATTTCTCTTGCTCCCACTCCAAAAATGACGATGTTACGTCACATCCGTCATTTCTGTGCGGTAATATATTCTATATTGAATATTTTTACATTAATATTACTTAACTAATATAATTAAATCACAGCAATCACAACAGAAGCATAAGTGTTTTTTTGTTTTTATTTAAAACATGCAAATCTCTAAAACCGAAAACCGTCTGTCAGATTTGAATAATTCCAGAATTAAGTATTTAATGAAGAAGGTTTCGTAACATCGCGTAATCCTGACTGCCTCGGTGGCGCAGTAGTAGCGTATGCGACTGCTGGGCTAGAGGTCTCGGGTACGATTCCTGAGTCGAACCAAATATTAGTATGATCTGCAAATATTTGTTTCGGAGTTTGGGTGTTTTCTATGTATAATATGAATGTATTTACAAAAAAAAGTATGTATATGTATTGATATCAGTTGTGTAGTACCCATAGTACAAGCTCTGCTTAGTTTGGGACTAGTTGGCGTTGTGTGATGTCCGAAAATATTTATTATTATTATCCTGAGGAGCAGTATAGTGAATATAAATGCAAACAACATTGCGTTAGTTCTAAAGTAATGTATATTCCAATGATGCAAGAGCATGTCAATAGACTGCCATAATGTGGGTCACTATACTTTATTGCTGCGTTTTTTGCATTCGCAATTGGAATGGTGATAATCACTCTCATATTCTGCTCATTTTTTCTATTAGGCAGAGTGAAGTCACTCTGGCAGGCTTATGTAAAAAATATATACTAGAAGTTCTTCTTTTGATGAATGGCAATCAGCCGGATCAGCTATTTCTGCCAATGTCAAGTATTTCAAGTCTTCAATTCTAAGTCTTCGAGTCTTCAAGTCTTCGTCGTGATGGAAATAATGATAAAAAATATAAAAATGTGGATGACATGAAATGGGGACCGTCTTTCGCAAAAACAAAAAACGATCTTTATACTAGAAGTTCAATTTACAATCGACTTTGAGTTCACATTTTGATTTGTCACTCTATTGTCAACGACACGAGGCAAAGAGCTCTGGCCTCAATCTATCAAGGCTACATTTATATTTTTCTCTACAGTTACAAACACTGGCCTTTTGGTCGTCTCGTCTAAACCGAGGGTCAGCTTTCTTTTGTTTTTTAAACTGCTCTTTTTTTATAAAACAGTTAAATTGATTGCGTTGACACGTTTTGATATCATATAGTTTATGTTACCCGGCGCCCTTCTCTGTAGCATATGTGAGTGCGTTGATGCGAAATGCGGAAAAAAAAGAAAGGGGCTTTCAGCGCTTTTGGAGAGACCTTTGTTCAGTAGTGGACGGCGATTATATATATACATATATATATATATATATGATTTTCATCGCGGCTCCACTCTTGTATACGTCAGATATAGCCGTTAATTTTTTTTGCATGGCCTGTTACACGATTAATGTGGCTTTGTATCAGTACAAGATTTTCTTTAAATAGTTCTGCGAATCCAGAGATTATCCCACACACCCTTATAAACTTTACCTCTTTAAAATATTAAGATGACATACTCGTATAATAGTCAGTTAATTAATTGATAATTGTTATCTTACACATATTCTTCCTTCCTACGAGCTTTTATCCAAAAGTTACTTAGTTATCAATTTGGATCATGAATCGACTACAAGAAGGTATTCGGCAATTTCGAAATTCTATATAAGGACTGTAGTCGGTTTTTTTATTAGGATTTTAACTACCCACAACGATTGCCACTGATGATTTTTTGGCGACCTGGACATACAGGTTTATTTACTTACCTCAACACGATCATATCAATCAACATAATATTAGTATCCCTTCAACTGGCGAGCGATTGGCTGTGCGCTTCTAATAAATTCACGCAAAAGGCGCGCGGTATGCTGAAGGCTGCTCTTTATCGTTGAAGTCTTGGCACTTTGGACTTAAATGGTGCGAAATTATTTATGAAAACTCTACCTTGTTACTAAGAGACTGACAGACAACGCACAACCAAAATTACTGGGATACAGGTAACTGAACACCAAGTTTGAAAACTCCACTCCTAAGGGGGTTTAAAAAGGGGAGTTAGAAGAAGAGTTTTATTCCTTCAATGGATTCACTTGAAACTTTGTATATAGGTTTCTCAAGCAATATAAGTGAGTGCTAAGAAATCTCGAAACTTCTCTTGAGAAAAGGTTAGAGTTTATAATGAAATTTTTATTTCAATGGAATCACCTGATTAAACAGAGGTACTGCTTGTATCCCCCTCCCTACCCTTTGCCTAACAGGGAAAAAGGGGGTCCAGCTTCGTATATAATTTCACAAATGGGCAACTTACAAACTTGCTCGCGTGTCAACTTCTTACACTAGCTACTAATTATAAAAAAAAATACTAAAGTGACACCCACTAAGCCGTCTACCTTACCATACCAGGTATTCAATAAATTATAAAGTAAAAATAGAAACTCAACAAACCAACTTTATGAGCCTTCCAATAAATTCTCGAACCATTACAAAACGACAAAGGAAAATCTTTAAAGATTTTTTAACGACACAGTCAAAAAACCGAACCAAAAGAGAAAACTCTGTACATTTATTACCAAAATGAATGAAGAAAGTAAAAGTATTTTACTTCTTAAAATTTATATACAGTTTTATTGCCCATTTTTTACTATCTGTAGGCATGTATTTTGCTTGAAGCTTTAATTTTTTATTTTAGCGTTCATAAAAATTCTTAAAGAACTGCACTAATGGGTCGGCTCGACCGGAGTGATACCAGGACCTCACAGAAAACCGGTTTGTAATATTGTTTGCGCTGTGTTTCAAAGAGTGAGTAAGGATATCGGAGGCCCTTTTTTTTACGTGTGGAAACCCCCTCGGGCCTTCGCCCCACCGCGGATTGTGGCGGGTCGGTGTGTCGGAATCGAACCGACTAAAACCACACGGTGTGCACACACTCTGCGCCTGAGACGGGAGGGATCCGATAGAACGAACCTAGCTTAGTTTAACACAGTATTTAGTTAAATTCTACTGTAGAAAGAGTTTTTTAGTTTATCGAAATATGGTCGCACAGGATTCCATACATCTTGAAGTGTAGTCCCATAACATAAACCATTCAACCAAAAGAAAAATTTATTTATAGTATGTAACCTGTCCAAGAAGTCATAAAGCAAAAGTTATATAACTGATTCATTAAGCTGGCAACATTGATTGCATGTGTATAGAGATTTGGTTTATAACTATTGTTATTTGGTTTAGACATTAGGTTATTGTTTTACATCATCGAACCGTGTAATTACACTAATAGAACATTTCGGGTCGAACAAGCCGAGTAGAATCGCAGTTTTCGGTTTGGGGCCGATGCGGAGAGACCCTTAACTTATTATCAAAAGGCCCCTCTTAGGTCCGAAACACAAGTTATTAGTAATTCATTTTTCAGCATTTTTAAGAGATTTTCGTATGTTTTAGACTGAGAAAATGGCACCTAAATTCTTTACTAAAACTTCGCCACTAGACGTGTTACTTAGACGACTTTAGGACTTTGAATAATAAAGTTTGGGATGGTAAAGCTTGAGTGAATATTAACTTCGGAGATTTTGAGAAGGGCCGACCGAAACTCCGAGTGTGAAGCGAACGACTTTTATTAACTAAAAGTAGCCTGTTTCCTACTTCGAAGTCGGACTCATGTGTGTTACAGATCTGTTTTATTTATTTGTTTACTAGAAATATATTGTGTGAATTGTTTCTTTATAAATTTTAGCCTATACGTTATTCTGATGTATAAGCTATATACTTGTAAAGTTTCATTAAAATCTGTTCAGTAGTCTTTACGTGAAAGAGTAACAAACATCTATCCAACTTACAAACTTTCACGTTTATAATATTAGTAGGGTTATCTTACACTGACCAAAGGCATTCTCTATCAGTCTACCGTGGGGTGGTGCAGAAATGAGTGTGAAGATGCACTTCACTTTCATTAGGACTTTTATGGTAAACCAGTTCTATTATAGTACCACCTACGACCATCATTGCATGCACGTGAAACTTATAATAATTCTAAATAACTAGAAAACTACGATATTTGGTATATAACTAGAATCCCTTAATGGAGATGGGATGACGACATTATACAAGTGGCTGGAATCACGTGGAACAGAGTGACACAGGAAAGGAAAGAATGGAATAGATTGGAGGAGGCCTTTGTCGATTGGCAAACAGATCTAGGAAAGATAATCAAGCAACAGATGTTAGTTTAAGTAGTTTATCTAGTTTAAGAGTCCAATGACAATGATGAAAAGTGTTTTATAAGAGAAACGCGTTGTAATTAATTAAGAGGTCTGAATAAAAGGCTATATTATTTTTATTATATATAACTAGAAAACTACATGTGTTTCCAGATGCAAAATATGCTCATAAAGCTACTTTTATATAGGAAAGGTTGATAATATTTTAGTGTGTCAACTGTGAACCCAAAAGATACTTTGGTTCACACACGAGTATTTGTTTCTTTGTTATTTGCACATTACACAAGGGAAAAAAATAAGACATTTAACTAAGATTAACAAGAAGATGTGTCATATTTGTCGATTTCCAATCTATATATGTGTGGAGGAACGGGTCACATGTCCCTCCACAACAAAGGGAGGATCCTCCGGCCAGGCGAGGTGATCATGCCTGGCGGGCCAAGGCCCAACGGTTGATGTTGGGAAGTTGTTTATATGTTAATCGGCGCAAGAACTTCTATTGCGCGATACAGGATTGGTAGCTTCTTCGTGCACTATGTTACTCCGTAGTTCAGTGTATCTTCGGTGGATGGCGTTGTCATATATTTATGTAGACGCTGTATGTGGAAGTCGCCACATATGTATATTATAAAGAAGAAGGTGGCTGACTGACTAAGATACCCAGATATCAATGCACAGCCCAAACCGCTGAACCTAGATCTTGAAATTTTGAATGTAGGTTCTTTATACAACGTAAGTGTGCACTAAGAAAGGGATTTTAGAAATGCCAAACCTAAGTTGGTAAAATAGGGGATGAAAATATTTACCTCTGCTAAGCTAAGCTGCGAGCAAAAGTTATATTATAAATCTATCTCTCTATCTTATCTATATCAGGAAAAAGTTTAAATAAACTAGAGTGTTAAATTAATCAATAAGCTTACGAATCTCAGTGTTTTTTTTTTGACAACACTCACACTAGGAATATTCTTGTTTTGCGGAGAACTTTGTACAAAGACACCCAGAATATAATTTTTGTTTTAAATGAATATTCAATGCTAATTACTGCTGCTGTTGGGTTTTTCTTACAAGAAATTCTTAATAGCAGCCCGTAGTATGGACGATGACGGTGTTGCTCGCCCGTGCCTCGAAGAGTACGTTAAGCTGTCGGTCCCAGTTGTCATTAACAACACTGGGAAGAAATACTGACAACTAGTTCAATCTTCGAATTCAGTTCACGGCCAGGATTGCGGAGGTCCGATGCCAGTCGCTCCGTTTAAAAACTGATATTCAGGCAAAACCGGTTGAACTAGTAGCCGACCCAAAATCTTGGGAATAATGAAGGCTAGGAAAATGAAGATGGTGAGTCTATGCTAATTGGCGGAAAAATGGAATGAATCCGTAAAAAATATTTCAATCTACTCTATGCTCAATTGAATTAATAATAGTAATAAATTAAGCTGATGGCGTTAAGACGTATATTTTGCATAGCACTTTTCAAACGACAAAAATAAAGCCCATGGCTTTTTGGGGTAAAAGTAACCGTGATATGTTGTAGGATGCATAGATGAGAGGTAATTAATTCTCAGAATTATGTAATTTAATTTATCGATACTCGAGAATTCTCGATGTTTCTATTTATATGCTAAGAGCATCTGGAATGTTCGATTTAAGTGAGTGAGAACTCTAGTTGGTATCGAGTTCAAAGACGATTTACGCTACAGAGAACGTTTCAATAAATGGAATACGATATTGAATCGAACCGAATTCAGGTAATCATTCAAGTTTAATTCGATTTCACCGTTCCTATTCATAATTACTTAGTCATTGAATAGCTTAACCTTTCGGAAGGTTCATTTTGAATCGATGGAAATGAATTGAACTATAAAATATTGTAATAGATTTTATAATTATAATGATGTTGAAGGGCCTTATTTTATAAAGTTTGTATGACGCACAAAATATTTTGAAGTGAGCTTGTACGAACAATGGTATTCATTTCATAACATTAATAGCAATACAGACGCCATTTTGTAGTGAAATTCTCTACAAAATGCCGTCTGTGTTACATGTAATACGATGAAATCAGTAAAAAATTACTGACTAGTTTTACAGTGACTCATTACAATATAATATAAAATAATACACTTTAATTTAAAACTAGCCTAGTCTAGTGGTTAGTGATCTTAACTGCTGCAGCAGTAGACGCGGTATCGATTCCCATCCGGGACAAATATTGTGTTATGTGTCTGATCATTAGTCTGTACCATAATTTAGAAATTCATTAACTTCTTTTAACTGCTTCACTATTATTTAAAAGACAACTACCTCATTAGGAATATACATCTTCTGTCGTGGCGGAGAATACAAACAACACCCAGATTCAGAACAACAATTTTTGAAACCAAAATACTTGGCGCAGTAGAGAACGGCGAAGCGACCGCTTAAACCACTAGGCCAAGCGTGCAATCAAATTTTGCTATATATTGTTGGCATTATTGTTTGCAACAATAAAAAAATAGTATCTGTCGATCCCTACAGGGTTTCCAGAAGTCAGTGTATGCAATGTGTTAAATGTAGTATGCTACATTTAACACATTGTATTTAAATGTGTGTAAATGTGTGGTTGTGGTAGCAAAATGCACATACATATTATTGTCACAAAAAGATGCTGGCAAATAGGTGAATTATTAGGTAGGTTATTAGTCTCCAAAAGATAGATAAATAGAATCCAAAAGATAGGCAAAAAGAAATTCCAAATTTTGTTTTTATGCAGACATCTATCTTTAGCAATATATGAAAAATGTATGTACGGGGATAACTCCTGATTGACTGCACTAAATTGAATATTTATTTTTGTTAGAGTTTATTATTGTCAAGACAAGATTTTTATAGAAGAGAATTAAAAGAACCGACCGGTAGTGAAAAATTTTATATATACGCGACTTCTTTTTCGGCCATAAATATAAAGAAAGGTTTAGGAAATTTAGAAAATATCCCCAAAAAAAATATGACATAACAAAATTCTTGGGTCAACTAGTTCATTATTAAAATCCTTGGTCTTAAACATAATTGGTTTTAATCCATAATGGTCACTTTTTAAGAATAAAAACTTAAAGATACTGGAGTAATTAATACCGCACGAGCAAAAAGAGCAAAAAAAAGCAAGAGTATCATATACAGTGGACGTCAGAGTTTTGAACTATTTTTGCAACATGAGCCTGTTAACGTAACTGCCTGCCTGATGAAAAGCTTGAGCAGAATCTAAAATTAGTTGTCACCATATTCAATACGAATGCAGAGAAAGCAACCATGCAGCATGATAACCCACAATATGGTGGTCTATTGAGAGCTTCTGCATCATTGGGCAAAGAAGACTAATCTTCTTTGCCCAATGATGCTAGTCTTCTGTGTTTTTAATTGTGGGTATTTCACTAAATTACGTCCGATTTACTTACTAAATCCCCTTCCCTTATTGAGTCATTGTTTTTACTCTCCAACCCATCCATACAAGCAATGTACCTTTACTCCACTTGCCTTTTATTCTTACCTATCTATCAGTTTGTATCAATAAACGCGAAATCTTCTTTCAAGCCTTTTTTTCGAACTGGGTTGAGGTCGATTTTAAAACTACTAAAGCTGCTACGATACGGCTGAACTTCGATTTTTAAGCGGCACGATTACCATCACACTAACACACCTAATTCGTTGTGATATCGAAGTTCTATAGAAAGATTGATATCAAACATTTAAACGATCGAAATACCCATAAAGATAGCCAAAGATGTTCATATTGGAACCAGCCCCCTAGCCATTTGGCATTCTACAAACCTAAACCTTAAAAGAAAGCTAACAGATGTATGGGAATGACGTCATCTCAACGCTAAGTTACGTGACTAAAACAAAATATTAGCCAATAATACTTACAAGAGAATAGAGGCGTTAGAGATTGTAGACAGAGAATCGAATCGAAATACTTGCATTGTGGCTAAGGCGGCAGGAACGACGGCTTATATGCTCTCCGAAGCGTTTATGTACTCTGAAGATACACTTTGAATTTGTGTCTGGCTGGCAGACAGTGCCTGGTCAAAGTGCCAGTGCCAATATTTAAGTGGAATTTCATTGGATATAACCGTTGGAATAAACGAGTTCTTGCGTGGAGACCGCGTCTCGGCAAACGTAGTGTAGGACGTCCACAGGCCAGGTGGAGCGATGATTTGCGTAAGACGGCTGGCAGGAGCTGGATGCGAGAAGCCATAGATCGAACTAAGTGGCGTGAAATTGGAGAGGCCTATGTCCAGCAATGGACTGCGATAGGCTGATGATGATGATGATGATTCATCCGACAAATATATCACATGCTTATGCGTACTCCAGTCTACTTCGGGGAACAAGGTAATATATTACTTTGAACATGTGATAAAATTTATCGCTTTGAATATGTATCTCATTTCATAGATTCAGGATATGTCTTTGCACTCTTTTCGTTTGTTCTTTAATAGTACTACGTCACGAGTCATAAAATGTAGGAACATAACAAAATATCGGTATACTCGTATTTCATATAACAATACACGAAGAAACTTTATCGATATTTCAAGCTGAGCTCCAATAACAATAGCTCTGTCTAATGAACGTTGTTGCGTTAGTATTGATCCCAAACATTGAACTTATTTTTAGAAGCAGAGAAGTTCGTTGTAACTGCCTCGGAAGTGTATGACTACTGTGCTTAAGTTCTCGGGTTCAATTCCAGGTTCGAACCAAATGTTTGCATGATCTGTAAATATTTGTTTCGGTATTTAGGTGTTTTCTCTGTATAATAATATACATATATTTACAAAAAAAAGTAGGTATGTCTTTATATCAGTTGTCTAGTACCCATAGCACAAGCTCTACTTAGCTTGAGACTAGATGGCGTTGTATGTTACATGCCCGAACATATTTATTTATTTTTTATCCTTGTACTGACATTTTTCCTAATTTAGATAGGGTCGTCGTAATAATGTGATATTGCAAAAGGTTCTGATTCGTTTGTCTTATAGAAAACGTGACAATCGTCGCTGAATGTTCTGGTCGCCACATGGGAAAAAAATTGTATGATTCTCAAATTGTTGTACGAAAATTTTCTTTTTGTCCGGTACATATGTTAGTCCTCCGCCAAAACAAAAAATACCCGTAATGCAAAAATTGTCTTGTTTTTAAATAAAAAAGCTACTTGACGTGGCCAGGGTCTTCGAGAGTCACTAAATTCATCCAGTGATTAGAGCAGCCATTTCGATAGGGACATCTATTTTTTTAAATTAAATAATAGGAAATTGAATTATAATGCGCTCATAGCCATGTTGTACTAAGTGATTAGAAACAATCACCGAGGGTAAGCATGTTACCATGAGCATCTCAGTGATTCGGAGGTCACGTTAAGTAGTCGGTCACGGTTGTTATCGTTGGATAACAGTCGTGAAGCTTTAATGGAGGCCTTCGGCGGCTTAAAAACATCCAACGGAAAGATTACATGGCAAAAACGTTGTCTTGCCAGTCCTCAAGCTAGGCCAGCGTGGGGACGTATGGCCTTAACCCTCTCCTGACAATATGGGTTGTTGATGATATAGAATAAAGAGAACCATGCTACGGCAGATGTGGCTTAAGCGAAGTGTTAAAACGGCCTTACAAGAAACCAGTATTTATTTTTACCTTTGTTTTTTAACAACGGTTAATTTTAGAGTTAAAATTAATCAAGTTTATATCAACGGCAGTTTTTTAGTCCACTGCTGAATATCTCGAGCTGAGCTCTGAACTCTCCACTGAAAGGAGGTTTGATCAGATTGCGACGTCTTAATTTGTTATCATGTCGTTTGTTAATTTATTGTAACCGAGCTGTTATCAATGTCATAAAAAATAAACGACTGGAATTTAAGTCACACTACAAGCTTTTTCACTTTTTTACGTTGCGTACTTATGTTGCTTTGAATGAAACGCTTAAGAGCTAAGAAATTCTCAGTACTTTCGTCATTTAAATAAGCGTTCTAAAGCAATTTGAATAGGGTTTTTTTTATTAAATAGGAGGCAGACGTATCTCATGATGGTAAGCGATTACCGTCCGCCCATAGGCGGCAGTAATAACACCAAAGGCGTCACAAGTGCATTACCAACCTTTGAGGTTTGGGGAGGAGGATGGAGGAGGGGTTTGGTATATGGGCTTCCAATACCCTCGGTGATACTCACTCGGTGAAACCGTATCACTCCGGTCGAGCTGGCCCATTCATGCCGAAGCGTGGCCCTTCCACAGCAACGGTTTGTCGACGTAACTAATGATAAAGAACTGCAGCGTAACGTCCTACTTTTAATAAACACTACATTTTCACAATGCGGGCTTTTAAAGTTTTTGGGTTTTTTGGAGTTTGCTCCATAAGGAACGGCCAGAGGTTAAGGGATCTTCGTTTTAAATCTATGGCTGAACTTCGATTTTGTACTTGGAAATTAGACCATCCAAATACTAAGGGCCATAGAAATTTTCTCAACATTGACTTTTTAGAACTTGAAGTTACTAAATAAATAACGAGGTCCAACTGTAATATTTAACTATTCTTAAAGTGTCGTGTTCTATTTTTCGGTAATCAACACATTCAATTAATACTAGCCGACTGCCGAGGCAGGCCACCGTGTGGTTTAGTGGATAAACCAGATCCTCCGGGAGTCCTTCACACACACACGCCCTTCGTCCCCGCGGAGGATATGGTGCAAAAAGCATTCCAACGTAAATAAATAAATAAAGGTACTTTGTGTAGCTTAACCACGTCGCAAAAACATTGTCCTAATATCTATTATCCGTGTCAATTCTTGAATTTAAAAAAGTAATGAAAATCATTATAACGTGGCATAAATATTTTATGTGAAAGAGAAACTACGCAGACAAAGGTACCAGCCATTTTTATATACATAAATTGATATCTCTTTTTTCAATTTTAGTTCTATTTTATGGTATTGGAAATTAAAATAAATAAACAAATTACTTACAGCACATTCAGGTTCTGTGGTGTAAGATCCGTTGATGAAGTACTTCTTCGGACATTCGGCCCACGGCAACTCAGCTTGGAAACTTTGGGCGAAGTAGAAGAGACACCACGCGATAATAGAGTTGTAGTACAACGCCACATTGAAAGACACTACAGCAGAACTGATTCCTATACCGCCAAGGTACGGAGAAACCTGATGCCACACACCTATAGCCCCTTTCCTCAAACGCTGGCCAATAGCCAACTCCAAATAAAATATCGGGATTCCTTCGATCGCCAACATCACGAAATACGGTATCAAGAAAGCGCCTCCACCATTTTTTTGCGCTAAGTAAGGAAATCTCCACACGTTACCTAACCCTACAGCGTACCCAACAGTTGCTAGGAGGAAGGTCAATTTACTGTCCCACGATTCTCGCTGGACTCCACCTTCTTCAGGCTTTAGACCCCCACGCTCTTCGACAGAACTCGCTTTGCTGGTTGGGGTTTCTGATGAACGTCTATTAGGACTGGTGTCTTCGAATGCTTCGTTTGTTGCACCATACATGACGTGGGTACGGTGTGATGGATGTCCGTTCTCCATGGTCACTAATCTTCCCCGTAACTCCTTCATTTCCATCCGATCTATTGAGCGCTGAGCGTATAAGTCCCGTGAGCTCTGTCGTCTCATCAAATGTGCTGTGTTAGCCATTATTAATATGTTATTTCAAATAATTATTATTTATATTATTGTCGTGATATCATAGTATTTAAAATAATTCGTTTTCTGTGTCATGGCACATAACGAGAAGTAATAAATAATATGTAATTTTTACAAGCACTGTCATAGACACATCTATTGATTTATAATCGAACATCGTTACTTTTGCAATGCAATCTATTAAAAAAAACACTTAAGTAAATAATCTAGATAAGACTAACACAAACAGAATAGATTAACATATTATATAGTTTTTTTTGTTGGGTTCTTTGTGACAAAAGCGTCAACGTAACGCCCGCCTCAGGCGGGAAATTCACCCGTTGTGGAGGTGAGGGACGCGTTTCACTTATATAGGTACGCATGCGCGAGACTAATGCCCTTTCAAGGGACGTACACCGAGAATGAATTTTTTTCAATGAAAATTGCTAAGCTTTTAAACGTTCGGGTATAGAAATAAGCCTTGATTTTGGTGAACTATGTCATTGTGAAGACAGGGAAATCACAAAATGAAACGTTGATGGCTAAACAAGAGGAATTGATTTATTTTATGGAACATACTGAGTGTACGAAGTTCCTGTAATTAAGATGTTTAATATAATTCTTATGAGTGAAAAAAAATGAACAAAAGGCTTCGAAAACAAAGAAATTATTGTTAAAATTAAAGTATGGCAGTAAAAATGATTAAACACTTACTAGTTTAACTTTCGTTAAATCTACATAGTATAATACTAAAAGCGGAGGCGAAGCCTTCTCTCTCAACGGAGATTTATGACCTAAGCTTGATGTGTAAAAGTAATTTAAACAATCGGACAAGTGCGAGTCTATCTTACGCACCGAGGTTCCGTAACTAAACATCAACATCATCATCATACCAGTGTTACTCGCTGTTGCTTACGAAGCTAACACTTTTAAGCCCGGGTCCGCTTGCCTGCTATGTCTTCTCCACTTTGCCCGGTCTACGGCATCCCTGGTAAATGGTCTGTTTCCGCTCACACGCCCACCACTATTACTCCTGTATACCAGGATAAACAGTAATTAAACTGTCTCGGAACCCGCAACGGAATTGATCAGAAGAAAAACTCGAGGAGGTCGAAATATAATATGTCCACTTCCCTCCTTTTCAAACCACGAATAAAATATTAAGGGTCCAAAGTGTGCTATGTTCGATTTCTATATGTATGTATGTATCTAGTATGTATAGCAGAATCGCCTAAACGTACGGAAATTCACCGCAGTTGACACAAGATCCCCATAATATATCGTCCAAGATGTCGTGTGTAAGCTATTTATCATTATGTTATGTTCATTGTACCAAAGAGTATATTCCCAGAGGACATGTCTGGTAGTGAGACCATTAGCACGCGTTTCACCCTTGACGACATCAAGCCAGCACTTCTTGGGTCTGTGACTTCTATCGCGGCCCGGTTCCGTAACTAAACAAGCTCTTAATAGATACTTTGTCCACCTTAGGCAGGCGCACATCCTTGGTTTTTTGGTCGTTATCTGAAAGAAATTCTTAAATTTGTACTCCGAAATAGTCGCATACATTTCAACGTATCATTGCTATCGTCAACGGCGTTTATAAGATAACTGTTTATGCTCAACATTAGCTTCTACTTAGAAAGGAGGTTCAGTTTGGCTTATCCCCAACTGCCTAGACAGGGTAGCTTGCCTTTATCGTGCTATTAACCTGCGTCAATCAATCAATCAACAACCCATAATGTTCTACTGCTGGGCTCGGGTCTCCTCTCAGGAGAGGGTAAAGCCCATACGTCCCCACCCTGGCCAAGTGTGGGTTGGGGACTTGTACCTGTGCAGTTTATACAATAAGTCGCCTCCTACGACACCCAAGGCATGCATAGGGGTAGTGACGTAATGTATCCTTAGTGCGTCACCACACATCAACGTTGTGACTATTTTTGTCTATAAATACTTACATTACGGTTAATACCAACCACAAGTTATGACATATTATGCGGTTGGTTTGTTTTTTCTATGTTATAAACACATTATGTTTCTGTTGTGGAAAAAAAATGTGTAACAGAAATAATTACCTAAATTGTACTCTACAAGTTATTTAGCGTTAACTAGTAGTAATTAAAGGTCTATCTATACCGATATTTACTAGTGTATGGACACTTTCAAGTTAATAGTGACAATTCAAAAATTTACAGTTATTAAGCACTTTAAACTATTTATACCAGCCCCAAAATACCTTAGATTTCAACTAAAATTATAAAAATATCTTAGGCTTATTAGGTCGAATTCATGAAAGTCGATGTGATCAAAAACACAATGGTAATTGTTTCTGTGAATCTAAAATACGAGTACATATTTTCATTCCACTCTTGGACAATTTTAAAACTCAATTGATTATCATAAATTATTGTTTTATTATGAATTTTAACTTTTTCTTTTAATATCTGTTTTAGCCTTTATTATTCCCAACGTTATTTTGGGACATTAATTCAGGTAAATCCACAACCCTGAGGGCGAAGTGAATTCGATGATTGAATTAATTGTACAGTATATTTGAGGACACTGATTTCCATTCACAATCGTCATGGATGTTCACGGCAACTGAGACCGAAGGCTTAATAATAATGACACCTTTTTTTTTATTAAAAAAGTTTGTATACAACAATGTGTGGTGGTTTGTCAACATGTATTAGTGTGTTATGATTATCATTATGGCCTAGTCTTTTGTTTCCATTTAGTTTGAAGCTTGATTTTTACAGCTCTAAAGCATCTTTATGTATGTGTGTGTGTGGTAACTTAAAGTTCCTTTACGTCTAAAGGTATCGACTGATAGACAACAACAACAAAATCTTTTATATTTATTTCAAGTAACGGATCCCTAAAAAGAGTAATTAATCGAATCAATCCTCGTTCACTTCAAGACCTAGTCTTTTCCCGATAAATAATGTAGACATTCAGTGTTGATTTAAATTCATAATCATTTCATATTTAAATAAAAGTACCTGGATGAGCGATACGACCGTTATTTTATTTAAATTTTCTAAAAATTACTCCTAGTTGGATAGATTTATATTTAGACTTACCGAGAGCAACACAACCTGCCGTATCCAATTGTGTTTTTAAACCATCCACGAAAAAAACTGAAATATATACACAAAATGTACACCGGTCCACCGGTCATGAATGAGACGTTAAGAGATAAACACAAGTACTTTTGTACATGAACTATAATTATTTATTACTAGCTTTTATCCGCGGCTCCTCCCGCGTTTATCTCGTTTGTAGCCGTAAAAGTAGCCTATTAGTATATCCTTCCTTAAAAATAAATGTACCTCCATGGCAAATTTCATTAAAATCGGTATAACAGTTTAGCCGTGAATGCGTAACAGTTACTTAATTTTGAATCCTATTATGTAATATTATAAACGCAAAAGTTTGTATGGATGGATGTTTGATACTCTTTCACGTAAACCTGCTCAACGGATTTGGATGAAACTTTACAGTAATATAGCTAAATAACACATAGGCTATTTGCCGCTATAACCGATATATACGCGGGCGGTGCCGCGGGCATAAACTAGTTTATAATAATAGTATGATAGTTTGTATTAAAAAGATAAAAAGATGGATAAACGGTAACCTTAGAGATGATGATAAAGTAGGATACATGTCAATCATGTTCACGACACTCAGCGATCCATTGCAGATTTGAGTCGTATTCGTTACGAATTCTTGTACTGTAATACGGTTTAATGGATGGCCATATATAAAATTCACAATTATATTATAAATTCGAAAGTAACTCTGTCTCTCTGCCTGTTACGCATTCACGGTTAAGCTGCTGAGCCGATTTTAATAAAATAGAGAAAAATTGAAC
The DNA here is from genome assembly GCA_003709505.1 of Hyphantria cunea. Lineage (NCBI taxonomy): Eukaryota > Metazoa > Arthropoda > Insecta > Lepidoptera > Erebidae > Hyphantria > Hyphantria cunea. The sequence goes on from PKRV01000612.1 coordinate 186,032, forward strand.
GTTGAAGAAGGACATGGCTGCTTTTTGCCGCGGTTACCGACATACACGCGAGCTACGCCGCGGGCAAAGGATAATTCATATTCTAACAATTTATTACTACAAGCTTTTCTTTCATTTATTGTGCTTCATACACAATGTGTGTGGATCCGTGTGGAACGAATTTGCAGTGTCATTACCCAAATTCATCCTATGAGTGTCATAACAGTTGATTCGGCTCAAACTACGCAAAACAACAGCACTACAAAGAGAAAAAAACTTACACAAATCCTATTTTATAAAAATCCGCCTGACCAGCATAGTATAACAGGCCAAAGCCTCCGTTCTAAGGTCAGGCCTAAGTCTAGTAGTGGACCGATAAAGACTATTGATGATAATAAGGGTTTGTATGTATGTGTATGCGTCACGAATCTTGGAAGCTAAATAAAAGCCACTTCACCATGTCAAATTAGCAGACATCCTCCAATTAACATCACTCCCGGAAACGTAGTGACCTGAAATGGCTGCCAAGCTTCTAGGATGATCTAAAAGTTAAACTGCCTCGGTAGCCTAGCGGTAGCGTATGCGACTGCTGTTCCTGAGGTCTCGGGTTCGATTCCCGGGTCGGATCAAATGTTTGTATGATCTGCAAATATTTGTTTCGGAGTTTGGGTGTTTTCTATTTATGATATGTATGTATTTACAAAAAAAAAGTATATAAGTATTATATCAGTTGTCTAGTAATACAAGCTCTGCTTAGTTTGGGACTAGATGGCGTTGTGTGTAAGATGTCGGAAATATTTATTAAGAAAAAAAAAAGGATGGCTGGAGTAAGAAGATGACAAACAACGTACGACGGCCCAATTAAGAGGCTAAGTGCAGAAATAGCCTGGGGAAAACAACAATCATATAACACCATGGTTTTCATGATAACAAAATATATGAGCGTAAATTCAATAGACTTATATTCTTTGAAGCTCTCAATAAGATTAATTTCGCCCTGTTTTAACAAAATTACCATCTTTTATTTATTTTCACCTGTCCAGATGTTTGTCTGTAATTAAATCTTGCAAGCTAAATTTAATCCATTTCCCGATTTCCGAATGAGCTGAAATTTGGTTCTTTGGTTCTAATGACAATGCAATTAAGTATAATCGGTATTATTTTTAATCCAAGATGGCCGCCGTAAAAAAAAGGCGGCGTATATATTTCTGAATAACCCATCCAAATCTCAATATGGGTAACAAATGAAAGGGTTTATAGTTATTTTTATTAATAGCGAGTTTTTTAATTAAATATTCGGCTCCTTTTAATCGTGGCATAGTCATATAAAATCTTTCTAAAACCAAACAAGCCAACTCTTCAGTTTCCTAATATCAAATAAAGCTATCGCATCTACGTCTGCTATTTCTAAGTAAGTTAAGTAAACAAGGTGTTTGTAGTTAATTGGTTTTCCTTTCAGTTATATAGTTCTGAATAGTATATAAGTACTGGTTAAAAGTAATCATGGTGTACGTTATATAATAATAGCTTTATTGTATATTGTAGACATTGTCAGAAAATAATGTTGCATAGAATCCGGTCGCACCAAAAATTTTGTCGATTTCAGTTCTCTAGTCTATGATTTAAAGAAAAACTGGGGAGATCGTATTTTATTTTTTCTAAAGATGGTTCACATTTCATGCCATCCACATTTTTTATGTTTTTTATATTTAATTTCATCACGAAGACTCCAAGACTTAGAATTGAAGACTTTAAATACTTGACATTACCAGAAATAGCTGATCCCGCTGGTTTCCATCACATTAAAATAAAAAGCAAAACTGTGCCACTTTCTGCTCTTTTATATTCAACACGTTAAGATGGTTATATGGTTTCTTTTATAACACTTAAAAAATAAATACTTGAAACGTCCGCTTTTATATGTCCCATGAAGTCCCATATTAAAGTAAATGTAACTCAAGTGGGGCGAATTATGAAATATACAGATTTATCCAATGTCTAATTTATTTTTAGCTTTTAGATGATGGAAAAAATGTATTAACAAAAATTATAATATATTATATTATTAAAGAAAACATTGTCTTGATAACAACCACTAAAGAGTTCCTAAAAGAATAACAAAATATTTTCCATTCTTAGCATCTCAAACAAGCTTGAATTGATTGAGGTCTTATTGCCTACTGGTCATTTCATACAGTTAATGTTCAATTTGCGACCTGATGCATTTGTCTTGAGTGCATTACACATGTGGCGACTTCCACATACAGCGGCAACAAAAAAATCTTATGATAACACCATCTACCGAAGATACACTAAACTACGGAGTGACGTAGTGTACGTAGAAGCTACCAATCCTGCATCGCGCAATAGAAGTTAACGATTAACTCAACATCAACCGTTGGGCAGTGGCCTGCCAGGCATGATCACCTCGCCTGGTCGGACGATCCTCCCTTTGTGTTGGAGGGACATGTGACCCGTTCCTCCACACATACAATGCCATCAAATCAACAAATCCAACCATTATTTCTGATGACATAAATTGTTTTCTTTTATTGGACGTCCAAACAGTACTTATTCATAAATAATCATTCTTAAGAGAAAGAAGGAGAGGAAATTAAGAACCATAGTCCCGATCCCGAACGCCCTACGAACCCAATACATTAATTACATTAAATTCTTTAACAGATTTTTTTTATCAAAAATAAAGTTGTTGTAAAGAACTGTTTTTAACATCATCAAGTTGTCCTGTCTTTATATGTATTTTTATATCTTAAACCAAATATATAAAAGATGTAATGATAGCAAATTATGACGTCATAACCTAACCGTGTAGTACAAAGCTCCGTATGTTTGTTGTGCCATGCCGTGTGAATAAGTTTTTGTGTTATTCAGACCTTATACTCTTCGAATTTATAGCATTTAGACGTATTCTTTTTAATATTTCCTTATAATAAGTCCTTTTAATAACAGTGGGAGAGCCTCGCATTCGTGGGCAGTCTTGAACGGAGTGATACCACGGCCTCACAGAAAACCCGTGTGAAACAGCGCCTGCGTTTCACCGAGTGAGGATACCCCAATCCGTCCCCCAATCCCCCTCCCCGTCCGCGTAAGGCCGGGAACACACTTGTGACATCTGTGGTGTTGCGGGAGTCCATGGGCGGTGGTAATCGCTTACCTTCAGGCGATACGTCTGCTAGGTTTTTCCATAAAAAAAGAAAATATTTTGTGAACATATATTTACTACTTTCTTCTACTCATTTTGTAGGAGAAAAGCGTATTAATAAGGTATAAACTGAATTAATACTTGTCTTTACAATTCAGGTTCCGAAAACTGACTAAAGGTTATTAATACGATACAATCGGATTGTAGTAATACAATCTTATCGTACTACTACAATGCGATTTGATGTGTATCATTGTCGCCTTGACGTAATATTAACACGAATGCTATCAAATAAAACTAAAAATCCGGTAAAAAATAATCAAGCTGAGTGCGAAATATAGTTTTTATAGTTACATCAATAATCCGAAAAAATATTTATTTTGCAACATTTACCTACAAAAAAATTAAAATGCTCCTCGTTAACTATCTTATTCTTAAAATAAATAACTATGAACTATAAACTAAAAATTAATGAAGCTCAAGGCTACATCCATTTTTTTAACGTTTACCACTAATCCGTATTAAATGTGTATTTTTTACAATATCATTTTAAAAATTTATTATGCACGCTGGCAACTATCTTGCTGTCAAATATTAAACGATGAACTATCAATTAAACGCAAATTATTAAAAACGAACTGTATCTACGTTTTGTATAAGTAAAATATGAATTTATCGTCTCAATCATGTCCATTGCGAAATATTTTACTAATTGACGATAGTGTGACTGGATAGTGTTCAGCATTTGCACCCGTATCAGGCGACATGTATTGTTTGCAATGGCTAATCCCCGTGCTGCTAATTCCAAAGCCCGTGAACCCGGCGTTAGTGAACACGCATGTTATGTTCATGGTGCTATATTTAATAGGATTTTTCTTGGAGAGGAAGCCTTGTACAGTGTGCAGTGTTGTCTTCCTTGCAGCCGTGATATTAATTTGTTATAGCGGTATCGGAAACTGCTTGTTTTGGGCCAGCCAATGTGATAGTGAGAAATATGACACCTAGCCTCGCTAGGAAATCTTCCAGAGTTACCTTCTAAAGTGCTCAAAGTGCGTCACTATTTTTCTGTCAAATAACAGCAGAAAAATGAACACCAATATCTTTGCCTTGGGCATTTATAAAAAAAAAGTTTTTGTAAATGTATATTTTTGTAAATAGAATATTTTACTTTTATTATTAGATCTTGTTCTGTAATACGGAAACGTTTTCAAAAAAAGAATAAAAATGGAGGTCTATGAAAATAATGTGCCGATCTGTACTTAGTATTGCTATTGTTATGTTTATTAAAAATGTGATGATATTGTACAGTTATTATTAGTGACGATTATTGATAATATGAATTACAATTTGGGGATAATTCATTGTTTTATTCAGGCAATCTGCCCTTAAACTATCAATTTCGATTAAAAAATATGGTTCATCATGACGAAGTGTTATAGGTATGAGACTGCTAACCTCATCAAACAATGCTTGCTTTGTTTGATAACAGTCTATGCAACTTAGTTAAATAATAATGGAATTCAAACTTGTTTCTTCTACTGATTACATTTATTCTTGTGTAAATACTGATATATGTCAACAAAATAGGGCGAAATATTACCCAACAGTAATTTCTTCCATTAGTAACTATTATCAAATGTAACTAAAATCTTATCATAAACTGAATTTGTGATAGACACACATACAGTTAGTGATGATGAACATCTATTAGACTATTTTTTTGTTTTTGTATTAGATTCTATGTAGATTTATGATCCAGGACTGGTTTTAACTCGCACCATTTTATGCAGGTAATTCATATGGTACTTGTTGCAATACAATAAAATCAACTACCATCTTCTGAATTCAAAGCTAGACCTTTTTTTTTGTTTTAAAAAGACAACTCCCGCATTAGGAATATACATTCCTGTGTCACGGGGATCTTTACAAACATACATGAAACGGACACAAAGTACACCCAGACTTAGAACAACAATTTATGGATCACACACAGTGTTGTTCCATGTAGGATTTGAACCCACAACACTTGGCGCAGTAGGAAGTATTTTAAAACAAATAATGAACTATTATAAAAACACCCGACTGCGTTAATATCAAATTAAAACATATGAGTTATTTAAATATATTCGTAATCACCGTCAAAAATTCTTTATTCAAAATAAAGAATTTTTGACGGTGATTACGAATATATTATAATATCAAATTAAAACATATGAGTTATTTAAATATATTCGTAATCACCGTCAAAAATTCTTTATTTTGATATCACACTCGATGCATTTTGAATACTTTTTTTGTAAGATTTCTTTTTGGCTCCAAAAATACTTAATTCTGTTTTTTTTTAGTAAACTTTAATGTACCGGGTGTTACTCTCATGACTAAGACGAATCTATTGAAAACACTCGCATAAAAAAAGTATTCTTCTTTTGACGATATGGCAACCAGCCAGATCAGCTTTTTCTGCCAATGTCAAGTATTTAATGTCTTCAATTCTAAGTCTTCCAAGTCTTCAAGTCTTCGTCGTGATGGAATTAATGATAAAAAATATAAAAAATGTGGATGACATGAAATGGGGACCGTCTTTCGCAAAAACATAAAACGATCTCCATAAAAAAAGTCATTTAGGCTCTAGGGTGTGCCAAAGAATTAAACAAAATTTTATTTTTTTAAGAGTACGTTACTTGTTTGAAAACATTTATTTTGGGATTACTTTTTGGCGCCAAAAATCCTTAAGTTGGTAAAAAATTGCAAAAATACCCTCGAAAAACAACTCTCATTTCGCTCGGCAAGTCAGTAAATAGTTCGAAGTTGAAAGTGTTATGTCTGAACGATCTGGGGTCTAGTCTAGGGTAGTGTAAATTAAATACATACAATATACACGAGAAACATTTATGTAATTAATTAAAACAACTGATAGGAAAAGTTTATCACACTACAGTCATTAGATTAACGATCTTTATCTGCTCCCTGCTTTATATACATTATTATCATAGTTTGTAGATAAATTTCTCATTATCGGGGTGTAGTCGTATATGAAGACATAATTTATCAGCAATAATAATTGAAATAGTAACTCAACGTCAATAAAGTTACAAGAACGATGTGTAATCGCGTTACTCGTGTTTGGCATTATTGCTAAGCATTATTCAAAATTACTGAAAGAAATAGGTTTCAGAACTCAAAATGTCAGTAAACTGTTCAGGCTATAGTAGATGTCTTCTTCTTCTTTTGATGAATGGCAATCAGCCGGATCAGCTATTTCTGCCAATGTCAAGTAGTTCAAGTCTTCAATTCTAAGTCTTCGAGTCTTCAAGTCTTCGTCGTGATGGAATTAATGATAAAAAATATAAAAAATGTGGATGACATGAAATGGGGACCGTCTTTCGCAAAAACAAAAAACGATCCCCATAGTAGATGTCAGTTTAAATTTACGCGCGCGTAATTCAGTTTCATTAAAATGACATTGACAGATTTGACATTCTTTGTGTTGTCTTAAAACTTCCCATGCCTCATGTATACTTTTTTTCTAAAAAATTACAACTCCCGCACTAAAATTACATGGCGTGTCGCGACTTTATAAAGAAGCATACGAACTCTTATAAGACCCATACTCAAAATTATAGCTTGTGAATTACACAAAGTAACACAATCGAACCTACTACATTCAGGGCAGTTACAAGCGTTTTACCAGTATCCCTAAACCAACCGTGCAATCGAATAACGACCTTACGACTTGTTCATTGTTTCATTGACCTCAGTTTTCCATACTCAATAATCAATGTTATTTATTATATGTATATATTCAAGTTACATTTTAAGAAAATAATATGTTTAAATGTTTTTTAAAGTAATAATTTGAAAAATGTGCTAATAATTGTTTTAACTTTCGAGATATTTTGTTCAAAATGGATATCACAAACATTAGACACACAACGCCATCTAGTCCCTAACTAAGCAGAGCTTACACATTATTTTGTTAAAATTGTGATGTGATAATTAACTTAAACAATAAGAAATGTTAACAGCTTAGAACAATAAATAACACGTCAGTATCCTTAGTTTCATAGGTCATTAGCTCCTGCTGGGTCTTGCCTGGGCTATCTCGCAACTTGCACTCACTGTGACATTGGCCAGCTAATAGATGTCTGTTACCATACAGCCATGTGTTCTGTGAGGTCTAGTGCGAGTATATTTCATATCATTTCGATATGATATTATGTAAAAAAAATATTCATAAACTGAATATATGCCAATGCTTCTTCCATTGTAGGCGTTTCTAAATAGTCTTAAAATGATTTTCTTTGAGAAAGGGCTGCTAACTAAAACCCATTACGAGCAACAATACCACATATTAAAATAGAAAAGTTGCTAATAAATTTGGTGAACTCTTCTCATTCTCAAAAATAGCTAAAGAAAACAAACGAATAGCAGAATATATAAATATCTTAATTAGCTGAAACCCGTGGTGTCACCCGCGTAACACCGAGTACTCCGGGTAATGCCGCGGGGTGAAGTCTAAGAAAAGTAACTCATTATATCATCAGTTATCTGCCAGGAAAATCGGTTCAACCGTTTCGGAGATTAGCCGGAACAAACAGACATGACAGACAGGACAAAATTGTAAAAAATAATATTTTGGTATACAGGGTACCCAGGAAAGAGTGGATAACCTCTGAAAGGCTAATAGTAGAATTAAATGCAAGCCCAAAAAAAACAAATACCATTACACTGCAAGAAATATGGCACTTTAAAAAAACCTATTTCTAAAAATTCCTATGGCCTGTATCAGAATGTGGGCAGACAATTAGAAAAGTTGATCTAAATTATTGTAATGTGTATGCAATAAACATAATTAAAAAACACTTTTTTAGTTTTATTATATTTTTGTTCGTTTTGCTAGTATTAAATAATTATTCCATTTAACACATTAATACCAATAGTTCAATATTTTGTCATTACAATAACGCGTTTTTGTCATTACAATTTTAGAAGCGTCATTAAACCAGGAATATTTTGAACTGATTGACCATTATTGCTTTAATGTTTTTTTTTTACACCAGAGCTGTTCAAAGCTCCACATCAAAAATATTTCTTCAGAAATTTTACACAAAAACAACAGTTTAACATTATTTTATGAGAAAAATACTCCTGTTAGCTATTTTATGTGATAGTTATTCACTGATGCGGTTCATATTAAACATTGGAGCACATTTTTTTTTAATTTCACAATAGGAGGAATTAATTGATTTTTTTTTTCGGACATTTTAACACACAACGCCATTTAGCCCCAAACTACGCAGAGCTTGTACTATGGGTACTAGACAAACTCGGAAACGGAAATATTTGCAGATCACACAAACAATTGGTCCGACTCAGGAATCGAATCAGAGACCTCAAGCACAGCAGTCGCATACGCTACCACTGCACCACCGAGGCAGTCAAACGATTATCTTGAGTATCTATAGAAATAAATAAAATTGGGATTATCCGTTTTTAATATTACAATAATTGCTTTTTACTAAAAGCATATGTATGTAATGTACATACGGTACATACAGGTAAGAATGGATAACCTCTGGAAAGCTAATAGTAAAACTAAAGGCAAGTCCAAACTGCGCCACCGAGGCAAGTCAGCAAGATGAATGGGCCAGCTCGACCAGTGTGATACTACACCGCCTCACAGAAATCCGGTGTGAAACGGCACTTGCATTGTCTTTAACAGAGTGAGTGAGGATACCGGAGGCCCATACCCCAACAATTCCCTCCACCTTGTGCTTCCCCACTTGTAACACCTCTGGAATTGCGGGTGTCAACGGGCGAAGGTTATCGCTTACCAACAACTGATACGTCTGTACGTTTGCCCTCTATTCCATAAAAGAAAACATATTGGCTTGGTATAGTAGGCTAAGCCTTCTTTATAAGGTCAGTCCTAAATCATCAAAGGCCTAATCACAGTTATGGTGCGGAGTGAATCTTTATCTAGTACCATAGATCTTTTGAACTACTCAATAGATTCTATTGCAGTTTTCAGCAATAGACAGTGATTCAATGGCTAGATTTATATGTGTTATATGTGCGTATTACTGTAGAGAAAATTCGAAAAAACTAGTGCGAAGCCAGCCTGGACCACAGTGTGAAATAAAACAATTAGTTACATAGAGATAACTTTATTATGTGTCAGTACATGAGATGGTCATCTTTGACGGTTTAAAAGTTAACACATACTGGATAGTTGGTAAATTACGAGTCTTAACCTAATGTCTGCTACATTAATCTGCAACAATAGAAAAAAAACTAATTAAATTTTGACAACTATCTTAAAAATTATGAATTTTGGAGACTTTACACTACTGGTGATGACTAAACGTGTAAACTCTACACAAAGAACTTGTATTTAAGGAAAAACACTTTAAGCCATCAATTTTGCTAAGTTTTATTTGGTTCATATTTATTGAAACCCTCCATATAGAATAGCAACCACTCTCAATAGCAAAACAAACTACAAGTGATGAATAACTCGCTTCATAAAGCTTGTGCGAAAAATTGTGCCATTTTAATCACTATTATTTACTCCCCATATAACAAAAATCATTATTACATGATAAAATACTATTTTATAGAGTTCACTCCATCAGCAAGGAGTGGAGTGAGTAAGCTACAAAAACAGGATTCTGAGCAGATCTGGAGGAGGACCACAGCAGTGCTGACATATACAATAGTGTACGTGAAATTAGATGTAAGACTAGGGTGGGAAAAATATAGAAGCATGATTCAATTATCTAGCTTACACTGTAAATATAAAGTACTAAGTATACACCTCAGAAAGTGAGATTGAGTTCAAATTTTGGCGAGATTTTGCTGGACTATTTCCACACTTAGCCTCATGATTTACATTTTGTGAGAAGGCATCTCAGGCCTATAATGAATAGGTACCTATTTTGGGAACAATACCCAGTCAGGATACTTATAACCTTCCTGAGATCATTCATTTTCAGTTTACTAACATGCATCATTAATGGTTTTATACATTTCTGGCAACCACTAATATACCTACCAAACTTCAAACACCCTTGTTTAACTATGAAAATGTTAAAAATGTGTACTTTACTAGAAGTAGTACTTCATAGAGCAACATGGTACAGACTAGCCATACACAGGTATTCCCTTTGGTCAAAGTATAAGCCCAAAAAATTAATTATTATTATTACACATTAAGTGACATGAAACACATCGAGTGTTTACTCTTTAGTCTTTGAAGATGATGATACCATTGAAACTTAGAAATACATGACTTAAATTATTGAAATGTAATTGCTTACAATAAATAAGTCACTTGTGATGATTTAGTTGTTTTTAATTGAAAAATCAATGCCATTATTTTCACTCAAATTATTGGATGAACAATAAACAACTTGTATATCCTGCAATCATAAAAATATCTCTAAATATCTAGTATGATATATAATATATATCTCATGAACAAATAATCAGCGCACGAAACGCAACATAACCTACATCATATTGGTTTCATTTTGAATTACCTCTGCCCACGACAAATTTTTATTAAAGAAAATATATTTACCGCTTATCGCAGTCTTCTGGCTTCACGTTCAGACTCCAGAAGAGTAAGGATATCACCATCACGGACTGGTCCCTTCACGTTTCTGATAATCTGACGGCTGGTTTCTCCGATGAACTCTACCTTGACCTGAGTACACTGTCCTTGGGAGCCGGTACGGCCCAGGACCTTGACGACGCGAGCAAGAACGTTTGGTTTATCCATTTTGGCTTAGATATCGAGCAATTCGTGAATTATACACGTGCACCTCAAGCGGCGTGCGTAGAAAAGAACTTGACAAATGAAGTGACGTTACAAGTTACACTAGATGTTATGAAGCATAGACAAAAATAGTAGCTTAGTAAGGTTTGCTAGAAAAATATAAACATAGTAACATTTCCGTTTAAAAGTACCAATAAATGTTTTTTTTTTACGGAATAACGTTATAGCTTGCAAATAAATTTATATCGACTCTAAAAGTTATTGAAAACATTGTAAGTTAATATTTTAAAAATTAAAATTTATACCATAACTTGATTATGACTGAGATAAAACTAGCGTAAAAATGAAACGAATTTTTATTGCTCAAGTTTATTTTTGTCAATGAGTAACAAAAAAAAGATGCTGAACTGATAAATAAATTTTTATAAGCTATCCGAAAGCTTAATACTTTTTTGCTCTGATGAAAGCAATATCTGATTTTTTCTTGTCATTTATCTAAAAATTAAAATCTTATTTCATTGGGACATATACAATAAACAAATATTAGGAAGAAAATATTTTGGGATATAAAAATGCTGTTTAAATTTGTTGGTTCTGAAAGCACTGTTACTACACGCAAACAATCTATTAAGATTAAAACATTATGGTCATTAAACTTTTTTCTTACAAGTCTTTTGGTAACAGAAATTACAAAAAGTACCAATTAACCAAAGTGTTTTAGACCCGGCATGCTAAGAAAAAATGTTATAGTAATAGGTATATTATTCGTAAATTGAAATTGCCTTTTGTGTTTCGAATTTATTGTTAGTACGAGACACATTAGTAAACAAACTGTTGAACTTACTACTATTAAGTAAAATTACCATTTCATTTGAGTTGATTATCATTTAATTTTATATTGTTCTTTGACGCGACAGCGAAACGTCAATCAGGATATGTGACGTCATTTCACTAAGACAAAGCTTGCCAGTGCTGCCAGGTTGTGTAGAATCTCCCCAAATTTGGGTATCTTTAATAGGCATGCAGCGAGCATTGGTTGAATAACGACAATAACGAAATGCTTTCTGCACTGACGTACAGATTACACCCAATTTTTGTCCAATGCTGCCACACCCTAAAATTGGATCTAGACTTAAATAAGAAAAAAGTGTTTTGTCGTGAAGAAAATTTTTATCAACGCAGACCGTTTTGATTTTCCATTGGATTCAATGATGATAGAAAGATTTTTCGCTGTGACCGCACGACTGTGTTTGAGTAATATGACGCCACACAGACCATATGCAAGAAATAGTGTTTTAGCGGCAAACAAAATCACGGCCAAAACACCATTTATCGTATATGGTCTGCGTAACGTCCCAGCGGTATTTAAGTTTAAATTTCCTTATAACCTATAACCTCCTGCATAAGCCTATTTTTTCCGCAGATTGATCTAGTCGTTTCAACGGTTGCCATGCCGCTCCCTATTGCGCCAAGTGTTATGGGTTCAAATAACACATGGAACAATACTGTGTGATCCACGAATCGTTATTCGGAGTCTGGATGTTTTTGGTGTGGGTTGATTTTTCTTTGCGAGTTTAATCATAATAAAAAAAATATTGAGTTAATATTTACATTTATGTATATTATATATGACATACGGAGCCGAAATATGGACACTTACGGTACGACTGGTTTGTAAGTTTCAAGTCACTCAGCGTGCTATGGAGAGGGCTATGCGCGGCGTTTCTCTAAGGGATCGCAACAGAAATGAGGTGATCTGACAAAGAACCAGGGTCATTGACATAGAGAATTAGATCTCTTGAGGAGAAACCCCGTCTCGGCAAGCGTAGTGTAGAACGTCCACAGACCAGGTGGAGTTATGATTTGCGCAAGACGGCTAGCAGGAGCTGGATGCGAAAAGCTGAGGATCGAACTAGGTGCAGCAGTGGACTGCGATAGTCTGATGATTATTTACGAAAGTATTTTTTATAGGTAATAATTAATTGTTTATAAAGTATAAAGATTTTTTTGCAATATTGGGAAATACCTATTCCTTCATGTTTTAAGCATGCAAATATTACTTATAACAAATGTCTTATAAAGTTAAATAAAATCAAACTATTTAGTTTGGAATAAACGTTTTGTTTTGTGAAATAATTGTGTATTGAAATAAACCGAGCGAAAGAGCTAAACACAATTTACACTTCCATAAATAAAATCTTTCTGGCATACAAAATGCCACATCACTAGTGACATAATATTCCACGTCAATCGAGTTGGAAAGAGAATTGGCATTTTGCCTCAAGTTTCTTGCACCGTTGTGCCGACTGTTACCAAAGTGAATGGCCTACTATCTCATTGAGCAGTCGCTGTGGAGTTTATAGTAATAAAACAGTAAATTTACAAATTAAATTAAAATGAAGTTAATATATTTGACTTTATTGGTCCTGCCAGCGGCTCTCCTGTGTTTCCAGAGTGGTAAGTAATACAAATATTTGTTAAAATTGTTTAATTTTTAAAGCTCAAGTACGTGGCACCATATATCTTCTATTTTGTTAGAGAAAGTTATCGTATATGTGTGTAACAGAATGATCATATAACTTTAATCATATCTAACATAATTTTTATTCTTATTGCATAAATAAAATATGTTGAATTATCAGTTTGGCTAGTTATATCACAGTATGCTTGTAGGGTTCTTTTTTTAAGTTTCTAGTAGTCTCCAGAGAAGTACAAAATATTAGTAGATACATTTTAAAGCTATGAAAACACCAGAGGTCTCTTATTAGTTAGGTACATTTTTACTATAATAGTCAGTACCCAAATACCAGATGTTTCAATGCCAATTAAATATATTTATAAAGTAAATGAGACTGAGGGTCTTCTATTAACCATATGCTAGCAGTAAGATCTCTTTCATACTTTACAATATACTTAAAATAGTTGGTGAAATAATATGTAGTTTACATCACTTTACATTGCTGTTGAAGTTCCATGTTAATCTGTATTGATGTTATGTAAATACTGATCAGTGTTATTAAATTCATTGAAGAGTAATGATAAAATAAGATTCTTCTATTATTCTCTATAATGTTCCTCTATTTTTACTTCTTACTAACTCCTAAACTTGTATTTTACCATATACATATAAACATAAGCAAAAGTAACAAATATTTTGAAAACAAAGTTTATTAAACTTAATATCCTCATATAAGAAAAGATAATTTATCCTGGAAGGAATTAAACCCGTAGTGGGTTTAATTCCTTCTTCAGCAGCCAGACCACAAATAGACCAACATGTGTAATACATAACATATTATTTATCCTTCTAACTCCAAGGTACTGCAATTTTACTCATTACTTAAGCCTTTCTTTCTATACATCTTATATTTAATTTAAAATTTATTTTTTGGTTTTATTAGTATCCATTTCTATTAAAATGTTAGTTTCTCCGCTTCCATGTTCTCTCCTCTTCTGCAGTTTGGGACAATGTGTCAAATGATCTGATATTGTATGGACTTATTTGCATATTTTTCTGTTTGAGTTGGAGGTTAGTGTGTGTAAAGTACTGCAAATAATGGTACAGATCATTTAATTTATCAAACAATGGGTTCAGTACTTAGATAATGCAGATATCCAATAAATTTGTTACAGACATGTTGTTGTAAATTTGTTACAGACATGTTATTGTAAATTTATTTGGACAATTGTAAATGTAAGTTACTTGTAAGTATAATGTAACTTGACAAAAAGACAACTCTGCATGATTAATACATAAAACCAATAGAAAACCCAGACTCAGAACAACAATTTGTGGATTATACATTGTTGTTCCATGTAGGATTTTAACCCACAATACTTGGAACAAAAGGAAGCACAATGACAACTGCTGAAACAACTAGTTCAATCTGCAGAAAAAATTGGTTCACGCAAAAGGAAATTAAAATCAAAATACTGCTTGACGCAGCTAGTTCTATTATAAAACATTTGTTTTATAATGTCATTGTCTTTAATTCCAGCAAACACAATATTAGCGAGAGCAGAGGAAGACGAGCTGGACGATGTGGTGGATATTGAAGGTGAAGACAGTCAGGTGGTTGGTGAAGATGCATTAGATGACGATGAGTCTGTGGTGAAGTCATCACAAGACGTTGATACTACAATCCTGTTCACCAAGCCTGTGACTAACTATGGAGATACTGCTTTTGGTGAGTACGCTTTAAACATACATTTAGTGTCTTCAAAGCATGTTTTTTTCCATTGCTGAATAAAAGCCCTGCACCAAGAAGTGGTAATGGAAACCTGCCTTGTTTATTTAGTGAGCTTTCGTCATTGTCGCTTTCTTAATGCTCCTTGGGGAAGGCCTACATTCAGCCAAGTGACGGCAGAAAAGTTTTTAAGTAATAGAATATCTCAAAAGCTGAAGAGTTTGTTTGTTTGCTTGAACGTGATAATCTCAGGAACGACTTTTCCGATTTGAAAAATACTCTCAGTGTTAGATAGACCATTTATAGAGGAAGGCTACAGGCTATAAACCATCAGACTAAGACCAATAGGAACAAAGCACAAATGAAGAATGTTTCAAAAACGTGGGAAAATCAGGAATATGCATAAAGTTTTTATTTGCCTCAAATATTTTTTTATAGATTTTTTATTGTCTTTACATTATACTTAAAAGGTATTTTTTTTTAGTGGTTATTTAAACCCGTAAATTATTAAATAAAAAATGAAAATTAAGGGAGGGAAATTCAAATTGACAAAACGCATACTATTGGTCGAAACGAAATGTGACATCGATTGTCACTTCATTGAAATTATCAGAGTCGAAATTTAAACTGTGTTAGTAGTTTGTGAGAAAATACCTTCTATGATTTTTATAGCAATTAAAACTGTAAATAAGTATTATGTAATTAGAACACTGAACAGTAAACACACACAAAATGACAATGACGTCATTGTCTGTGACGAAAGCGCGCGCAAAATGGCGGCGTTTGAAAAAACTCGTTTGACTATTTTCAAGCGTATATATATTTTTTCTATGTTATAGAGACGTAAATGATCAGATTAAGAAATAAAAAAAACATGCATATCCCCTATTTTTGTTTTTTTTTTATGGAATAAGTTAGGCAAACGTTAGTAGGCAGGAAGTTCTTGAAACGATCGCAGGTTTCCAGTTACTTTCTGGCTGACGTAAGTAATTTGAGCTCGCCAATCAAAGGTCGAATCGATGAGTAAGCCCAGATTTTTGACTTCGGGCCTAAACGGAATAACTGAACCATTAAACAGCAGACGTATCGCCTGATGGTAAGCGATCACCGCCGAGCATGGACACCCGCAACACCAGAGGCCTCACAAGTGCGTTGCCAACCTTAGGGAATGGGAAGGGGGATAAGGGGAAGGGTTGGATTATGGGCCTCCGGTATCCTCACTCACTCGGTGAAACACAGCGCAAGCGCTGTTTCACACCGGTTTTCTGTGAGTCCGTGGTATCACTCCGGTCGAGCCGGCCCATGTATGCCGAAGCGTGGCTCTCCCACGGATGTAATTATTACGCTGCGTACAATAGGAGACGTAAACGTAGCTTTTATAAAATGAGATCATAGATTTTAAAACTCTTAGATTTATACATTCCTGATAGTGTAATAACGTACATAAAGAGATATTATGTATCTTTAGTTTGCCTTATGTTTCAAGCCTGTTGTAGTGTCAGTAAAATTACTAAGGAATATGTTTTATACACTTACAATAAAAAAAACTGTTAAGAAGATAAAGATCATTTATTTAAATTTTCGTTTTGAATCTGAGGAGACGTTAAATAAGTTAAGCAACCGTTACACACATATATTCAATGTTTTCATTTATATTGCTGTTAAAATCGCGAAATCTAAATTTTAGGAGTTTATTCTTTCCACAGACCTTCAAGCTGGTTTCCCTGTGGAATTCTTTGTCGGTTTCACCAACAAAGGAGCTGAGGATTACTTAGTAGAATCTATGGAAGCCTCATTCCGATATCCCATGGACTACACATACTACATCCAGAACTTCACCGCATTGCCTTACAACAAAGAAGTGAAACCCAAACAGGAAGCCACCTTTGCATACTCATTCATCCCCAATGAAGGATTTGCTGGCAGACCTTTTGGATTGAACATTCAACTTAACTACAGGGACGCCAGTGGCAATTCTTATCAAGTAAGTAAATCTTACTAAGTTATTTGTATTTCGGCGAATTTTGTATGCTCTTCTCATCTACAGATGTTGGCTCTGAAAACGCACCTACTAGTAACTATATACTTATAGGAATGTCAGTCTGTATGAGAACAAAGCAAGAACGCCAAATATACTGGTAAAAATTCGTTCAGTATGCAGTTTCTATCTACTTTTGATCTCATAAACATCACAAAATATATTCTCGACTAAGAGACTTGCAGAACAGGCTTCAAAATATTAATTCAAGTTAAGCTCACAATACTATAAAATCACAAAACAGTCAACATTACGGTTACACCTTTCATGACACTTGTAAGATCTAGTCTAGAGTGAATTGGAATAGAATTTTTAACAAAATTTATTTCGACAATTTACTTTTGGCCTTAAAATTCCTACAGTTTTAAGGTAGGTATGTAATATATAGGACAGGATTGCGGCAATTCTCCTACATGGACGTAATTCTACTCTAGGAATGGTGGTTTTGTTTTCATTTTCTTGCTGTCTATAGAATATCTTCTGAAAGTGAAGGAGTAACGACTTAATAAAGAGCCCTTTAGTCAATTATTGTCTCGTCATCATCAGACTATCGCAGTCCACTGCTGGGCAACAGGTCTCTCCTATTGCACGTCAATTGTGTTTCATCTATGTGCATGCATCATATATGAGTATATAAACAATCACGACTTTCGTTCGGCATCCTAATTCAATCCAAATTAATAACATATTATAAATTTAAAAGGTTTTTACGCTTTCACGACTAAACTGCTGCACCTATTACAATGAAATTTGTCCTGGACATACTTTGATTCTTCAAGAATAACGTAGGCTACTCTTTAGCGTAGCCTACGTTATAGCGTAACCGCCATACACGCGGTCCAAAGCTAGTGATTGAATAAATGATGAGAAATATGTATATAACACTGAAATTGTTCATCTCCAGGAGGCCGTATACAACCAGACAGTGAACATAGTGGAGGTGTCAGAAGGTCTGGACGGTGAGACGTTCTTCTTGTACGTGTTCCTGGGCGCGGCTGTGGTCCTGGCGCTGGTGCTGGGCCAGCAGGCTCTGGCCACGTTGGCGCGTCGGCGCTCTCCCCGCGCCGCTCCCCGCCCGCTGGAACGGGGCACGGCTACTGATGTAGACTACGACTGGCTACCCAAGGAAGTCGTTAACCAGCTCAGTGAGTACTCTTGACTTTCATCACTTCTTCTTCTCACTCGGTTCACTCTTGGCAGAGCAGTCGTCACGTAGAGTTGTCTACACTGGTGGTAGAGGCAGACAAAGCCCCTCATACAATTTTCCGCTATCTCACCCAGACTGTCAGACTGTCGGCTGCAGTCAGACACGCGGCTTCCGATTGTAGATTTAACTTTCATCACTCTTAGTATTTAATGTTGTTTCCGGTCAGAATGTCAAACAAGATATTCTGACCTTAAATGTACTGATTTCAATTTCCACCCAAGACTCCAAGCAACTTTAGCATGGGTCTTGGATTCCGCTCATGCTTTCTATTAGTCAGAGTTTGGCAGACACATATAAGAAAAATAAAATTTGATAAATATGCTCATTTCTTCTGTTTGGGTGTAATTTACCTATAACTAGCCACACCCATATTAGCTTTGCGCGGAAATCTTTAAAATTGACAAATTTTTTTTCTTTTATACCTACATGTATTATGCATATAACATTTACTTTTGAATCACTCCTTCCGATGGTGAAAATCGCATTAAAATCATTTGCATAGTTTGAAAACTCTCTGCATACAAGTATGGGTGGTACTTCTGGTAATGAAAATTTGAACGAATATAGATTACGAATTTTGTCACAGTTAAGTCTTTTATATCTTGTTGTTGTTGTATTATTCAAAATTCCATGATTCCATTGTAATAAAAGATAATATGATCTAAATAGTTTTATTTCAAAGAACAGAAAACTTACTCATATTACAAAGTTAAGCATAGACTAACTTATACTCACAGATACATTAAAATACCATAGAGTAATGTTAACATCACAACATACCTCTTTCAAAATAACTCATAATTTCTCTCTTTCTTTACAGAAAAATCCCCCAAATCGCCTAAACAGTCTCCTCGCCTGAGGAAAGCAAAGAGGTCCGTCGGAGACGATTAACTCGACCTTCGGGGAGTCTCAGAGTACACGGAGCATAGCGTGGGGTGCTGATCGATCTCCCGCGATATGATTAAAATAAAAATAGATCCCATCTAACACAACAAACAAATGTTTCATAAATAATTTAGTAAGTTATAGTGAGGAGACTATTTTTATTTTAGTCGATTTTTTATACAGACTTTGTGGTTTGTAGTTACTAAGTTGAGTGTTTAGTGAGTGTAAATTATGGAACAAACTGTGTGGGAGCTTTTTAACAACGTGAGCGTAATGAAAATTATTTTATTTAATAAAAACGTTACATTTAAGTTTGTGTTTGTTTTTTATTTCGATGAATAGAGAAAATTGTGGCTAATGCAGAAGAATCTGTACAGGCTTGCCCACCATTCAAGTTAAAAGTTTAAATGTGTCGATGTGTAGTTATTTAGGTAGGTCCATACATAAAAAAAGTCAATATATACTGTACAAGTGGCTGTCACCGTACCCAAAAACTAATTTACCAATATGTGACGATAGTTTGTAGTGTTCTCTCGAAAAACTTCCAAGAACACACAAAATGAAACTTTTTCATTTGACCCGCATTCCATTTAAATTGGTTTATTTAAGAAGTGTGCAAATTGTAAAACAACATTGGCAGGGGATGTTTTGTTATGGTTGATCGATGTAAAGTACCTCAGTAGGTGCAAAGATTGGAAATTCAATCATACCTAGTATCTATTCCATCAAATTATCAGAAAATATGAACACATCCTTACTTTTTTTTTTACATACAACGCCATCTAGCTTCAAAGTAAAGCGTGGTAAACTAGGTTGACTGAAATAATACCCTTGTTTTCAAACATATATNTACATAGAAAACACCCAAACTATGAAACCAATATTTGCAAATCATAAAAACATTTCAGACTGCCTCAGTGGCGCAGTGGTAGCGTACGCGACTGTATGATCTGCAAATATTTGTTTCGGAGTTTGGGTGTTTTCTATGTATAACATGTATGTATTTACAAAAAAAAAAGTATTTATGTATTCATATCAGTTGTCTAGTACCCATAATACAAGCTCCGCTTAGTTTGGGACTAGATGGCGTTGTGTATTAGATGTCCGAAATATTTATTATTTATTATTATTTGGTCTGACCCGGCAGTTGAACCCGAGATCTGATGCACAAAAGTCGCTTGCGCCACTACTGCGCCAACGATTCAGTCATATAATTGTAGGTACAAGTTATCTATACAAATAAATAAAATTGGAGTGTCTGTTTGCTCTATTAAAATAACCGCTTTTTACTAAATGCATATGTATGTGTACATAGTACATATACCAAAAATTTTTTTTTTCAATTTAAACCTGTCTCTTTATTCCGGTTAATCTCAGAATTGACTGCACCGATTTTGACGATTTCAATGGCAGATAGTTAATTGTATAAAGAGTAACTTGGTCTACTTTTTAAGACTAGCTGTGCACCATGCTACCCGCGGCTGTTGTTGTACGGCGGGTAACACCGCGGGGCTCAGCTAGTAATAAATAAATATAGAGCATTTGATAAAGTTATTATAAACATAATCTTTATCTATGGGTATAAATAATTAAAATTGAAGTGTCTGTTTGTAATTTTAAAATAAAAATTTTCACTGAATGCGTATGAAAGACTATACGGTAATTTAAGTCAATTTTACTTATTTTTGTGCCGGTTCCGGCTAATCTCTATAACGGCCAGACCGATTTAGACGGGACTTTCACTGGTATATAGCTGGTATTAGAAGGGGTAACTTGGCCACTTTTATTTTAGAAATCAGCAGCAGTGGCACCCACTGTTATTGTTGTACTTATACTACAATCAAAGGTAACACCGTGGGGCTCTGTTAGTATACACGTAGTTATCTGTGTTATGCTGTCATGCTCTTGCGTAACGTGTAGGTACTTATGATGACGTCACTACCTAGAGTTTAATCTTAAACGCTTTGTTTTAAAGTTTTAATTTAGTTTAGTGATATTTATTTCTGTATGTAGGCTACTAAGTCTTAAAAAAAACGTACCTAACTCTTTCCAGTTATTTTTAAAGTCGATTATTATCGACTACCATGATTCTAATTATTATTAGAATCATGGTAGATTAGATAATACATTTTATTTATTTTATAATTTCTTTGTTGTACTCCACAATGTTATAAATAGTCTTAAATGTTAGGTAGGTAGATATGGTATGGTACCTAATTTGGCTCAAAAATGACAAAATCAAACTATGCCACCACCATCACTGCGCACTCGACTGGGATTCCACCCTGCATATGCTCCACGTGGACATTCGAATGGTTCCTGGTTGTTTGAATTGAACGAGATCTGCCCCGACAGCAAATATCACAACTATGCTGGTGGCTACTCTTTCTATGTAGCTGTATTGCTTTAGAAACTTGATACCAGAGAGGAAGGGCCCCTTGTAGTAGTATACTGTAATATAAAAGTAGCGTAATAGAGGTAAGGTGCGGCCTAAATGCATTAAGACGAAATCAAGCGTTATTGAGGAGACTACAGGGAGGGGATTTCAGTTGAATCGAAAAGAAAGAAAGAAAAATAAATTATTTTAACATACTTAGGACAACACACAATTAGGAGAATAGATCACAGGCAATAGCAATGCCCTCTGCAATGTCAGGAAAGTGTCATATCTCAGGATTTTGCTGCAGCGCTGATATAACGGTAAGTAAGACCCGCGCCCGGTGTCGTCGATCAATCCAAGTATATAATAAAGGTTAGATATATTATATTTAACAGCAACTACTATAGAGAGATAGAGATTTGGGAAGTAAAAAAAAACACTTGAACCCCTACTCGGACATCCGTTGGCATGAGCCTTTTTTTTGAATATCGGTCTGTGTGCAGACCGATTTTAACGGACGGAGCTAAACAACAATATACTTTAAAAAAACAATGCTTGACGTGATTGAAAATAAAGTGTGTTGTGGACGCGCCCCACACTAGTTATTTGTGTAGATTTATTCACACGAGGTCATAGGTTACTGTATGTAATAAAGAAAACGTCAGTGTTTGAAAACTGCAGCAGTCCACTATTTATCGTTCAACGCGATGGCGGATAGAGGTACTTATCTAATAAATTATTCTATTAAAAGTAATCATTAAATTGTAATTTGCTCAATCAATGGTAAAATCCGTTTTGACGTTTATTTGTTTACTCATCTTTTTAACATGCTTTTATTATCTTCATCTGTATGTTTGTCTAGAAACCGACTTTTAAATATATGTTTATACACTATAGTACTTCTTCAGGCGGAGATAAGTCTTCTCCGTTACCCGCCCCAAACTCAGCCGTTCGCAGATATACTTCGATGAGCACTTGCGCCTTCAATTCCCACGAAACTGTTCCAACTAACGCCCATATCGCGCCGCCTCTGCAGACGTGGCGCGGTAACCGCGTACGGTTCTAACCGTCAATATCAATAATAGGATATTGGTGGATAAAGGATATAGAGTAACCGGAGAGGCCGGACAACGGACGGTATAGTTGGGACGCTAGCTCCACTTAAATCGGACAAAAATTGCCCAAGGACAAAAGCTGTCGGAAGTGCTCGTCGAAGAGCAGTCTTCCGTCAAGAACTAGGCCAGATACTCCATACTTGAATTTTAATGTCTTTTGACATTTGTAAACATGTTATTGCTATTTAGATAATGGCTTCTAATTAAGAGTTATTTCTTTGCCAAGGTTCTGAATAGCGGTCGTCACAAGAATGCGGTGATAACGATTCATTGTTTATCGTTACCGCTTATTCAAGATCACAGATAGATATATAAATACCTATATACCCACATACATATACCCCTTTCTAAGGAGAGGTTTATGTACAGAAGTGGTAAATACTATTTTACAATTACAACCGTGTAACAGCACATTTCGTTTTCAGTTTTCCTTTTTTGCTCAAAGAGTTTCGTCAAGCGCTGCTTAACTAGCAATGCCAGGCAGGCCAGCACTATTGTTCCTGGCAAATATAAGGTAAAATGTCTATTACACTTTTCAATCTTATAAATACTGGTTTCTCACACAGTCTGGACTGATGGATAAGACGAACGGATAAGATAGAACTGTATTTGATCTTAATAAAAGACGCAAGGATTGTACCTTGTTATATATTTTTGAAGAACATACTTTCTAAAAAAATATTCGCGCAGTATCCAGCGGTTAATATTAGGTAAATAATTTATATTACTTTTATAAATAACCAACGTTCCATGTGTGTCATTTACCTGTAGGTAAATGTACTGAAAAGAGACGTACTTAGATGAAGTTGCATGAGACACCTAGTAGCCTATATTTTAAAGGTACTGTTTGTTAACTTTGTTAATTGTTTCAAATCATTATTATTCTGTTCCTGTGATGATTGATCGAAGGCCTTTGAATTAATTATTATTCTTACAGGGTCCGTCGTACGAAAAGACCGAACAGCTAAAGGCAGAACACTTTCCGCCAGTTGTGGCCAATATGTATAAACGCCCTCTACTAATACACCAAGGTCACATGCAATGGTTATACGACTACGAGAATAAGAGGTACCTGGATTTATTCGCGGGAATCGTCACAGTGTCTGTCGGCCATTGTCACCCGTAAGTACGATTTAATTGAGTTCCAAAAGGGTTTAAAAAAGATTAAGTTATGGTAATAGTCAAAAAATTTCGGAGAACCTTAAATTGTCAGTTGCCAAAATTCAAATTATTCAAATATATATTCACACCAGAAATTCGAGAATGGTTACTGGTCATTGTCGGTAAAATGTGTTTCTATGGTTGACCACAGAACAAATGTTTGAGAAAAATCGTGATTTTTGATGTCCAAGTATTTGTTTTAAACAAATAAAACTATACAAATTGATAAAATAAGATTATATAGGTATTTCATAAGAGGAAACTACGTTGACAATTTACAGTTGGTTGTTTTTAAACTTTACTAAAAAAACAAATCCTTGCATTTTGATGTTCTCCTTGACGCGGCGGCCAGTATCAACGGAGACCATCCGACTACGCAGAAGATATTATAGTGCACAAGCGTGTGCGTAAACACAGGTGCACTCTCTGCTCCTATTAATACGAACGAAACGATTCAAACCCGAAACCTCTCGATCAGCAGTCGCATGCACTAACCGCTAGACCAACGAGACAGCCAAATTGAAGTTTACGAAAATTATTCTATCATTTAACAATTAATAGGTACTATTAACTATTATTATTTAGAGCCAAGTAGGTACCTATCTGCCTGAATATAACTTTACATATAACGAATTATTCACATAGAAATAATCTAAAAGTATAATGTTATACTTGATTAATGTGATAAACTAAAGCAACACTTCATGCGATTACATTGTTACTCGATTGAGTACTTAAAGTTTATTTATGTGTATTAAACTATTCTTCTTTTTCTTTTTGTAATGAAATGGCAACCAGCTAATCAGCTACTTTTGCCAATGTCAAGTGTTTAAAGTCTTCAAATCTTAAGTCTTCAAGTCTTCGTCGTGATGAAAATAATGATAAAAAATATAAGAACGTGGATGAGATGAAATGGTGACCGTCTTTCGAAAAAACAAATATGCAAAAATCTTAAAAACTGCATCAGAACCACGACGCATTTACCGTAGCTTCTTTGTCAACTCCGTTCCATTTTACGAAGTCACTCTGACAGTTTTCTAATAGCAAGATACCAAAATTATATTTTTAGAGGACTCAACGTTTGTATTCTGAGAACTTATCTGGTATTTATACATTACAGCAAAGTTGTAGGAGCTTTACAGAATCAAATTAATACATTATGGCATACGACGGCCATTTATAAGCATCCCAGAATATACGAGTATATCGAGAAATTAGTATCCAAATTCCCCGGTGATTTAAAGGTAAGTGACCTCCAAGTTACGCAATTGCTCGCCAATTATCATCCAAGCGTGACAACACTGCGCTCTGTTAAAATTTACTACTAATAATTTCTATTACTATTCATAGTAAACATTGAAGTTTAATTTCCTCGTTATTAATTAACTTAAAAAATAGTAGATTCTTAATTCGACTGTATTTTTTTAGGTTGAAAGCTGGTGTTTCCCGTGACCTGAGGTCCCATTTTAATTTGATCCAGTTCTTGAAGCCATTTTTTTGTTAAATTTTTAATTGTTATATGTTTAGTATAAAGTCGAGTAGAAAGAGGATATGATATAAAATAAATTAGTTTTTTCTCAACGCTAATACTTTTGAACAAGAATAATCATATAAAGACTCGAAGACTGCAAGATGGCTTAGTGTTAACCACTGTGGCTATCGCCATGCCGTTTTTTACTGGGTTGATTGTGTGTTAGTGTGTGTGTGTGTGTGTGCGCGGGGGTTCAAACTCCACACGTGATAAGACTTTGTGTGATACACAAAGTGTCGTTTTGAGTCTTGGTGTTCCTTGCGTCTGTTTCATATTTATTTGCAAAGTCTGCTATTCTTCATAAGGAGGTTTTCTCTTTGAAAAGGAAATAATTTTTATCCGATTGTACCTGAACTCTGTTATTTGCTCATTATTTCCAGGTGGTTTACTTAGTCAATAGTGGTTCAGAAGCTAACGACTTGGCAATTCTGTTAGCAAAAGCGTATACAGGCAACAATGACATCATATCTCTGCAGAGCAGTTATCACGGCTATTCTACTGGGCTCATGGGGCTGACTGCTACGCAGAGCTATAGGATGCCCGTACCCGTCCCCCCTGGCTTCTATCATGTAAGTCTTGGTAGGCAACTTTCTCATATGTAAACTTATGTGCAAACTTGCATTTAAGTTATCTATGATTAGTTGACTAATTAGGGCGGAAATACAATAAAAATCAAACCTACAAATCTATTGTATGCTTTACTTTAAAGCGTTAAAACATTACGCTGGCAATGTTGAATCAACATCATTTAAAAAAAAACTTTGGTTTTTACTGATGATAAAAGCTCGGTTCCCACTGACACTGCATTTTCTTCTATACGCTGGGACGTAGGTGGGAAAAATATCCCGTACTTATAGCGAATAAATAGACAATGACCAGGCAACTTTAGAATGGATCTATTTCCATTTCCATCCCTTCCCTGTTCAAAACACTGATTAAAAAAGAAAAATCATTTCTTTATTGTGTCCATTTTTTTAAATCAATATAAAATAAGGTTTCAATTTACAGACTCCATTACCAGATCCGCTCAGAGGATATTGGGGTGGTGTGCGAGATTCTATTTCTCAGGTACCAGGAGCTTCTAGCAGTTCTGGCCAAGATTGTGATTCAGCAGACAAGTATATTCACCAACTTAATGAGGTAAAGTACTCCTATTTATTGACACACACGCCCGCTCTACTTGACGGAGTAGGACTTATATTTTATTGCACAAAATAATAGATACCGTGGGAGAGCCTCGCTTCGGCATGAATGGGCCGGCTCGACCGGAGTGATACCACGGCCTCACAGAAAACCGGTGTGAAACAGCGCTTACGCTTCATCGAGTGAGTGAGGATACTGGAGGCCCATACCCCAATCCAACGCCCCCTATCCCCCTCACCATCCGCCATAGTGTGAGTCACCATGCTGCATTGTTCTTTTTCGCATTGCGGATGGTTATCACTCTTGGATTCTGCTCATGCTTTCCATCAGGCAGGGCAGAGTCATTTTGGCAGCTTAAATATTAAAAAATTTAATTTCAGATTTTTTTGAGAAAGAAATTTGTGTTTTGGCAACTATATATTTGTCGGCAAATTGCAACCACTTTCCGTATACATTTAAACCATATATTTATATTTGTGATAGATAGTAGTTCTTACTGCTTAAATTTATTTTTAGTGACTCCTCAAATTTCGATTCTTATAATTTATCGATATATATATATATATATATATATATATATATATATATATTACGTTACTTTTCTAAAACTTGAGGGTAACAACCTACCTACTACAACTGCTACCAAGGTAAAACTAAAGGTGCAAACACATTTAAGAACAATGTTTTTTGTTCATTCAAATTATAATACATTGACGTACTACAGGTTCTAGAAACTTCCATCCCAGCGGGACGTCTAGCAGCAATGTTCGCAGAGTCAATTCAAGGAGTGAATGGAACTGTCCAATTTCCTAAGGGGTACATAAAAAAGGCTCAACAGTTGGTTAAAAAGCACGGTGGATTATTTGTTTCGGATGAAGTGAGTTAATCACCATTTAAAATATCAGTTACTCTCTCTGTCTTGTCACTGTCTCTGGCTTGTCACGATACGATCATCCGCCATTTCTAAAGGTTTTGCGCCCTGCTAGCGAGGACTCTGATTTTATAGTCTTTTATCATTTGTATTAAAGAAAAAGCGGGATATTATTAATAAGATAAAAAAAGTTACGAACATTTCTATAGAATGGCAAAAAAATATCATTGCGATTATCGATGCGATATCGAATTTCAGGTACAATCCGGCTTTGGACGAACAGGAGACCACTTCTGGGGCTTCCAGGGGCACGGAATAATTCCAGATATAGTGACAATGGCCAAGGGTATTGGTAATGGCTTCCCCATGGCTGCCGTGGTCACTACCAAAGAAATAGCTGCTGCCCACGCTAAAGCAGTTTATTTCAACACTTTTGGAGGAAACCCAATGGCGTCAGCAGTTGGATCGGCAGTTCTAGACGTAAATATACGTTTCACAATTTAGTCGTTTGACCTTTGCATTTTGGAGAGGAACCACCAATTAAAATTTTTTGGACATATTACTTTTTTCTTTCAATTACACTGACTAGTGTAACTGAATAAAAAATGCTTTTACAGATATTTAAACAATTTAGTCATTTATTGACTATTTTTTAATACTTAACATCTCTTTGCTTCGTTTTCAAGAACTTAATACACATATTCAATCCGCCAGGTTATTGAAGAAGAACAATTACAAAATAACTGTAAACAAGTTGGGGCCTACTTCATTGAACAATTGCAACAACTGCAGAAACATCATCCTATTATAGGCGACGTCAGGGGAAAGGGCTTAATGTTGGGTGTAGAGCTCGTCGTACCAGGAACGAAAACAGCTTTGCCTGCTGCTGATGTAGCCGATATACTTGAAATAACAAAAGATAATGGTGTTTTATTTGGACGGGGAGGAAGATGGGCTAATGTAAGAATGCTGCTGTTTCTAAAGTGATTTATTAGCGTTAAATATAAGTTGGTGGTTATGCGTCTATACTTACGTATCAGGAGCTACTGCAGTATTGAACTCAGATGTACTTATAATCAATCAACTTCAATTTGATAACCTATTTGAAACTGTTAACCCCTGCCCTCCTCTGATGAGGGATTAAGGGGTCACTAATACATAATCTCATTTTAATACTCGCTCTTTATATGTGTAGCCATAAAATCTAACAATAACAATACTTAAAGTTGTAAACTGGAGCTGTTAACTGTTTTTTACTGTTGTATAAAGGGCCATTATCGGATCTGAAATGGATAGAAATCCGAAGTACAACTTTATATCTATAATTATATGTAAAATATAATATTTTTACAGGTACTAAGGATAAAACCTCCTATGTGCATCAACAAGGAGAACGTCGATTTCAGCATAGATGTAATAGATAAAGCAATAAAACAACATTTATCTGGAAAAGCTAAATAGCATATCAGAGTGTTGTAAATATGATATAAAATGTGAAAATAAATAAACTTAATATTTTTGTATTTTTATTATATCAATTCATATAACAAAATTGTAACTAGTGACTGTACATGGAAGATATACAAGAAAAACTATTTTAGCGATGCTTTATAATCTCTGTATGTCGATTCCCGTTGTTGTCTGTACCACCATGCTCGCTAATCTGAGAAACAATTTAACCGATTTACGAATATGTTGTGGTTTATACTGAAATTTATATTGATTGTTAAATGTTATTATGACAACAATTCAAAAATTTTCTGTGTAGAGCTTATTTTGTGTTTTTGTTTTCTTCTTCGTTTGATGATATGGCAATCAGCCGGATCAGCTATTTCTGCCAATGTCAAGTATTTCAAGTCTTCAATTCTAAGTCTTCGAGTCTTCAAGTCTTCGTCGTGATGGAATTAATGATAAAAAATATAAAAAATGTGGGTGACATGAAATGGGGACCGTCTTTCGCAAAAACAAAAAACGATCTCCCCTTGTGTTTTTGTTTTTTTTGCGATTTTTTTAACATTGTGTTGTTGTCAAGATAGGATGACAACATCAATGATAAAAGTTCTGTCTGTTCTGTCATTTCTGACAAATTCTCTCGTTCTGTCTCGCTAGGAGTATATGTGTTGTGTGTTCTGTCTGCTGTATGAAAACCTACGAAACGAAACGAATGTGTATCGAATTGCGCCGGTTCGTAAGATTGATACATTTTTAAATAAGCATTATGCAACAATAATATAAAGTTTTATATGTATCTAAGAGGATACTTAAAGTGAGCGCATTATGTTATATTTATTCTGTTAGAAATTATAATTAGTTCATTCAAAGGGTGAAAATAAAATAATTTGAAAATAATGGTTTTCAAATGCCAGGAAGATAGCTTCTTAAAGGAGGTAAGGATTAATTTAACAAGTAATTTATATTGCACTTAAAAACCTTACAAATAAATTATTAATTCTATTCATTACTGTTTTTAAGATGTATCTAAATATACATAAATTGTATGTGAAAACAAATAATAATGTACATTTTGAGACATTTATTATTGATGTGGTACCTATATCATATACTATCAGAATTTTCTCTTTTCTAACTAAGGTCTCAAGGCGAAGTCTTAGGAGACTTGCTGGGATAGTGCAGGAGAATAACATATATACAATTGTATATTTATATTGATAACATTGGATTAACTTGTATTAAATAATCGGTATGAATAAATCTTATATGACTGTCGTAATGTGTATGTACTCTATACAAATAAATGAAATTGTAGTGTCTGTTTGTAACTTGCAAGTCAAGTTTTTCACTAAATGTATATGAAATTTTAATCTAAATCAAAAAATATATTTTGAAATTTCTGTGTTAGCCTGTTTGTTCGTAAAAATCTCTGTAATGGCTGGACTGATTTTGATGAGACTTTCACTGGCAGATAGCTGATGGTATAAGGAGTATCATAGGCTACTTTTATAATTTATTAGGCATTACTCACAGTGTACAGGTACAACTAAAACTATGAGTAACACCACTTGGGGCACTCTTAGGCATTATTTTATTTTTTATTTTTTTATTTTACATTTTTTTGGAATACCAACAGCATATAAATACACTTTCTAGATCTTAAAATTAATAACTACACAGCTAGCTAAAGGCATTCGCAAATAGGTTTCAAACATGAAGAAATACATAAAAGAGAAAATATAAACAAGATAAATGTTACAAAATTAAAAGATACAAACACCAATGATTATGTTCTAGGGGTTTATCGTATCCGCATCGGAGCCCAAAAAATCTGAGGTGTATATTTTTTTCACCTGCGATGGCCTTGATCCGAATATGTCAAACCCGTCATTCTTTTTACTTAAGACTGGTTTTAAAATAAATATGAAATTTTATTTGTTCCTGTTGACAGTTCTCTTCAAAAGTGGTTAAGTGTGAGCAGACAAAAGAACCGATTGTTGAATATGGAAAGACATCAAAATTTGAAGGATATCAGGTCACTTTAGAGAACACAATACTGTTTCCTGCAGGGGGTGGCCAGGTAATTCTATATTTTACCATCATAGTAATCTCAGCCAAAAGATGCCTGCTGCTGGTCATAGGCATCTCCCAAGGCTCTTATCAAGAACCGGTCCTTTGCTGCCTGCCATGAATACAGAGTGTCACCCTGTTCATGATGTTATGAATATGGAGTGTCACCCTGTTCATGATGTTATGAATACAGAGTGTCACCCTGTTCATGATGTTATGAATATGGAGTGTCACCCTGTTCATGATGTTATGAATACAGAGTGTAACCCTGTTCATGATGTTATGAATATGGAGTGTCACCCTGTTCATGATGTTATGAATACGGAGTGTCACCCTGTTCATGATGTTATGAATACAGAGTGTCACCCTGTTCATGATGTTATGAATACAGAGTGTCACCCTGATCATGATGTTATGAATACAGAGTGTCACCCTGTTCATGTTGTTATGAATATGGAGTGTCACCACCCTACTCATGCAGGGTGTCGTATTATGGGTCAGCGTTGAAGGATTAAAGAGACTAATTTAGTATAAAATAATATTAAACCGAATACCATTAACTAAAATTTATCAACCGATTTAAAAAAATGGGGGGTTCTCAATTCGCCTGTCTATTTTTTACATTAGTCCCGACTGCCTCGTTGGTGTAGTAGTTAGCGTAAGCGACTGCATATCAATAGGTCTCGTGTTCGATTCCCGGGTCTGATTGCTGTTGAGGTTTTCTTACAAGAAATTCTTAATAGCAGCCTGGAGTGTGGAAGATGGCGGTGTTTGTCGCCCGTGACTTGGAGAGCACGTTAAGCCGTCGGTCCCAGTTGTGAACAACTATGGCAATCGTTATTGGGAAGTCAGTTCCTTCAAATATACTGACAACTAGTTCAACCTTCAAATTCAGTTCACCCTTAGGGCTACGGAGGTCTGATGCCAGTCGCTCGGTGTAAAAACTGATATTCAGATAAAACCGGTTAAACTAGTCGCCGACCCCAAATAATCTTGGGAATAATAAAGGCTAGGAAGATGATTTGATTTACAGCCCCATGATACTGGCTATTTAAACAATGTTGAAGTGGTTCAAGTTCTCCGTAAAGGAGATGAGGCGCTCCATTTTACTAAGGAGCCCATTGAAGTGGGCACTATTGTAGAACAAAAAGTCAACTGGGAGAGACGATTTGATCACATGCAGCAGCATTCAGGTATTAAAGACATAACTCACCAGCATCATTTCTTCTTCTTATCTAAGTTTTCTTTGGCTTAGAAGCACAAAAAAAAAACAATTTTTGTTTTAAAACCGGAGCTACATCAAAATTTATTAAAAATAACCTGTGTCACCCTGGATATTATTACGAATCGCTTAAGAGGTTAGATTCTATGGTGGAACAGACATGCACACATAGACCGCCACAAATATTAGCCTTCTTTCCTCTAAAAGTACTTCCAAGAAGTGATATATAATACGACTATGTTTCTTTGTTTGATAGATTACTTGAATAAGAATATTCTTAACTGTTCTGGCATTTAATTTAAAGGACTTCTTTAATAATTAAATTATTTTTTGGAAAGATATATTTAAAAATCATTACCTATTAATTGGTAGCCTATGTGCATTGCCACCATACATGGTTCACTATGACAGGTACATTATAGTTATGTGGTATACAAGCTAAAATTACAAATTTAAAAACCGCACTACGCAAGCACTTAATCGAGTAACCATATGCCAAAAATTCCTTACATCATTTTGGCAAAGAGCTGATACTCCTGCACTGCTCGACCGATATTAACAAAACATGGGTCCAACCGTTTGAGAGCTACGATGCAACAGACAGACACTCACACACAGACAGACATCGATGTCAAACTTATAAGGCCCACTTTTTGCGTCGGGGGTTAAAAGTACAATTGTTTGAACATTTCCTCTTCATAGGGCAGCACTTGCTATCAGCATTATTAGATAAAGAGAATATTTCCACCTCAAGTTGGTGGCTTGGTGCAGACGAGAGCTACGTAGAACTGGATTCCACAAAGGTCACAAACGAAATCATAATAGCCATAGGAGATAAATGCAATGAGCTAATCAGGGCAGCTGTACCAGTTAATGTAAAATTCTGCAAGAGTAATGACCCTGAGCTGAATGAAGCTCACACCCGGGGTCTGCCGAAAGACTGCATGGAAACAATAAGAATCATATGTATTGGAAATATTGATGAAAACATGTGTTGTGGCACCCATGTTTCTAACTTAAGGTGAGTGTCGTTCGAAATTAGTCTCTATGGCATATTGTGTATGCATCTAAATCCCTTATCTAAGAACCCTAACCAGACTCAAGTACTTAGTACAGAAGTTCCACTTAGTAAAACTATTTACATAAAAAACTTCTCTAGCCAAGTTGCAATAAAGTGCAAATTAGGTTGTAAAACATTATCATATATGTAGCCAAATTCACTTAGAAATTTCTTTCTATTACGTAACTTGCTGAGTAGGTACTTTGCGAAGGCGTTCTTTAAAACACGTCAAATGTCAAAGTGAACTTTATTTCAAAGACATTAAACTCTGTTTTGAAACCAATAAAATCTTTCTATTTCCTACCGGGTAGTTCTGCGAATCGGCCATCATCTATTTTTCATACCTCCAAAAGATAAAGGTAACCCACCACTCAATATTTCATTGACATTTATTTTTAAATATGGCAAAACTAGTATATATAGTAACTATAAAAAAACTTAATATAATGTAATAATAATTCTTTCACAGAAGATACAAAGCTCATAATTTCTGATTTAATTCCAGCCAACTACAAGTGATTAAGTTGATTGGAGCTGAACCTGGTAAAAAAGGCAAAACGAACCTTAAGTTTTTGGTGGGGAACAGAGTGACAAAGATAATGCAACAAATGTTGGACAGGGAGAAAGCTTTAACTGGACTCCTTAAGTAAGAGAATTCCTTTATAAAATTTAAATAAATCTTTCAATCTGCTATGGAAATGTATGTCTGTATGTTATTGGTACTTTATCAGTGTCCTGCCCGTTTTTTTTCGCTTATGGTATACTAAAAATCAACTTGTAGTCACTACACATACTCAAGTCTGTATATGTCCCGCTAGGGAACGTATTTGTACCATGAGACCCATTTATCAGAATTTATACCGCCTCTAACTCCCCACTTTCTTGATGACCATATGTCAAGTCAAGTCAAGTCTAGTTTTCAAGTTATAATTTATAGTGCAATTTTACGAAAAAGAATAACGTAGTAAACTACATGACGCAAAACTTGGATCTTCCGACGCCCTCGTCACCCAACTTGATATTTTAGGAACCTCCTACCCCTCTTAGACTACGGGCCCGTGTTGACAATTGATGGGTCATGTGAACCACCAGACCTTTGTCAGGCATAAAACAATAACATTCAGCACTATGCCGTCACTTGTAAGCTATCCAACTAACTACTGGTGAAGGGAAGGAGGTAGCAACCCTCGATTTTTCTCCCTTTTCACATGATTTTTGTACGAAGTTGCGGAATAATGAATAAGAAGAATTGCCGGGAAATAAAATAAAAATCTAACTTTGTGGCTCACTATTTTTGTACGGCATCGGTTTCATACAATTTCAATACCTCTTCTAATTCATTATACCGCAACGCCGTACAAAAAACTATGTGACAAGTGAGAAAAATCGAGGGTTGCTACCCCCTCCCCTTCACCAGTACTCAGTTGGACAGCTTGCAAATGACGTCATAGTACTGAATGTTATTGTTTTATGTCCCTGTATCTTTCTAAACAGGTCCCCGGGTGGTCACATGACCCATCAATTTCACATCATCAACACGGGCCCGTAGTCTATCTGTAATTGGTCATGACTATGTTCAATTTTACTCGAAGAGGTATATTAAACAATGCCTATGTCTTATCCCTACACAGACATTACGCGGTAGAAAATTTAACAAAAGTAACTTTGTACATTTCTAAGAATAGTATTTTAATACATTTGTTATCATCTACTTTTTATGATTTAATCCTAAGCAATCATTTTGATAGCAAAATTATCAGCGCACACTTCTGAATTATATATTTACTAGTTGATACGCACGTTGAACTTCATGTGCGTGACTCAAAAATAAATGTTTTTAATATTTCTCATACATTGTCATACACTAAATTAATTGAGGCAAACCCCAGTAGGTTATTGGAAATACTTGTATCGGGGTTGTCTTGCTTCTTCCCGTAATTTATAAATACACAATAAAAACATGGAACGCTCTCAAAAGAAATAAAGAGTGTAAATGTTCCCTGAACGGCGACATATATTTCTGGACTTAATTTTCCAAATTGGTAAAGCCGTTCCCGAGTTTTAGTCAGACTAACGAAAAGCAATTCATTTTTAAAATGAATAGCTTATTTATGCTGGCTTCGCCTACATGTATGGATGATGATGTTATGATCTTCCTCAACAAACAAAGTATCACTATTGCCAAATTTCATTGAAATTAGTGCAGCGGTGTAGGGAAAGCGTAACGGACATACAGAATTAATTTCGAATTCATAAAATTAATTATGGCCTATGTATTTATTTTTAGAAACGAACCCAGTAGACATGAAGAACTCATTCAAAAGTTGCAAAAGAACCTCAAAATAACCAACAAGAACTTACAAAACGTTTTATTAGAACTAGCACAGTGTGAAGTGGACAAAATAAAAAGTGCTGTGCCTAAACCGAAATACGTATTTATGTTTAAAAAAGAATCTACTCCTGAATTCAATCGGGCTATAATGAAAGGATTGGAAGGCGAAGGGCTGTTTATGTTCTTGGCTTCCGAGGAACCGGATAAACCAAAAGAAGGACAGATCATTATTCATGGCCCTGAAGAACATTGCAATGCATTAGGACAACAGTAAGCAAATATACAAATTATATTATTGAAGTGGTTCATTTACTAAATAGACACAATTAATTTCAATTAACGACAACACAATGGACATGACGTTTTTCTCTGCTATGAATTCAAATTTCCCGGAAAACTTCTAGAACGTTCCAACTCATTCGTGAATGTTTGAATGCTTTTGTGTGCAGATGCAGGCTTGTTTTGATGAGATTTATGTTTTCGAGTGATGTATGTTTTTTTGGCAAACTAGGCAGTCAAACCGACTCAAAGGGTTTTAGTGTTTAAGGTTTTTTTAGATTCGTCCTAATTGTGGCTCAGTCGACTAGGAACCTCTGTTTAGATCCCCTGGAGTATTCATTTGGATTTTTGTCCACATTGACCAACCCCCCTAGAGGATCTTTTTTTCTCCACTTTGGGATCTCCTTAGGGATTAATTTAGAAGTGTTTGTGAATATAATAAAGTGTTGAGAAAAAATTAAGATCTATCCACCACAGGATCTACACAGGAAATCCTATTGATTTTCGCTTTATTTATGACTGTGAATAATTAACCAAATACATGAAAATTATTAAATTTTCCTTTTTTAGTATCTAATTAGCTCGCTTTATTTCTGGATGTGCATTGAAATGATATTAATTTACAGAATAACAGATTTACTCAAAGGCAAGGGCGCCTTCAAGAACGGCAAGTTTCAAGGCAAAGCTGGAGACATGGGAGGTATAAACAAATGCAAGAAATTAATTCAAGACTATTTTAATAATATAGAATAACATAACAGAAATAAATTATATCCTTCTGTTGGTATACTTGTTCAAATAATTCGATTAAATGCTCACAATGTTGGGTTAGAATTCACTTAAAATATATAAAAATTGGGTTAGACAGAGGTGTGATGGCGTCGCATGTGACTACTAATTACGTCACTAACTCGTCCGTTGTCTGACTGAACCTTTGTGAACGGAATGAATGTGCGAATGTAAATATTGTTTTAGTACTAACTCAGTAGAAATATTTATGTAATTATAGTTAAATGATCTTTTCTATACTTTTTTATTGCAATAAAAATTTTAGATTGTGATTTAACTGTTAAACATATGTACAATAAGTACCATGTAAAGAATGCAATAAATAAATTCAGTTCAACCGTTATGGTATATCATTACCCATATGACTTTACAAAATACCCTACACAACCCATGACATTATGTTATGTCTGACAATAAAAGTTTAACATACATTCTTCTAAACATTATCGGAATTTTTTCTCTTCTTCATCAGCATCATCATCGTCATCTTCTTCTTCTTCGTCTTTGCTATCATCTATAGTGTTGGAAGCGTTGATGCTGGCAATCAACTTCTCAATGCCAAGGTTGGTCCAGTCTTGTGATTGGTCATCTAAGTAATTGTCAAAATCAACGAGGTCTTTTTGAACACCCTGTTCGAGGAGATGTGACACTGTTTCTAATACATATGGCGATTCTGAAAAATAATTATGAAAAAACATTGAAAATACGTAAAGTATGTCTACTATGAATTATACGTTGATTGATTTGACATTGAGGATGATAGCCTAGTTGAACTTAGTAATTGGAAATAATCATTGAGCGTAAGCAAAGTCGGCACCTGGATGGTTGACCACCAGTTGCATAATACCATAATAAGCGTCTGCGTGATTCTTAGGTCACTTTAAGTAGTCGGTCCCGGTTGTTATCATAGTATAACAGTCGTGAAGCCTAGTTAGAGGCTGTTGGGCGGCTAAAAACATCAAACGGCAAGATTACGTAGCCAAAACGTTGTCTCGGCCTAAGTCCGCACTCGGCCAGCTTGGAGACATGTAGCCTTAACCCTCTCTTGAGAGGAGACCCCAGCAGAGCAGTGCGATGTTATGGGTTGTGAATGATGATTTGACAAGGCTAATCCGTAGGTTAAGGATTCAAATCAGTCTCAGACTTATTTTCTTATTAAAGACATGCAGTATCACTTATGTTTTCTTTACCTCTTTTCTTCCTTTTTCTCATCTCAAAAGCTATTACATTTCCAAGCATACTTAATCATTTCAAATAATCTATTTCTAGTTGATACCGGAGGTATATGAGGACTACACAGTTTCACAATTCTTATCAAAAGATGTTCTTGATTTAGTACCTACTTTCATTTGCAGATTCAATTGATTTTTTATTTATTTATTTATTTAATCTTCATGCAATTACATTGCAAAAGGCGGACTTAATGCCATGGGCATTATCTTCCAGTCAACCTTTAGGTTTATTTTTTTCTTTTTCAACAAGATTTTTTTGTCAAAAAAAGAAGAAATACTCTTTTTAAAAGAAGATCAGACTTTTTATAACCTCTGAGATAAATTAGCAATAGGTTATTGAAAGCGGCCGTAAGTGTCAGGCAGAATCATGCCATGAAATAAATACAAACTTCAACCCAAGAATTAAATCTGTCAATATCAAAAATTCTTTTAGGGACTGTGTATCTACACAATCCCTAATAGAAATGTCTATTCTGTTATATTAAGAGTGTATGTAGTGACAGGGACACACATTGCTTGCTTTAGGTAGTGACACTTTTAGAGCACTAATCAAAGGTATAGTTGCATTATTAAATTCAAATTCTTTATTCAAATACTTGCACAAAATTTTACAGTAATTGCTGGTGGCACCCAAACTAAGCTTCGCTCGTATCTTGGGCTCCCGAAAAATATGGATAGTGGAATTAGACACATAGGTAAAATTACTTACGGAACATAACTTTATTGGCATCCTTGGCTTTCCACTTTCCATCACTATACTTGTGAAGCTTGATGGCCGGGGAGTCCAATTGTTGCATCATTCTTCTATTGTCAACCTACAAGAAAAGGATTCAAATTAGATTATTGAGTCCAACAAAATTAATTTTACAAAACCCTATGTAATACTGTGTAACTTTAAGTTTTTGAAAAAGAAACTAAAGATGTATAAATATTAAGATACTATGGCTATCTTTTTAAGATGTAGTAATGCAATAAA
This sequence comes from Hyphantria cunea, assembly GCA_003709505.1. Classification (NCBI taxonomy): domain Eukaryota; kingdom Metazoa; phylum Arthropoda; class Insecta; order Lepidoptera; family Erebidae; genus Hyphantria; species Hyphantria cunea. The sequence goes on from PKRV01000612.1 coordinate 224,884, forward strand.
AGTAATCATTAAGTGATATCAAGATTACCAATATGAAGTGCCTAGCCCCTAATTTTGGAGCTGATACCATAATTTATGTGGTATTACTTTTTTATAAGCAGCAGTGGAGTAATAAGACCGATGATATGGGCGTGATGATAGCAATAGTACAAGGACCCTACACACTAATGCATATATTGTTGTTGCTGTATTAAATTAAAATCTTTGAAAAGTCAATAAGAGTTACTTGACACATATCTTTGGCCACTAAACATGAATGTTAGTTGCACCAATTTCAGTGTACTTTTATTACACAGAAGTCTTTGAAATTATCAGATTTTCTGCACTATAAATGCATGTATTTAACATTTACACTATCCATTGTGAAAAGCTACATTGATATCAGTCGAGTAGTTTAAACAAACTAAATCAGCAGACAGCAGAATTTTATTATGTTAAGAAACTACTACTTTAGAAGTATTACTTTTACTTTTGTGCTTTGAATTATTTAGAACAACACATATATTAATTAAGGTGTTGTTTAGCAATAATTTATAAGGAAGTCATACCACAACAAACACAGCAGAAGGAAAATGTTCAACAATCTTCTCTGCAATTTTCTGTCCGGGACATTTCTCGACTGTGTTGTCTTTAAAGTTTTCACATGCTGCATAATAACCAGCTATAACACGATTTTCTGTTTGTGCAACTGTTTCTATCTGTAATAGATAAATACATTAATTATACCAAAAAATACTGTACGAAATAAAGCGTTTTCTAGGCGTCCTCTTAATTTTTTAAGTCCTTGTTTAGTTATTAAGTCACAAAACAGTAAACCTATTGCTCAAAAATTAATTCAACAGTCAGAACATAACCATCATTATTTCTAAAACAAACCGTACCTGTGTCAATGCGATCTCCGCCATGGGCGATACATAATGACTGTGATGAAACAGCGGGATTGTGTCTACAATATCCAAGTCCTGATTTTTAGCTCCATCTCTGATCTTGGTAGCATCGGCTAAGAGCACTCCGTTTACTGCACAGTGAGGATATTTAGCTGCGTGTAGAATGATCTTGGCATATGCTACCGTTTCTAATGATACTTCTGCCATGTTTTTGTTATTGATAATTAGCAATCAAAAAGGAAATTACTCCAATTCAGTCAAGGGCCACTACACAGAATTGATTTGACAATTGACAACTATGCGATCAAAATCAAATGTCATTCATCAATCAAAAGTAAGAATATATACTGACGAAGTGATACTAAGTAATGTCAATAAATGTCATGCGTGTTCATTAAGTACATTAAAATCATTGAAGACATCTTTTGAAACACCATTAATAAGTATGATTTACAAGAATAGGCGTTAGTATCTCTATCAAAATTACGATAGACAGTTGTTGTAGTTCAAAGTACAAGAGTATTCTGTTTAGTCTGTGTTCTGACATAAATTTGACGCGTAGTCTTGTCACAGCTGATTCTGTCATCTGCTTTGTAGTAAATATTTTTAGTTTTCCAATGTTTATTCACAAAGAACCAGTAGTTATCTCTTGATTATGGATAAGTATGATACGTCCCAAATCACAGAATTCCCCCGCTTCGAAAACGAGTCCACTCAAAGCGGGGTATCAACGTTTTTTAATAAATTATGGAGGTTTCCGATATTTTCATCTAGTGAAACTAGTGACAGTATGCAAAACAAAGTACAAAATAGCAAAGACGCCCCTGAAACTGAAAATGAGAAACAAGAATACGATGATGGCACCACGGAAACAGCCTCGTATGCTGTTGAATTAGAAGGAAGGAGTTTGCCTAATGTTTTGAGAAGGATTAGCAGTCTTGTTGCTTTAGGGTCTGGTGTGAGTAAAAATATATATATATATTATAAAATATTTCATGTGTGTGAGTGAAATTTTAGCCTTAATATTTACGAGTACTCGAACAGTTTTGAATCAGTATTCTCCAATGAGATGAATTCATCAATCATTAGTTTCAGTTCTGATTTTATTTATGATGAATTGGAACCCCTGTGCAAAAGAATGGTGTTACTTGAGGTATCATTTCTCTTTTTGAAAAGAAAGCTACCAGATTATGAATATACATCTTGTGTGGCAGGGGACTTTATACACATACATGAAATGGATACAAAGAAGACTCAGACTCTGGATCACATTAAGTGTTGTCCCATATGGGATTCGAACCCACAACATTTGGCGCAGTAGAAAGCCGTGTGGGGACTGCTTAAGTCACTAGGCCAACATTGCAGTCAAGAGTTTAAGATTATACCTAAATACAATAATAACTATTTTTATAAATCCTTGTTCAGTGTCTTACATTTGTGGTAGATGACCTGGGGAGCTTTGTATCACCTACATATATTTATGAAAACACCTATAATGCAATTCCAATGAGAATAAGATTGAAAATCTGCAATCATGCCTAGCATTTGTCAAAACTTTCTGATATTTTTGTATGGTGTGCAAAAAAAATGAGATTTTTTTTACAAATACCTTTTTATTACAAATTTTCAATCCTACTTATATTTTTGTCATCTAAATAAATAAATACAAATGCTAACAAAGAGTGTTTGCCGTGCTTCTTAGAAAAAAAATATAAACTTTATTTTTTTTATTTTAATATTACTTGGTGTTTATGTCAATGCAACATTTTCAGTGAAGTTAGTCACAAATCCAGTCTTGTTCTTATTAAAAATGCATGGTATGTATATTTAAAAACCAACTGAGATTTTTTTATTTCTAAAAAGACATCAAATGTTTCACAGCAAACACAGGGTAATGAAAAATGAAAATGTTTTTGCAGTACTTTCCATTACTTATTATTTATATTTCTCACCCTTTAAACCTTCTTTGAGGCGAGGCGCCTAGTTGCTTGATGATTAAAAACAACCAGTACCTGGATTGGTGACCGCTGGTGGCATGTTACCATGAGCGTTTCCGTGATTCCGAGGTCACGTTAACCAGTTGGTCCCGTTTATTATCATAGGATAACAGTCGTGAAGCCTAGTTGGAGGCCTTAGGGCGGATTAAAAACAATCAACGGCAAGATTATGTAGCCACAACATAGTCTTGCCAGTCCCCAACCTGCACCTGACCAGAACTTCTTGTGTTCTTTGAACTTCCACAAATATTTTAAGATCAAAATTAACCAAATCCCGAAAGCCATTCTCAAGTTTTAAGAAGACAAACCAATAGCTTTTCATTTTTAATTTTTTAGCTAAATAAAACAATTCAACCAATTGGAGTAGAGCCACACTTTTGTTTTTAATTTTAAATGGACATTTACACAGCCAGTGGTGTAACAATAGCTTGAATTAAATAAAAAATTAATTAATATTTCGGACATCTAACACACACAACGCCATCAAGTCCCAAGCTAAGCAGAACTGTGTACATTGACATGTGTATTCTTTTTTGTAAATATATACATATTATACATAGAAAACACCCAAACTGAAAGAAGTATTTAGAGATCATACAAATATTTTTTTCGAACCGGTAAATGAACCTGAATCCTCAAGCACAGCAGTCGCATACGCTACCAATGCGCCAGCAAGGCAATTTAGAAATAATAGTTGCAGTTCATGGATGATGTTAATCACTTATAATTACAACCTATATGATAAAAGAAGCAGTTTTCAGGTTTTGTACCTTGTATTTAGCAATTAACCTAGAGTTTAAAAATTATTTCAAATTCAGCTGTGTTCATCTGGTCTAAATATTGGCCCATTGAATTTAAAATAGCAATCAACCTATATTAAAAACAAGACCTCTCAAAGCTGGTGCTTTTGGAAGTGGAACTAACTACGGGAGCTGCTGCCTCGATCAAGGTTTTTCGGAAAAAATCTGTGCCAATAAACATTTTGAGTGGAAAGCATGTTAATAATGAGTTTTCCTTGCAGAGTGGTACAAGATATGCAGACACAGAGTTGGCTCGCTACTGGATGCCAGATGATATATCGCGGGAGTGTTACGAATGCGCAACACGGTTCAGCACATTGCGCAGACGCCACCATTGTCGCGTGTGCGGCCAGATATTCTGTTCCAGATGCTGCAGCCAGAGAGTACCAGGTCAGTGCATAAGTTAAGTACTGAAAAAAAACAAACGAATGATAATTCTGAAAATTACAAACTTAAGGGATTTTCTTCTCAGACGAAAGACGTTCATTGTTGGACAGCTTTGGAAATCTTTCGGCTCTATCTAAAACTTGGATGAGGCCCATGAATGCTGTCAGTCCCTAATAATACCAACAACCAATAAATACTATTTAAATACAGTCTAGAACTAAATTCTTTTTGTAAATATTCCGCTATTTTATTTATTTATTTATACACCTGACTGATTTCGCCTTATGGCGTCATATAGTATAAAAATAAATTAATTAAATAGTGGAGTAAGTACAAGTAAATTAAATTAAATTTTTTTATATCCTCAGGTCACATATTTGGTTGCGCTGATGGTTTACGAGTTTGCAACTACTGTTGCAATGTGGTTCTTAGCTACTTAAAGGAGAATGACATGACCAGTGAAATACCGCCCGATTTGAGGACCTTACAAGAGAATTTACAGGTATGTATTCCTTTATTAGTGTCTGAAACTTTAACTCTTAAACAACCCTTAAAAATCAACAGCTGGTCATAGGCCTCTCAGAAACAAGATTCTGGCCTACTGTACCACTCTAGCCAGAGAGGATATTACAGAATTTGTTTCGGGTTCGTATTCTTCTTGCAGTGCTGTTGTTCTGGTCACATTGCCCTTAGTTGGCTCTTACCACAGCCACGGGTTGAACAGGGGGATAACACTCCGAATTCTTTATCGACCACTATCGAAACTAATGTAAAAATTTTGTTCGTCAGGTGAAATTCCCTGAAAACAAGTCCTCGCCGACTCCAAACAAGTTGCGAGACAATTTTATGTTCGCGCGTGAACAGGAAGAGCGATGTGAGCCCCGCACCACGCAAAAGGAGGTTCTTCATGACGTGTTCAGACAACTCAGCTTCACTCTGCCCACACAGCAGCACAGGTGAACTACTTAACTCTGTATGACTCTCATCCTTCATGATTAACATTTCGGCCATATATTCCTGAGGCAAAAAAACAGTGTTTCATATGTTGAGATGTTTGAATATAAAAACAAAACTATAGTTGTTGAATAACTGCAGTAATGTTTCTTGTGGTCACAGGTACCGTCTGGTGAGGTATAATGGTGTTTGGCGTGGATGTGACATATTACAATGGGTTATGGACAATACTAATAATAAAACCAGGTGAGAACTTCTATCCAAGATATTCAACAGCGTTTAATAGGCCGTATTTCGTTACTTTGGCTGAAGAACGTTTCTCATAATCCATTGAATTGAACAAATGAATCAATTAAATTATAATCGATCAGTGTCAGATCATCTGAGGGTCTAGTGTGAGTTTATTCCACATTAACTCAATCGCCACGATGACCGTGTTAGGCGTAGCGCATGGCCTGCAATGACTTAGAACAACTTAGGAGGGGAGTAACCATAGCGTCTTCTTCCGATACAAAAAATCTGGCATTTTTTACGGGAGCAAAATTTTCAAACATACATATTTTAGACTCACATACAAAAACAATCGCCTGCCACTACGAACACACACACACAAATTAAAAAAAATCTCAATAAATATTCCGTGTCATAACGCCCATAGGCCAATTTGGGCTTATAATTTGTCAGAGTGGAACGTCTGCGTATGGCTACTCCCTGCCGTGTTGCTCTATGCGCTCAGGTAATCAGATCAAAGATGAAACTGGTTTCTTCCCAGAGTACAAGCTATGATGGTGTGCCAGAACCTCGTAAGCGAAGGTTACATGGATTGCGTGACAGAATTGCCTCACTTCGCAGACTACGCGCTCTATAAGCCTATTGTGTTACCTCCCAGGACTATTGAAGAGGAAAATTCCCGTAAGTTATATTATAACTCCATTTAAAAACATTTCTGTTTATGACCCACATCACATCATCGAAACGCTATACCTGTCCACTGCTAGACATTGGTATCTTCCGAGAAAAAAGAAACATAAAAAGAAACAAAAGAGAATAGATATTTTATATTATAGGTCATTCGAGTCAAGAAAATAGTGATGCATGAATCAAGCTCCGCCCCCTAACCAATGAGATCCTAAGGGATTCTTTGTTTTGTATGAAAGTTTGGTCCCCGATTGGTCAGGGGCGGCTATGATGCCGAACTCTGAGACTGCAAAGTCCATAATCCAAAATCCAATCTAGAATTGTGACAGTTCCTTGGATTCTTAAGGCAAATCATACTATTTGTCACAAGATCCGACATATACGCGGATGAAGCTGCGGATAAAAGGTAGTTATTTAAATTAGTAGGGACTCTCGACCGCGTAAATTGATTCAGCTGTAAATAAAATTAAATTTAAGGCGAGTACAGGTAGTTTGTAAGATTTTTCCATTTTATTCCTAAATATGATTTCCGTTATTCTGCCTAACACGAGTTGATGTATTATATTTATAGATATTTAAGTAATTTTAGTATCTTTCTGTTCGCTTAGATCTTTTAAACTAATCAACGAATTTTAATGCAGTTTTCAGCTATAGATATGTGATTCAAGAGGAAGGTTTTTAGTTTAGAAAGGAAATCCCAAAAATTTTATAAACTTTCTTGCTTAGCAGGGCCGGGTCACTAGTATCATATAATCAATTTAATTGTTCAGTAATATGCCCAATCTTTTCTTTTGCAGCTGAAGAATCAACCAGGCTCTGTGAAAGTGTGTCTTCGTACTGCTTAGATCTGAACCTCGGGAACAATTCAGCACGGCTCATTAAAACTCCGAAACCGGGTGTGTTATTTTCTTCATGAAATCAAACCAAGTCATGTATTCGTAAAGTTTTTAAATATGAAACGGTAAATATTACTCAGGACATAAACAGTGTAAGCAAGATGACATAGAATAGTGCCTTTAGTCATATCCTCAGAATAGTGTAGTGTCATGACGATAAATGTTTGTGGCGAGATCTTATACAACTAAATATGTTTCAGCGCCATCTAACGGTAGCAAACTGAATTATTTACTGTAAAGTGTTATCGTGGGTCGCGCAATAAAAGTTTAACATAAAAAAGCTAAAATAGGTGCAGCTTTTTAAACACCACAACAGAAATATATTTAATAAAAAAAACTCATCATATCTTTTATGATTACAGTAGAAAAACAGTCTACCTCCAGCGAAGAAGAGACACCAGTTTTGGAGCAAAATGAAGGTAAATAAATAATAAAAATGTATTTTTAATATAAACTAAAATCCGAAATTTAATATTAAGCTTTTGTACATATGGTTTGAAATTTATACAAATTTAAATTGAGATATAAAATTGTTCACCAAACAATATTTTCTCTGTATGTTTCTCAAACATTTGCACAAATGGCGCAGTGGCTTGAGAGGTCACCTTCCCACGTCGCACTTCATTGAGTGTCGTTAGTTCGACTGTACGGTTAGCCTAGTGGTATATGCCTTCACGATAAGGGCTAAAAAATGGTATCGTACCAGTGTACTCAGAATCCCGGGACATATGCAAGGCTATAGTGATGTCCGGTGAGGAGCACCTGCGCCTGCTGATGCGGCAGTGCCTGGCGCGGCACGGCCTGCCCGCCGCCTGGCTCGACGTGCTCTACCCGCTGTGCCAGCACGCCGCCGAAACTATCGTCTTGGGTATGTACAATCCATCGTTATCTAACACCTTTTAGCAGTCCCATACTAGCCAAGGCCTCACCTTAGAAAAGAGGCTATAGCCTATTTGTAATAAAGGTTTTGACTGCCTAGGTGCCTAGTAGTAGCCACGCCCCTATTCTTCTGCGCCAAGTGAGGTGGATTCAAATTCCACATGGGACAACACTTTGTGTGATCCAGAAATTGTTGTTCTAAGTCTGCGTGTTCTTTATGGCCGTGGCATGTATTTTTTTTTTTTTTTTTTTATACTTAAGCTGCCAAAATGACTCTGCCCTGCCTGATGGAAAGCATGAGCAGAATCCAAGAGTGGTGGTCACCATCCTCCATGCGAAAAAGAACAATGCAGCATGGTGACCTACACTATGGCGGCTATGGCTATGGGAAGGGGGATGGTGAGGGGGATAGGAACCATCCCCCGTGGTTTGATTGGAGTATGGGCCTCCGGTATCCCCACTCACTCGATGAAACACAGCGTAAGCGCTGTTTCACACCGGTTTTCTGTGAGACCGTGGTATCACTCCGGTCGAGCCGGCCCATTCATGCCTAAGCGTGGCTCTCCCACATGCATGTTGGTCTCCCGCGACACAGGATGTATATGTGGATTCAGCCATTCTGTGGAATAGTCACGTTTCATCAGATGAGTCTGCTCAACTGGATCACATTCAGACCAGACCCAGGCTTACAGAAAACTAGGTGATAGTAGTCACCACCATATGACCTGTCTGCTCCTTTACCCCTGTACTGCAAAAACTGAATTCACTGGAGAACTTAGTTGTTGGTTTGTTCCGTGAAAAATGAATAAAGGTATGATCGAAATTTTTACTTGTCCATTCATTATTGAGTAACTTTAAAGATTGCTGCAAACTATTATTTTCGTAATATCCCTCTATCTATCTGCTATTGTTTTTATCTCTTAGCTTTCAAAATTATAGAATTTATCCTTGATCACTTAATGGATATGTATTTGCCACAGATGTAAACACGAACGACATAGATGTGCGCAATTACGTACAAGTGAAGAAAGTCCCGGGAGGGAATATGCGCGATAGTTGCGTCGTCCAAGGGGTTGTATTAACGAAGAATGTTGCTCACAGGTACATTGTTTTAGAATTAAAAGCATATTTTTGAACTTTCTGCCTCGCACAACAAAACTGTGGAATGAGCTGCCGCCTCCGGTATTCCCGGACCAATATGACCTTCAAACCTTCAAGAAAAGAGCGTACTCCTGCTTAAAGGACCGGCAACGCACTTGTGACGCCTCTGGTGTTGCGGGAGTACATGGGCGGCGGTAATTGCTTACCATCAGGCGATACGCCTGCTAGTTTGCCACCTATTTCATTTTTTTTATTAAATACTTATTTTGGAATTGGAAAATAGTTTTAGGTTAAGCTTTTGATAGTGTCCATCAGATTTTTCTTAAAGCTAAAAGTTCATGTTAGCGTTACAAGTTATTGTCATTAATATGATATTAATTAAATAATAGTTAAAATGTATTTTTATTTGTAATCAAAGTTATCAAAAATCCTACATATATAAATAATATTCATATGCCCATAGCACGGATCCTCCAGGGTAATATTTTTGGTCCACTCTGTTTGACAATATCTACTTCAGATTATTTGAGATTTATTTTATTTTATTTATAATAATATTTTGTTCTTAGGGGGATGCCGCAGCAAATCACAAATCCTACAGTATTACTACTAGACTGTTCTATTGCGTACCAAAGAGTGGAAGGCAAGCTTACTTCTTTAGAACCAGTATTGTTGCAGGTTATTATATTGATATATATAAAAATATTGTAAATATCTGGAAATTTCTTTTTTCTATTCATTATCGATTTTTTTGGGCTTTGTTTCATATAATAGTAGTAGGAAATATATATTCTGACTGTAAAAAAGATCGTGACAGCTTTTTTAATTGAATGTTTTAATCTATATTGATTTACAAACTGAAGAATTTGTTTGATTGAACCCGACACTTCTGTTTAAATCTCTAATCACATCTAGAAATGTTTAATATAAGTACTCGGATGACCGAGGTTTAATTCTTATCTTTGCGTGTTAAAATAAATTCTAGCTATATTGGGTTATCGCTACCAAACCCATTGCATACCAAATTTCTTGAAAATCTTTGGAGCAATTTCCGAGCTAAATATGTATATATATCCGCTCGTGTATTTGTCGGTTATCGCAGTGTAGCCTATGTCCTTCCTCGAGGATTAAAGTGTCTCCATGCTGAATTTTAATGACGCCGGTGTACCGGTTTTGGTCGTGAAAGCGTGACAGACAGACATAGTTACTTTCGCATTTATAATATAACTGACTGAGAACTAACTAGAACAGACTTTTTGACTGCCTCGGTGGCGCAGTGGTAGCGTACGCGACTGCTGTCCATGAGGTCTCGGGTTCGAATCCTGGGTCGGACCAAATGTTTGCATGATCTGCAAATATTTGTTTCGGAGTTTGGGTGTTTTCTATGTATAACATGTATGTATTTACAAAAAAAATGTATTTATGTATTCATATCAGTTGTCTAGTACCCATAATACAAGCTCTGCTTAGTTTGGGACTGGGTGGCGTCGTGTGTTAGATGTCCGAAATATTTATTTATTTTATAAGTACGGATCGGCCGTTTAAAGATCGCGTGACGTGTGGTTGCGGGTCCCCCCAGGAGCAAGAGTACCTGGTGCGGTGCGCGGCGCGTATCCTGGCGCTGCGGCCGCACGTGGTGCTGGTGCGCGGCGGCGCGGCGCGGCCCGTGCAGGACGAGCTGCGGCGCGGCGGCGTGGCGCTGGCCGCGCACGTGCGGCCGCGCGCGCTGCGCCGCACGGCCCGCGCCGCGCGCGCCGACCTGCTCGCCTCCATCGACGCGCGCGTCGGCACGCCGCGCCTCGGCACCTGCGCCAGCTTCTACGTCAGAACCTGTGAGTCTTGTCGCGCCTGCCTCTCTCACCGTCCCGACACCACGCACTCATCAGAATACCTCATATATTTATAACTGAGTCAAACCAGTCACGCGAGTCGAACTGCTCAACTCCATATGTATTTAAAATACGTAAAAATGTTTACCGATACTCTACTTACCATAGTACGAGCTCTTACTGATTTGAAATCAGATCGTTATGTGCTAGATGTGTGAGGATGTTTTTGTTATTAACTACAAATAGCGAGCAAAAATTTCATACAACCCTATATTTTAAATTTCCAATGAAACAAAATAATATTCTTATCTAAAATAATTCCTTTAACAAAATACTTTATATCCCACAGATGCTGGCAAAACTTTAATGGTATTAGAAGGGTGTGCAGAACCGAATCTCGGATGTTGTATATTACTTCGCGGTGCATCCCTACCCGAGTTGGTCAAAGTAAAGAAAGTTGTCAAGTTCATGCTGCTAGCCTGCTACAATTGGAAGCTAGAGAAAGCGTTCCTAGGAGATATAGAAGCGATTCTACCTGAACCGGGAATGACTTTTGAAGACGATGTTAATAACGATAATGACGTCACTAAAAATAGCATAGAGTTCAGTAACCATGAGAGTCAAAGTATCGTAAATGTAACGCGCAACGATTCGTTTAACGACGATACGAGAAAAAGTAACGAAACAGACAGCAATGAATCTTCAAGATCTGACAACATATTTACTAATTCGAATGCAAAAGATGTGAAAAGTGATAGAACAGAAACTACAACCAGCGAACCCAATAACGCGAAAGTTATTACAAACGAAGAACCGATAAAAGATGAATCTACTGAAGAAAATCCGTTACATATATCGAAGTCTTATGTACGAAAGACGGATAGTGATAAAACGTTAAGTTGTGGTGTTCCGATAAGAGACTTCAGTGATCCATTGCGTGCTACCATATCGGTAGATGATGACGTATTTTTACCTAAAGAAGAAGCTAAACTAAAGGCTGATTCACACAGCGATAGGTGGGTGATTTAAGACGAAGGTCAATTAAATAATTTTCATAAATTGGTTAATATTATAAACGTGAACATGAATGAGTTTGTTACGCATTCACGACTCAACGGCTGAGCCAAGTTTAATAAAATTTAGCCTAGTTGATTCTTGATAATAAAAATAAGCACATATGCACATTACCAATACCTCACCGATTTAATCATGGATGGAGTCGCAGGCAATTGCTAGTAACAGAAAATAATCTTTCTATTGGTTTGTTTTTTTATATATTTTGAATGATGTCCTCAGATGGTCGACAGATGATGCCGTCCTCTCGATGTCTCCTAATATAACAATTCCAGCGCCGTACTTGGAGACAGAAGCAGGTCGCCGATGTCCCTTGCGGGTTTACTTCCCATGTCCGCTTACGCCTGCACCGGCTCCGCATACTCCACGAGCTCATCACAGACTCCCCTCCCGACAGAAGAGTAGTCACACTTTGATAAAAGTAATTAATATTTCCATGGCTTTTGCTGCCACACTTGCATTTCGCTATATCAAATAGAAAAAAGAATGAAATTTTTTACTGATAAAATTTCTGTATAACAATTGCACGAAATGTTTTGCTTATTAAAGTGCGATGGTTTGAAATACAATAAACGCTTACAATAGTTTTATTTCAAGCTTTCGATTGAACTAGGCAACGATGGATGTGTTTTAATTTTTTTGTTTTTTTTTATTTTGGCATTTCGTTTTGGTATGAATTTATAACAGGATTAATAAAACTTATTTGTAATCATATAAACCATAGGCGTGTTCACGCCATTTGTGTTTTATTTTCACGTGTTAAAGGAGTACAACAGGGAACCATTCTAGGTCTCATTCCAATCGACAATTTTCATTCTATTTAATAGAGCCTTACAACGGCTTGCAAAACTTATTTCTATTGCTTTTCGTATTAATTAAAATAATATTTTATGATTTTCTTATTTGTCAGGAAGTACACCCGTTCGTAAAAATGGCTATATCGTCACCAGCAGATGATCCGGCTGTGAAAGCAGCACTTGCAAATTACAGGGCTACGGGTTGTCGCCTTGTCAATGATAAACATAAACGTGAGTGTTAGTTGTTATAGCAAGTTTGTAAAAGCTCGCTTTTTAGCTTTATCAAGTGGAAGTCTCATTTTATATTAAACATACCGTCGTTTTTGCAAGTCGTCATCGATTTGGCTACATGTGTAATAATTAATTGGCCATACAAGCTTTCGTCCTTTATAAGACTAAGTATATTTTAATACAGAAACCACAACATCATATATAAGTAGAAACTAATTTTTAGATTCGGAGTCTTATGTTAGACCAAAGTAGATGAAAATTGGTTTGAAATTGATTTTATAATAACCAGACAAAGTTACCTTTTAGAGCTTTGTTTAGAAGCGATTCCCAGAACATCAGCAGCCAGACTGCTGATGATATCTACGATTAATTTGGAAAGATACGAGTGCCTTAAGAATCGAGGAATCATCGATTACAATAAATCTTCTAATTGATTGATTCCACATCTTTGGCTAGCCTATGTTAATGTTTATGCATTTTCAAAACTATTCTCTATTTCAAATCATTTTTTTTCAAAATTTTAGCTGAATGCCCAATGCACAAACCGACTGTCGTGAAGAAAACCAAAGAGCCTGAACATCCAGAATTGAATGAAAAGCAGACAGACAACGAACCGCTTGATCCTCTTGCACCAGAAAACCATCAGCAACTGAGTCTATTGCTGTATAGCTACAGCAACAAGTCGGCCAATGTTCCGGACTTCTGCGTTAACCCATGGTTAGTTTTATTGACTGCCTCGGTGGCACAGTGGTAGCGTATGCGACTACTGTGCTTGAGGTCTCGGGTTCGATTCCCGGATCAGACCAAATGTTTGTATGATCTGGAAATATTTATTTCGAAGTTTGGATGTTTTCTATAAATAATATGTATGTATTTAAAATACAAATTGATTTATATCAGTTGTCTGGTACCCATAACATAAAGCTGTGCTTAGTTTGGGACTAGATGGTGGTGTGTGTTAAATGTCCGAAATGTTACTGATTATTGTGTACATATTTTTACACATTTTATATATTACTACTACTACTACGGTTTTGACAAATAGTTTAATCGCAGATGGCATAAAAATCGCAGCATCGTGAAACAATACTCACAGTACGGCTAACACGTTCTGCTTTACTGGGAAATATCTGGGATAATCCTTAGTATTCGATAAACCACTCTGGACCAAATAGAATCTCTTAGAATCAGTAATCTAGCGCCATCTGGCGTTGCAAATTTTCTGACAAGCTCAATAGTTGTGCGCTATTTGATACTAGATGGCGTTGTCCTCCGAATCTCGAATCATCTAGATTATACATGACACTTTTAACTCTATGGCTCAACAGTAGTATAGTTTTATATATATAGTTTCATATTCATCCAATGTAATATTCATAATTTATCTATAGGTTTATTTTGTTTGCTGTGTCAGGACAAGGTCTATATTTATGTAAATTATAAGAAAACGGGCAGTGTAAATGTCCTTACAGTACTACCCGTGGCAAGCTGATGTGATGAAATTTCGTACCCGTTAATTACCTTATCGAAGGACTTTTCAACAACAGCTTCTTAAACATCGATTTCGGTTGGCAAAAAGAAAAAACAATAATAGAAAAATAAAACTATTTAACCCCTTCAAGAAGTCAGAAGAAAGTAGATATATAGTGAATCGTTCAAATACCTATCAATTTTTTGTATATATTTTGTAGGGTTGTGACGATGGAAATGTACGGTCGCCATGACATATCGCTGGGGGCCTTCCTCGAGAAGTATTGCTTCAACAGCGACTACAAATGCACTTCGGAAAATTGTTCCGTGCCTATGAACCAGCACGTAAGAAGGTTAGTTTTCTTTATTACAGTTTATAGCAACTTCAACATAAATCGCCAAAAATATACCACAGCACCTGAGGCGCTCATAGCCCAGTTGCACTCGGTGTTTAGAAACAATCACCGAGGGTAAGCAACGACGGCGCGGTCAGTACCTGGATGGGTGACCACTAGTGGCATGTTATCATGAGCGTCTCCGTGATTCGGAGGTCACGTTAAGCAGTCGGTCCCGGTTGTTATCATAGGATAACAGTCGTGAAGCTTAGTTGGAGGCCTTTGGGCGGCTTGAAAACATCCGGCGGTAAGATTACGTAGCCACAACGTTGTCTTGCCAGTCCTCAACCCGCACTTGGCCAGCGTGGGGACGTATGGCCTTAACCCTCTCCTGAGAGGAGACCCGAGCCCAGCAGTGGGACGTTATGGGTTGTTGATGATACCACAGCACCATCTAACAAAAACACATCAAACTACGGAGTGTCTCCTAATCCTACATCGCGATGTGGCGACTTCCACATACAGCGCAACAACATAAAATATATGACAGCGCCATCTACCGAAGAAACATCGAACTACGGAGCAACGAAGAAAACTAAGAAACTACCAATCCTAAATCGCGCAATAGAAGTTCTCGCGCCGATTAACATATATACAACTTCCCAACATCAACCGTTGGGCAGTGGCCCGCCAGGCATGATCACTTCGCCTGGTCGGAGGATCCTCCCTTTGTGTTGGAGGGACATGTGGCCCGTTCCTCTACAGCGATATGAATAATTAACATATATAAAATTTCCCAACATGTCTAAGTTGATATACTTATGGGTGAATGTTTGTATTTATTTATGATGTAGGTGGCAAACGAGCAGACGTATCGCCTGATGGTAAGCGATTACCGCCGCCCATGGACACCCGCAACACCAGCGGCATCACAAGTGCGTTGCCGGCCTTTCAAGAAGTAGTACGAGTTGCATTTACATATTACGTGATTTTTTATAAATTTTTATTACTTGTGATGATGGTTTTCAAATATTAGATTTGGTTTGTGATATCATAGCAATAAGTTAGTTTTCATTTTCGTTAGGTTCGTACATGGCGACGTGTGTATAACTATTACGTGTAACACGATTGGGCACAGTAATGTGGACAAAGTCAAAGAGGAACGGAGTAAACAGGTATGACTTAGTTTTTAACAAATAATTTTAATTTTATTTCTCTTACGATTCAGTGCTTAATGAACAGAATTATAGAGAATTTTGCTTGGAAAAAGTAGAGTAACAATAGTATTGCTTCTGTCAAGTTATCAAAGAATAGAATTTGATCGTTGTTAATTAGTTTTTAATGTATGTCGAGTTTAACATATTTTTAAGTGTTAGGTTCGAACAGGTTGAAGTACCTTCCGGATGGCGTAAGAAAGCGGTTCCCGGATCCCTCCCGCCTCAGGCGCAGAGTGGCACACCGTGGTGGTTTAGTGGGTAGTCTGGCGAGTCAGTCAGGAGTCCCACACAAAGCGAACCCCCTGTACCCGCAGTGGGGGAGCGAAGTGCGTAAAGGCAATCCACCACGTCAAAAAAAAAAAATTGAAGTACCTTGGTGTTTTGTGTGATTGCTTAAAGAGCTCCGGCATACTATACCAGCGCCCTGCTACTATATTTAGGCCGTGCTGATATGTTTCCAGCGTCCGTAAATCTCAGAGTATCTTTTTAGTTATTAATTATACCGACGAATTGACACAGATGCCCAGTCTCATTGTGTTTAGGAGACCAAAAATTTATAAGAAAACTTAAATATCAAAGATCCTTTAGCATTCGTTTGATTGATAATTCTTAATCGCTTCATAGTACGAGGGCGGTTCAAATATGATAGAGACAAATCGAGTTCTGACACGTTTATTTGCTATCGAAAAAAATTACAAATTTTACAGTTTTTTAAGGGATTTCGCCTCACTGGCATCACGCATTTTGTCCACATTTCCGGAAGCTTTTTGATGCCGGTATAGAACTCCCCTATCTCGTAGTCGTTGATGAATCTTTGAATTCCGAGGGCTTCTTTCAGTAGTCTAAATATGTGGTAGTCGCAGGGTGATAAATCCGGACTTCAAGGAGGGTGTTTTAGTACCTCTCAGCCGAATTCTAATATTGTATCGAGTTTGAGGTGCTCGGAGAATTTTTATTGAAAAATTCTACAGTTTAGGAACCCATCGCGCCGTTATTTTGCGATATTGAAGATGTTGGTGGATGATATACTCCACTACCAATACTAATGCCGAGTTCGGTTGAAATATATCGAACATTCATTCTACGGTCCTCCAAAATGAATTGTTCTACGCGGCGAATGGCTGTAAGTCTGGTGTGAAGCTGGTTCGCGTTCGACGATCATGCGGCTCGTTTGCGACGGTTTTTAGGGCCATCCTTGAATTCTTTAGCCTATTTAAACAGCAACCCTACGCCGGCACTCACTACCGAACTGTTTTCACAATGAACAATTTCCGTGTTTTAACGCTTTCCCACACTAAAAAACGAATGACAATACATTGCGCAACGGCGGTCGGCATTTGACGTTCACTCATGAAACGTGTGCTTCCGACGAAAACTATGCCACACTGTTCATAAGGGACCCAACTATCACATATTTATGCCACAACTTCAACCATTTAGAGTGTTTGTCTCTATCATATTTGAACATCCTCAGTATATAATCAATTAAATATTTAATTTAATGGACTTTGCTTGATGGAAAGCTCAAACAAAACCCAAAAGTGGTAGTCGTCATACTTATTGTAAATGCAACAAAGTAGCATGTCGACCCTTACTTATGGTAGTCTATTGAGATGTTTCTTCGTTAGGCTTCCGGTCTTGCAGTTACAAACGAAACACCGTAGCACGAGTGCTGTAATTTTAGGTAGACGTTCTGTGCGATTAGTTAGTCGGGCACGTTGCGTGTGTCAGGTGATGTTCTGGTCGCGCTGCGAGACGTGCGGGTGCAGCGGGGGCGCGCGCGTGGTGTCAGCGCGCGCGCTGGGCGTGTCGCTGGGCACGTACGTGCGCTGGCGCGCGCACGCCACGCGCTACGTGCGCGCGCGGACTTGCCCGCATGCGCTGCACGCGCACGCGCACGCCTTTGTCCGGGACCTCACCACCGCCTGCTTCCGGTCAGTAAACCGCCATCTACTGATCTCAACTGACTGAATGTTGTACATTGAACACACGGGACACATGGGACAACACTTTGTTTGATCCACGAATAAGGCGGTTGACTGTACCGTAAATAAATACCTGTGTCTCCTCCTTCCTTAAAACGAATATAAGAAGACATCTCGGAAAATATAATTTTTACAGCTTTTCATTTTAATACAAATTTTAATCAAATAAACTGAAATATATTGGTCACTTGAGTAGTCTACTCTAAAGCAGTGACGTCACAAGTATCTATTTAGAACTTTGTTCATACAATTTATCGTTGATAGATAATAAATAACTAATAATTATAGTAACAGATGATAAAAAATAACTAATATGACTAGGCGTCAACTACCCTATTGTTGTTCTTCGATTGACGGTGCTCGTTTTGTCCGTTTGTTTTTTTGTCTAAAAATTAAAAATAAATAAAGAAATTATATAATCCAGTTGATAACTCTTTACCTAATAATGATTATACTACATTCAGTGTGTACTCCGTACAGTGTCAAAAAATATTTTTCATTTTTAAAATATTACTGGAATTACTCACAATTCTTACCGCCTAAACTAAAGTGTGACTAATTCACAAATAACACGATGAAATGATTTATAATTAGATACTGTCCTGTAGAATCTTCAATTTATATCTTATCGATTTTTTAAATTGGCTTTTTCATTCGACTTAAAATAATCATTAATCGAAATATTACAGATACAGTAAAATAACCCCGTACGACATTCAACTGCCACCGGAGACTATTTCTATCAACTACGATACCAAACAAATGAGAGACACACTCATCACACAGCTCAACGAACTCGTGCAAAAAGGTACGCATCATTATTTTATAACTATATTTATTAAATTTAATTCCCCAAATTCATTTTATCAACCGAGATCATTAGATGACAGAGTCGGACGAAAACACAAAGAAAGAAAAACATTTATTCTGATATTCACATAACAATACAATATGGTAAATGATACAGAAGGTTTTGATAACAAACCTGAAAAAACATTAATAGCAAAATCTTCTTAGGATATTTTATTAGCGTTATTCATGCTCCGTCAGCCTCTCGATCAGTGTTTTAATTTTATTTTCATTGTGTTTATTCAGTAAATCAGTATAGTTTAGATTCAAATTTTTATGCGTGGGTCGTGCTAAAAGTGATAAAGAGCAACAGCTCTTTCTATTTACATTTCTATAACCATAACAATGGTTATAGAAATATTTAATAACAGCCCCAAATTTGGAAGTTGGGATCCAAAACCCCCGTGCCTCGGAGAGCACGTAAAACTTTAGGTCCTGCGCCTGATCTCTCCCCGGTCGTGTCGGATAACCGTCCCATTGGATTATGAGAGTGGGGGAACAGTGAGTGCACCTCTGTTTAGGCACACATATGTGCACCATATCTTCTGCGTAGTGGACTAGTCTCCGTTGAGATTGGCTGCCATGGCCAAAATCGGCTAGGAAAACATAATCATTTTGATCAAAGATCAAACTATGGCTCATTTAGTTGTGACTAAGTTAGTCAGTGCTAAATGAGACGATAATGCATGTCAGCTGTCAGTGACTATGTTAGTCCCAACTAAATGACACGATATTCTCATAAAGCATACATCACTTTTGTTAATATATACTCTCGATTTTTGGAGCTTGATGAAACTTGTTGCAATACATTCTACAATTAAACTCATTTGCGTTATTCCACTATTTTATTTATTTATTTTTACAGCTGACCGGCTTCGCCGGTTAACCTTGATTCCATAAGGCGAAACTGGTCAGGTTTAATTCTAGAATGTACTTTTGTTAAACAGACTCCTACAAAAAGTAATAATGTGAAAAGATATTTTCACTTCGATCGATTTTTTCTAACCCGTCATCGAAAACATCAATAATATTAGCGTCAGTTTCCGATTGTGGGGTCGTTTTTCTAATTATTATGTCTGATGTTTCGCCAATGATCTTGGATCTTGAGAATGAGGATGTTCTAGGTCACGAGATATTCAGTGGTTTGTCAGACAGCGACGCTGACAAAGACTACCAGACGTTCAAGCAGCACATGGAACAGATACACCTAGCCCTCACGTCAGCCAATTTGCACGAGAATAACACCGTCGCTGGTAAGTACGACCTTGTTTAGTTGGAATACAGTTTATTTTAGATTGTGGTAGTGTTTGTAATAGAAATTATTGTCATGTATTGTTCTACGATATGATAAACTATTTTACACCCATGCTATTAATTCTCTATAAAAGTTTCTGAAACAGCTAGCTTATTGCCATCATAAAAATTTTATGTGTCATAGTAACCATATTGTCATCCAGACGAGTGATGTTATATTGTAATAAATTTCTTAACGCAACTCCAGTTTCAAAAATAAACATTGTTAGACACGCGCCTTCTTTCATGTATGTTTGTGAAGCCACTCGCGACACAGCATGCATATTCGTAATGGGGGTTGTCTTATAAAAAAAAATTGCTAAATTGAGGTTTATTTTATCTATCTATATCAATAAAAATAAATTACCGAAATGTATGTACGAGCATAACTTTCTATCGACTGCACTAATTTAGATAATTATTTTATTAATGCGTTTGTTATTGTTAGGACAAGATTTGTGTAACAGACTTGAAATAAAACCGGTTTCATATTTTCTTAGTCCGCGACTGTACATTACCAGTGGGAAGCTGAAGCGAGCATAAATACTAAAACAAGTTTTTTTTTATTTAGGAAATATTATAATATGGCGGCACGAAGTTCGCTGGGTCAGTTAGTATTTTACATTGCCCAAAAAGAACACCACCATGTAATACTCTCAGTAGAAAACTTCTTAGGAATATTGCTAAATTTTCGACATGCAAGAAGAATATGTTTTTTAATTGATTTTTACATGTCTCTGATGAAGGTTTCTAATAAATCTTTAAAAATATATTTTTGTTTTTAACTTCATGAAATAAAACGTTGATTCCAGCTGTGGTTCGCAACCTATGGATGGTGTCAGATCGTATTATATCTGGTGAGAAGATGCTGCGCGACGCCCAGGACAAATGGTCCAGCCCACCAGCCAAGCCTACAAAGAGTCAACAAGACACTCCTGGTATGGAATACTTCTTGTATAGTAAAAACGTGCTTCGTTTTTACTATACAAAAAGTATTCCATTGATCTTTTTTCTTATTGCAGTTGACGAAAAATCTGATTTAGACGATTCATCCGGCGATGATGTCAGCAAAGAAAACGCAGGTAACACAAACAAAAAGTAATAAAAATAAATTAATGAATGTACTAAAATAACATCATTAACCATTACTAATATTCTAGGCACCACATACGTGTTTGCGTCAGATAATAACAAAGATGGCGAGAAAGATCACACAGGTAACAATGCATACTCATTTAAAATAATGTTACTTCTAACTAATGAGCATTTATTTATTAATACGTGAAACAAAAACTTTGCACGAATGTTTAACCGACTTCAAATGAATTCGTGATTTTTGCATGACTCTGAGTATTAATTTAAATGAAATTGATATTACGTGAAGCAGTAATGTTGTGCAGGAGGAGTATGGAATTTGGTACAGTATTAGCTTATATGGAGGAGTGCTGAGACCCAAAAAGAAATTTAAAAAAATAAGTATGTTCGAAATTCGAACATACTTTTTATTCGTAAAAAGGTGTCCAAAATTTTTGCAAACAAGTAATCACTTGTTTAAATAATTCTACAAGTATATATATATAATATATATATAATATATATATATATATATATATATA